>JALPQD010000743.1:36768-189268 GCA_023101885.1 Typhlomys cinereus | reverse complement strand
GTCACCTTGGTGTCCCGCGCCTGATAGTTGTCCTTTGTCCCTGGCCCTCTATTCTTATTCCCAAGCCAGAAGCAGAGTCTATCCCCTTCTGGCCATCCATTTTTAAATTTTCACTCAGTGCCATTTTGCGCTTCTTTACATCTCAAAACAACATTTCTAGATGGGAGAAGTTTGCATCAAAACTCAGACCAAAAATTCATGGGAGAGAACTTATATGGAAATTTTTTTTAAACGAAATACATTTTGTCATTCTGCATATTTTTACAAATGTTTTAATTTATTATATTCAATGTGCGTGTTGTACGATGTGTGACGCATGTTGTGTTATATGTTTGTGTGTGTAGAAACCAACGGATGAATTGCGGAACCACAATGGGACAACCCCCATCCTCCCCTTGTTTTACCTCTGTGCCCGGGGATTCACAGGCCTTCCGCCCTACCGACAGGACCAGAAACGCGGCCCGCCCCTCTGCCTCCCCCTCCCCCTCCCGCGGCGTCCTATCTATGTGAATCCCAGGGCAGAAGGAGGTGGAGGCGGCCATGGGTGGTCCCGTATAGATGCCTGGCAGAAGCAGGGGGGATGTTTTTGTACGTGGGGTCTAGGACCGAATCCAGGACCTTCGTTGCCTGGCAAGGCAGAAGGCTAACTACCCCCGAGCACCCCTATCTCAGCCCCCTTTATATGGAATTTTTCTGCAAGCAGAAAATCTAGAAAAATGTTAACTGTCAGCTCGAGCTCTGCAACTAGGGCCTAATGGTGCCCCTGTACACTATTTTTAGTTTGTCTGTGCTGTAGTATGTGGACTTGTAGTGTATTAAAACAAAGCTGAAAGGTACATCTACTATGGGCACACATGAGAGTCACCAAACACTCTGGCTCTGCCGTTAGATAGCTCAAACCACATATTCCCCCGACACATGCAGAATTTTAGCCCAAAGCAATGATTGTTTGCAGGTTCACGATGCAAGACTCTCTTGGTCAGACGCTTGTGGCGGGATAGAAAGAATCCTTCCAGTTGGGGTTTAGAGGTGTCCTGATCCAGCTTCGCTCGCTACATTGTGCTGGTGTGTGTCCACAGGAAAGTCACTTGCGTCTGTGGGCCTCCACCTTCCTCAGTAAAAAACCACAAGAGCTGATGCAGGACCTTCCATCTCCTCACCAATCCTCGCCCCCCACACCTGTAATCCCCACCCGACCACCCATGCACCAGAAAGGGTTATTTAATGAACCTGCAGGAAAGAGGAGGGTGGAAGGGGAAAAGGAGGGAGGAGAAGAGGCATTAGTGGCTACCCAGCTTCTTGCCTTTGATCAGGTAGTTTGGAGCGAGGTAAAGGCCAGGAGATGAGGAGATGAAATGGGTGGGAGGAAGAGAGGAAGCAGGGGGCCTTTGAGGGGGTCAGTGGAGGGCGGGTAGAATGGGGAGAGAAGGGGGGAAGGGACGCTAACCCCCCCACATCTCCCCTGAGAAAAGCTTATGTGGTGTGGGGGGGGGGGGGGCCTCTCCTGTATTTCTTCTTCATCTCCTCCATCTCGATGGCTGGTGCTAGTTCCTGCCTCTTTACAAAAGCAGCCTTGTCCAGTCCCAAAACGCAAGGGAGAACAAATTCCAAGTGCTGCTCCTGAGGAAACTTCAGGTAAAAGTGGGTCGCCTGGAAGATCCCGTGGTTGCCATCCTGTAGAGAGGAAGAAGGGATTATGAGGGGGTCTGGAAAGAAAAAGTAGTGGCAGCCCCTTCCCCCCCCAATGCATGTATAATTGTTGTGTGTAATGTGTGTGTGTACACTGTACACGCTATTGTGGAAAGATAAAGAAACACCTAGGACCTCACACAATGCTTGCAGATGCTCTACTACCAACTGTGTCTAAATCCCCAGCCCTAGACTTCTAAATTTATACTCAGGTTGCCTTGAACTCATTTCTGTAGCTTAGCTAGTCAATCCTCCTCATCCATCCTCACCAGCACAGCAACTGGGATATTACCGACTCTTTCACCATCATGGACTTGCCTCCAGAATTTTGAGAAGCATCTTCTACGTTTAGCAGAGCAGAACCTTATATAAAAAAGGGGAGAGAGCTCAGGATTTGGGATCAAATGGTTTTTATCAAAAACATCCTAATCCTGGACAAGGAAGAGAAAGCCCTGTTTTCACCTCATATGTACAAAGGATCATTCTGGTTCCATTCGCATGTGTTCAAGCAATCCAGCGACGGTGGAAAGCCAGTGTAACGCATTTGGGGAGCATGTGTTCTCTCACGGGCCCTGGTAATCTGTTTGTAACCAACTCTCCTCTTCAGGATCCTTGGTACAGGCCCGCCCTGGCCCCTGAGTGGTCCACCACACAACCCACGGACTAGAAAAGTCTCGATGTGGAGAGGGTTTTAGGGAGCGACCCGCTTTGATCTCAGGTGTAGCCCCAGCTGTCGAGCGGCAGCCTGAGGGCTGAGGAGGTGGTGGGGGCTTGTGTTTTGGCGTGGACCCAAGACGCGCGGGTTTTCAAAGGCAAGCTTCATTCAAAGGCCGCTTGGTTTTCATGGGGCTTAGCTTTGTGTACCTTGCCTCAAGGAAGGAAGGCAGCCAGATGCCCCTCCCTGGCCCTGGATGGGCAGCTCAGAGTCCAGGAGACACTCCCTGTTTCTTCTTATCCCCCGACTCTCTGTTCCGACAGCTTGAATGGTCTCCCTTTTCCGTGGGAGTCCTTTGTCGCATCAACAGTAAGATGAGATGAGCCCGACAAGGGGTGCCCCGCCCGTCTCAACCTGTGAGAGAGCAGCTTGTGCGAGGTTAGGGTGAGAAATGCATGGGTGGGAATGATGGGAAGGAAGGCTAGGAACTAGGAACGGCAAAGTGTCAACACAATTCCAGGGCTCCTACTGGTCAAGGAATGAGCTCTAAGGTGACTCTGGGGACGATTCAAGACTGAAAGTTGGGATCCCTGAGGGACACCTTGACCACAGAATGACTGCATCTTGTGTTGCACCTCCCTGGGGAGCACAGAGATGGAGCACTGTTCCACTCAGGCTCCTCCTCTGCTTTCAGTGCTCCATCTTGTGCTCACAGCTTCCCCACCATCCTTTTCCCTCAATATTTCTCTAAGGATGTACATTGTCCTTACAAATGGATGCAAGTGCAGCTTTTGAGGTTGGCTCCCAAGGGTGCAGATTAACACATATGTTAGAACCTGTGAACATGAATCAACCATGGGAATGGCCAGTCTCAGGAGTGAAAACCAGCTGATATTGGAAGATTGGAATCCAGAAGCAACATCCTTCTCCCAGCTCATTCTTTGGACATGGTGTGGTCAGTTTCCTCAGCAACTGTTGCTGGTATGAACTCTCCTGCCATGATGGATCAATCTTGAAACCGTGATCATGAATATATCCTGTTCCCTTCACTTGTTTGGGTCACACAGTTATCATGGCAACAGAGTATGAGGTTGAGACACCAACAAATGAGGTATAGTTATCTGAGGAAACCAAACAGGAGAAAAACAGTCTCATACCAAGCACCTTGCAGGACAGGAGCAGTCCTGAGAACTCCAGCCAGCACTGTGAGCTGACAGCTCTCCAGAGAGGAAAGGAAGGGAGAGACCCTTACCCAGTGATTGGTCACACGCCACCAGAGGCTCAGCTGTTCATCTAGCTGCATTGCTGGAGTGTGATCAGTATCTACAACCTGCAAACAGGGAAGAACTTTCAGCCCAAGATCTGATGCAGTGCTGTTTCTGATGAGGTTGAATGGTGAAGTTCTTCAGGTCCTCTGGTCGCCCACACTGCCTGTCCTTCCTATCAGATCCCTGGGAGAAGCGCTCTGTGGTGTGGAGAGGCAGTGCAGACACAGGAAGTCCACCCTTTGCCCCCCATGTCTGCTCTGTGGCAGCCTAAGCTCTGTGCAGCTGAGCGCCCCCTGCTGGTCGTGGGTTCCCTGCAGGGAGGTTTGTGTCTGGTCTGACAGTGACTTTCCCTCACTGTGTCTCTTGCACAGTAGTAGGTGGCCGTGTCCTCAGTTCTCACACTGCTCATGTCCAGGTACAGGGTGTTCTTGGCATTGTCCCTGGAGATGGTGAACCGGCCCTTCACGGACTCTGCGTAGTATTTGCTAACACTTCCATCACTGATGCGTGAGACCCACTCCAGCCCCTTTCCTGGAGCCTGGCGGACCCAGCTCATATAGTAACTGCCAAAGTTGAATCCAGAAGCCACACAGGAGAGTCTCAGGGACCCTCCAGGCTTCACCAAGCCTCCTCCAGACTCCACCAGCTGCTCCGCACATTGGAACACCTGGAAACAAAGAATCCTGGTCAGGAAACTGTCACACATGCCCACTGTCCCTCTCACTCATGTCCACTCACACACTCAGCATCTCTTGTTCGCCACAAATTACCTTTCCAAAGAACCACAAGGAAAACCCAGCTGAACCCCAAGTCCATGGTGAGTGTTTGTGTTAGTTGCTGATCAGTGAGTGTGAACAGCTGGGGTCAGGGCTAGGCTCCTGTGGAGAGCTGAAGGGTCAGGGCTGGGCTGGTTTTCAAGGGCAGTGGGAGGTCCTATTTGCATGTGTTTCTGTTTTAAAGCAAGACCATGTGTGGAAGCCTCTATGAAAACAGATGAGAAAAGATGTGGAGATCTCAGGGACACTAGAGATAATTACCACTTGTCTATCCGATGAGCTCGAGAATGACACTGTCCATGACCTCACATCTTGTGTGGAAGGGAAAACTTCAGTCTCTCAGAAGCAGAGAGCTAACAGAGGTTGCTAGGAACTGGGAAAGGTGGAAGATGGATGTGGATCTGGGGGACAATGGACTAGTTCCAGCACTCTGTGTCTCAGGATGGTGACTGTAGACCACAGCTACATGGTGTGCATTTCCAAACAATGGAAACAGCAGAGTTTGAATTTTTATTGCAATGGTGTGTTCAAGTGGATGCAGAGAGTATCAGTAGGATTTGATTATCTAATGTTACATATATTGTAAGGGTTACTCTTAACTATTGCTGTGAGAGAGCACCCAAAGTCAATCAACTTAAGGGAGAAAGGGAGGTTTATTCAGCTTATGGTTCCAGAGGGAAGGTATAGTCTCTCAAAGCAGAGGCTGGCTGGCCAAAGCTGGAGGAGGCTAAGTCACGCAGACATCTTGGAAGCTGAGAGCTGCAGACTGCTTGCTGCAAAGACAGACTTTTCTTGGAGGTAGGGTGGGACTAATCCATCTCAAGGCCCACACCTTGTGATGCCTTCCTCCAGCAAGGCTCCACCTCTCAAAGTGCATGACCTCGCCAAACACATGAGACTGTGGGGGACACATTTGAAACCATAACATATATTTATCTATTTTCTCCTCATAGATATAATTCTTCTATTAAAATACGAAAATGAAATTGCATGGTCTGGAGAGATGACTCAGGGGTGAAGACCCTGCCTCATAAACAGAAGGTCAGGAGTTTGTATCCCAGATGTCACATAAAACTCCAGGTAGAAATGGTGGTGGCCTGCACTTCTGGCATTGGTGAGCAGAGTCTGGGAGTGATGTAAAAGGGATGTAGAAGGAATCAGGGATGATTCCCAAAGTCCCCCTTGGATTTTCAGAGGGTACACAATGCTGTCTGGTACACACACACACACACACACACACACACACACACATACACACATACAAACAAACAAACATAAACCAATAAATAAAGCTAAAGAATTTAATTGCAGTACTGGGTGTCATATTCAGGGCTCTTGGTTTTAAGATAATTTGATCAATTGTAGCTAAAAGATAGCACAGCTGTGTCTATTAGATAATATAGGTAACATTATATTTCTGATCCAGTAATATTGTTTTCACAGGTAATGACCTGCAGTTTACTCATAATGAATAGATCATGTGATCATATAAAAAGCACGTAGATGTAGGTGACAGGGCGTGCAGTGGTGACGGCCTCCTTTGTTCTACACCGTGGTGATTGAGGTGCGGGTCTGTGATGAACAAATCTGAGGAACATTATGAATGAAGTGAATGGAAAAATACATTGTTGGGAAAAGTTTTAATCATCTTATTTGATTCAATTTTAATCCATGAAAACATAAACTGTATATAATGAAAACTATATACCTGAAATTTTAGATAAACACAATGAAGAAGAACATGTGTTTATTCACATAAATACCTTTTGATTATTTGAGTTTCTTCAGTATCTCTGATGATTTTGCCCTTTCTATCGCTAATTACATTGATTCGGGTTTTCTGTCTTTTTTATTATTTCCTTTGTGCATGTGTGTAGGTGCTGCTGTGTACATGTGAGAGTGTGTGTAGGTTTATGTGGGTGTGGAACAGGGAGTACTTTCCTCAGTACTATCACACAAAGACAAAACCTAATTTTCCTAGTGAAGTGTGTTTCTTAGGGGCAACACATTGATTTTCAATGGTATCATTGAGAAATTTGATGGTTCCTGTCATTTTGTCAATTTGTGATATTTATGGACCTTTGCTTAGTGATCGGCCTGGCATTATTTGCCCACTGTATCTTGTTGGATGTGTTTATCTTTTTGTTTTCAGTCTCAAGAACTCTTTCTAGAATCTTCTGTGGACTTGCTTTGATGGTCATGTAAGCCTTCATTGTGATGCCATCATGTGAATTTTTTGTCTTTAATTGAGAATGATAGTTTTGCTTGAAACAGTTGCCTGTGTTGTCATTTCTTATCACTTGTCACATGACGCATTCTCTCCAAGCTCCTGTGCCTCTTACTGTTTCCAAAGGGTGGTAACTATGTGCTTGGTTTTACTCTTCTGAAGTCCTCAAAATTTGCTTTTTAGTCTGCATCTGGGGTGTCTGGACTACTCTGTGTCACAGGGTATTGCCATTCTGGTCCTGTGTGCTTGGTATTCTGCAGGCGTGTTGCTATAGAGTGAAGAACATGGTAGATTGTGACTAACTGTGGTCACCATGTGGTAACACTTAATGGGAATTATTTGCCCAACTAAAGTTGTGCATCTGAGACCAATGTCTCTTACCCAACATTCCCCTGGCCAGGGTCACCCCAGTTCTCTTTGATGTTTCCCTCACAGTAATGTTTAGGTTTCAAGTGTAGGTTATGGTAGGTTCTTTTGGACTCTGTGTGCTAGGATTTCATTCAAACATGCCTCCAGCTTCAGCTGGGTTGGTTGTATGTTCTGGTTGCGAGCAAGGCAGAGGGAAGTATAGTAGTGCAGCAAGAAGGATCAGTTTTGCTGGGGGAGAAAACACCAAACAGTGGTCCCATGAAGCTGTAGATGATGAATATTAAACCTTTCTTTCATGAACACTATGTTCAGTTCTTTGCAACTTATCTTATCTTCCTCTTGATTATTAAATGTCCTTTCAAATCTTCATGACTCCCCATCAAACCTGAGGATACAGCCTGTCAAATTCAGGCAAGGATTCTCTTTGTTTCTCATAAGTACCTCATTTCCTCAGTCATCTGAGACTTGGGCCCACAGTGCACTGAGCAGGACACAGCAGAGGGAGTCAAAAGGTCATTCAGGTCAGAGGAGGAAAGAGAACTTCCTTCTGTGGACTGTCCACTCTCATCCCTCTGCCTGTGTTCCTCCTTTTGACTTGGTGCTAGTCCACAAGGACAAAGGTGCATGATCACCTTCCTCATCATTCCAACTAGCTTCCTGCACTGTTTTCTCCTTCATGAGAAGACAGCCAGGGGGCTGCTGAACTCAGGCAAGGAGTCCCTGAGACCGGTCATGTTGACAGCCTTGATCTGCTGGCTGAGGCTACTATGGATAAGGGAAGCCACTGGCAGCACAGCCAGGTTAATTGCAGACAAGAACATGTGATGTGCAGGCTGGGGAAGGGATGGATGCCCAGGGGCTCTTCCCTTGTGCTCTAGCACTACAGAGACAACTGACTCCCAGGTGGACAGACTGAAGGCAATATTGGAGACAATGATGAAAACACTCTGCTGTAGCTGCTTTTCTCTTGGTTCCAGACAGAAATCATATACTGGGTAAGGAAGAAAGATGATTTATTGTTTACTGTTCTAGAGGGGAGATAGAGTCTATTATGGTATGAGTCCTATGGAAAAAGGTATGGGACAAGGCAGAAGCAGGATGCTGGATTGGGTCTCTGCAGTTGATCATCAAGACACAGAGACCTCTCATACTGGCAGTCTTGACCCACTGGCTGAGGCTGCTATGGAAAGATCAAACTGAGAGGCAACAAGACTGGGCTAACAATCTTCAACATACTTCCCCTATTCCTCTTTCTTCAGCAGAGTTTCATTGTGTTAATGTGCCGTGACCTGAACAAGCATTAGCAACAGCTAATGTAAACATACGGTGGCAACTCACCTTTAACTCAGAACACATTTCTGTAGCGAGATGGAGTAAAACCATGTTTTTGAAAAGATTAAGAAGCATTAAGGATACTTCCTCTGAGTAAATGAGTCTAACCACACACCATGTTTCCATTCCTCACTGTCTGTGGTCATCACAGTTTACCAGTTGGCACAGACATTAATTATGACTCCTTAGACAATTCAGGATTTCATTAAAATAGAGTGATATTTTTCATAGAAGCCTGTTTGTCAAAATCCTAGTGGAAGTTGCTTTCATGTACTCAAATCTGTGAATCAATGTGGCTCCTTCTTTCTTTTTTTAAATTTTAATCTGAATTATTTTAAGTTATGACAATGACAGAATGTGCCAGCCAATCAAGATTCCAACTAAACCTTCCGATAACAAGGAACTGTCCCTGGGTCCCATTACATTATGGGAGTTGTAGAAACCAACCACCTGCTCTCACTAATAAGATCAATGACATGACCAAACAGTGGCATTTACATTCTGGAAGCACATTTTCATCCTGACATATAAAGCCATGTTTTGCCAACTTCTTTGTATGAACGCAACAAAAATTTCTTTCACAATACCACTGAAGTGAAACCTCCAATGGCATTAGCCAAACTGTGGGCACCCCATGGTCTCCTAATTCAATGCAGATACGAATACACAGCTATGCCAAGATATAAGCAGCTAGCAAACTCTGAAACGTTAGTGATAAAGTTACAGTATAAATAGATTACTTTCCCATTTTCCTTATATTAATTTCTTATATTCATGTATCTCACTTATCTGTTTATTAGACTGTGTTAAATTCTGGATTTAAATATGGCTAAGTTTAAAATAAAAAAGATGAGTGCCAACAAAACAGCTGATATTTCAGTGCCGACCACTTATAGGTCTTCAGGAGTAGACGTACTCAACCTAGGCAAAAGTGAGAGAACAGGACTGGACTTTCAGTTTCTTCAGAGTGTGACCTGTAAAGTCTATAGGAACATCTGTGGCCTAAATTCTCTGTGTACCATTCTATAAAGTTAACTGTGCTGCTAGTGGAATGTCCACTACTTAAAGAAAGACCCCCCCCCCAGGATGCTTCTCTACTTCATGAGATGGGGAGTTTGGAGTGCTATACAGCTAGATCAACAAGGTTTTAAGACATTACCAGAAAAAAATACACATAAGCAAAAAGCTACAGGAAACACTCAATTTAAATTATCTTGTCTCTCACTGTGTGAAGAACCTGGGCTAAAACCTTCTATAGCCCTGCTGATGGGATGGCTACTTGATCACTTGATTTATAATGAATTAATTTGTTAATGAACCATGAGACACGGTCTTCCTCCTGGAGGCTGTCACAACCACAGCCACCTCCTGACACATGTTTGATGAATGCTCATGACAAATCATCAGGCTGCTCTTACAATGCCCAGCTCTTGTTGAAAGCAATGTGGAGCCTCCTCTTCACTCCCCCTTAACTTCCTTTCCTTCCCTTCACAGTTGTGGGTTCACATTTGGCTCTCCAACTTGATTCTTGCTCTCATGTCTTTCTATATAAGGTTCTGTTTCTGATGAATAAGTCTTCAAGCCTTTATCAACTTTTAAGTTTCTTTCTAGAACTTTGGGTCAACATACAAATACTACAAATGCTTCCATTCTGTTTTTCAAATACAATAAATTATGATATTAGACAATTTACTAAACAAGTGATCTATGCTTACCTAATACCAATATTGTAATGAGGTTCGACTGAATTTTTATTTAGTGAGGTGAGTTTCAAGCCTTCTCAAAGTGATAAATGAGCTTATCTGTAAGTCAAAAACAAAAACCAGGCAGATGACTATTGGCGATAATGTTAACAGGTGCACTGAGCAATAAACAAACTTCATTTGACTGACCTCTGCTTAGATGTTTAATATTTTAGTATTAAGGGCCATTAGTTACCTCATTAGATTGATAAAGGCTAGACTATTGAAGTTCACAACAGGATTTTAAAGGAGAATAGTGTTATACTAGTTCTCTGCTTGTTGCTTACACATTGGTGGACACTCTGAACACTGGCTCCTTCCAGAATCTTGTGTAATGCACTGTTTGCAACATGCAGCATTTTAAAAGTGTATAAACTGAACATGGCCAAGTCAGAGATAATGTATTTGGGAAAACTTCAGTTGCAATCTGAAGGAAATTAACTTTAAACTATAATAAAATGAAAATCCATAGAAAAGCCCAACAACAAAATTAACACACATCTTGGAAAAAAATCAAATTATAGGTAAAGCTTCTAATTTCTCTACTTATAAATACCAATGGCATGGTAAAAGAGGAAACCATTAACTGGGTGACCTAGAGGAACCGAGCAGGACCCTTGCATTGCACAAATGTGCGTGATTACAGAATGGACCAGCACTGAGAAACTATCTTGCACTGAGGATTTCCAAGAGGTACAATGAGCCTGCCAAAAAAGCATCAGTTCTGTATTAACAGCTTGCTGTCTTCAGTACAGGCCTTCATAATGTCAGTCATGCTGCTCTGGGAAATCCCTTAATGTAAAATAGTTTTCAGTGCTGATAGGCTGGGCTGTGACCCATGATGTGGGATTGAACCCATGTGCACATTGAGTTTCATTTCATTGTCAAGAATTTGGACAACTTGTTGTATGGATGGAAGATGACTAGATTCCAGCTTAGATCATACAGGTATATTTTTTAAGGTTATTTCAAATGCACGTGTTGACATACATTGCTTCTCAATCATGTTACTCAAGAAGAAAACCATCATTCATGCATAGACTTTATTTGCCAGGCCCTAGTGCCAAATTGCTAGGAGTTTGCATGCCAAAGAAAGGAAAAGGATCTTTGCCAGTGATGATTCAGCCTATTCATACTAATTTGAAGACTGACAAGAAAGATGTTATGTGCCTATATACTAGTTGAGGGAGAAAATTCTCTCCTTCTATGTGGATGTCTGGATACATACTGCTGCCTGATAATCCTCACATATTCCTCAAGTAACAGAGTCCAGTAAGGTCTCAGAGACATATCAATCCAGCCTCTTCCTCTTTCATAGCTGCCTCAAATTGTTGGTCCATTGACACTGAGCCCATAGCCAACATCACATCGCATGAAGAACATGGCAGTTCTTCAACTCCCCAGGCAGAGCACACAGTCTTCCTACGTCAGCAGTAGATTTGAATAACAGGAGTATTTATCGGGACCACAGTCAACAGACTGTGGCAAAGAGTAATGATGTTGGAGTAGGGCTGTGATACCACCAGAGATTTTCATAATGGTGACTCAGAATTTTTCAGGCAGAGGTGCTTAAGAATGCTGGAGAACATGTGTTTGCTCTTGTAGTAGTCTAAAGTCTCAAATGCCAGAAAACACTGAAAAGCCTATTCTTCTGTTCACTCTTTCTGAGAGCAAGAAAAGTAGAAAATGGGTGCCTTAGATGTACCATGGAAAAAATTCTGTGGAAAATGTAAGTAATCTGATTTTTCATAGAAGTCATAACAAAGTGTCTTTAGAGGAAGCAACAGATTCTGGCATTAACCAGCCATGAATGTGATCAGCACATGACTGTAGGTCATGTGCACATCAAGTCCCGAACTTCCTGGTACTCAGGGGTCTCTCTGTGGTCCTTCTTTAGGTCTTAGCATTGGCAGGCCCTGACCGCCCCCTTCTGGCCCTGAGAGGATGTGCAGGAGTTTGTGTCTGGGCTCACAATGAACTCCCTGCACTGTGTTGCTTGCATAGTGATACTTAACCGTGTCTTCTGCTTGAAGAGTGCTCACCTGTAAGGAGCCCTGGCGCTTGGAGGTGTCTCTGCTGATCCTGACTCAGGATTTGAGAATTGCATTTTAGTTTATGTTTTCACCATTTCAGATCACATACAGACCACAGCCATACAGACCCTTTCTGGAGGCTGGCGGACCCAGTGGACACCATTGCTGGTTGAAGAGAATCCAGACACAGAGCAGGTGAGGGACAGCGTCTGAGGGGGCTTTACCAGGCCGGGTTCCGACTTCTGCAGCTGCTCCTTGGACAGGACACCTGTGGACAGGGGGCATCTCATCACTGTGAGTCAAATGCACCATAAGCCACATGGGCAGGTTCCTCTCCTGAGCCCCTGAGACAGTCACAGTGTGGAATGTCCAGTAGGCCGAGGAGCAGCCCCAGCACAGCCATGCACTGCTGACAGCTGCTGAGAGGAGACACGTGCTGCTCAGTCAGGGAAGGAGTCACATGATGCTCCACCAGGGCTGGGTTTTCAGCCTGAAGCTGCTTTGCCTTCAGGAGCAGACTGAAGAGATAATTGGGTCACAGAAAGTGAAAAGCTAGATGATGTCTGACATATGGAATCATAGAAGGCGTCCCTGGCCAGGTGGTAACTACAGCATGAATCCCTGTCCATTCTGTATAACATGAACACTCCTTCCACATGTGCACATTTATGGTTCCACCCAAATGAATTCCATTCCCAGAACATCACCCCAGAACATTTCACTGTGTTCCTGAGTGATCTCAAAGCTCTGAATCATATCACATCAAACTGGGAGATGAAGACCCAGCTTCTTGCTTTGTCTTCTTCTCTTGAGGAAAGCAGAGATTGGCACAGATGGAGGCAACCTTAGAAAACAAGATATCACCTTCATCCTCTAGTGTATTCAGACCCGCACCTCAGGCACAAATCTAACAAGGACACCATTTCTTCACAAACCCTGTTCCTGCCACTCACTGAAGCCACATGTCACAGGTATGAGGAGAGGGCACCGTTTCCTTAGGAATACACTAAGTTGATGATCTATGGGTTTTTCAGGCTTATTGAGGGTCATTTACACACATTGCAGTATGTTTAGTATTGCTGACATTTTTGCTTAGCATTTCCCTGTTAGTCAGTGTTTGACTGGTTTTTCCAGTCAGTCTGCTGATGCATGAGTTCCAGGATTGCCTTGTGCTCCAAGACATAGTATCAGGGCTGCATAAGGTCATATCTACACCATGTGTTACCCCTAGGTATAGGTTGAGAGATGTGAGCTCTAAGCTAACACTCCATTTCCAGGTGATACTGTGCACGTGAGGTGGGATCATTCCCAGTGAGGCTTCAGCTTCACATGGCATTCCTGGTTCCAACTCTTCCAGCTGTCAGCACATGTTGCAACATTCACAGCACACATGGAGCAATAATATTTGTAAGTCTCACCTTTGACACATACATGCAGTTAATTGCAGGCACATTCCCGTGCTCACAGGTATCTGAGAACTTTCCCTTACAACCCAGAGTCCACTTCTGCCCTCACTGTTAGCATCCTATTTACACAGTCTGCTTGAACTAGCAGGACTGGAAAAGAGTTGGGTGCAAGTCTCTCTCAGAGGAAGGGAGGGAGTTGGAACCTTACTGGTTTCTACTTTGTCTTCGGGATAACCTCAGTTACCCTGCATGATTGCTGTTAAAGGACCATCAGATAGCTTAAGGGAACAAGGGGTTTATTTTCTTACTGATAGTCCCTTTACAGTCTATAGTCCAGCTTGACAGGAGCACCCACACAGGGCCAAGGGAATGGGCCACACTATCTCTACATAATGGCTGAGATAGGGATGATCCTTACTTGCCAGGCCAGTGTGACTAGCCAAGTATACATAAGGATGTCAACTCTCTCAACCAACTCTCCCTGATTTATTTCAGGGCCCAATCCCACCCACAATAGGCTGGACCTTTCTCATCAGCTAGACAATCTCCTTCAGGTTCTCTCTGGGCATAAGTCAACTAATAATTCTCTGCAAATGTGCCCAGATCTCAAACCCTCAATTATCAAGTTGACACCTGTGCCCAACCATGACATAAGCTTTATCATAACATGGAGTAGGCTCAAGGAGAGGATGCTCATTGCTTTGACTCAGGCAGGTTCTTAATCAAACATAACTGACTAGAAACAAGAATGAATGATCCTGAGTTCAGGACCCATGGGGACATGTTTTATCTTTCACAAGTCCATGTACGGAACTGCAGCAGAGTCAGCAGCAGACAAGCCTCTGGGCACACCTGAGCAGTCACCTTGACAAAGGTTTCTGAGAATGTCTGGAAGGACGGTCTCCATGCGGTTAAGTGGGATGAGGAGACACAGTCACTGTGTGACGCCGTCTCCTGTGGTGACTTGGGCCTCACAAAAGGAAGGAGCTGGAGAGCTGCACCTGCACCACCTGCTCTGAGTCCAGTGGTGGTGTCATGTGACCAGCTGCTCCTGCTGCCCTCCTCCTGCAGGATGACTGTGTCTTCACCTGTGAGCCAGGACAAACTCTCTCCTCAGCTTGTTGTTGCCATAGTATCTTATCAAGACAGTAGGAGAGTAGGTAAGACTGGAAGATGTGCTTCTTGCCTGGGCTGGTCACCATAATTCGTGGACATGTATCAGTTATGCTCATTATTAATATGAAGCTTCTGTTAAAATCTCAACATGTTATTTACCCATCTGAATCTGATGGGGGGATGATATCCTGAGATATCCTGAGTGATCCATACTCAGTTGTACATGAAACACTACAGCCTTAACACAATATGATTTATTCTCATTATGCAGATTATGTGGAATTTTCAAATTCAACAAATACATTTGCATAAGTAAGTAAAATAATTTAGCATTAAACTGAGTTTCATGTGATAAGCTAAAGTCTCTGCAGATGTGGGTTTTCTGACATTTACTGAAAGTAACCCAGTGTCTCCTTTATTAGGAATGAGTTGTAGATGTCTGCCAGCTCAAATCTCATGGATGTTATTAATTCCAGGAAGGAACAATGCCTTCAATATAGGATAAATTCAAGCATTTACTTTAAACAGCAGCAAATCAAAAAATTCTATTAGAATATGCTTTTGAACACTATTGAAAAGTTCATGATAGAAAAAATCTGATCCATGCATACATATATATGGATTAATATCCATAACCATCATGGAAAAGCAAATCAAAACAACTTTGAGACTTCATCCAGTCACAATCAGAATGTCTAAGATAAGGAAGCAGACACAGATGCTGGCAAGGGCACAAGGTAAAGGCAACACATGTTCCCTGTGGGTGGGAGTGTCAACTGATGCAGCCACTGTGGGAATCACTGTGCAGTTCTTCAAAGAGTTAGAAACAAATTACCATGTGCTGCAGTTTGTCTGTGTGTTATCAATCAATCCACAACATACAATTTAAGGTGACCAGGGAGTTTTCTTCTTTCTTGCACTTATCTTGGTATAGTTCTTGGTCCAGCTTGGTGGAAGAGTTCATTCCAACACCATGCACAGAAGGAATCAGATATATATCCACAGAGATTGTCTAGAGAGGGAAAAACTTCATTTGCCAGTCTGCAGTATATCCCAGTGTTCCCAGCATGTCTCAGCATGCAGAAGGCAGCCAGACTACCAAGTTACCTCTCTTCATCTTATCCCTTGCCCAGGGCATGCTCTCTCCAAACCATGGGCTGGGTCTTATCAACCAGGTGCACATTTACAGGCTTGCTTACAGCTTGTCTTTACTACAAAGACTGCACAGATGTACCCAGAAATCAGCTTTCATTTCACAAGTTGACACCTATATATTCATTTAGTAAGTCATGTGACACAACTGTACCACTCATGGGCATATTCCCAAGGGACTCTGTATCCTACTACAGGGATACTTGCTTTTCCATGTTCTTTGAAGCTATATTCACAAAATATAGAAACTGGAATCAGGCTATCTGTCCATCTGTTGATAAATGCATAATGAGAATGTGGTATCTAGTCAAGATGTAATTTATACAGATATTGAGAAAAATAAAAATATGAAATTTGTATGCAAATGAATGGTCCAAAGGGAAGTTATGCTAATCAAGGTAACTCAGATCCTAAATGAAAAAAAAATGTACATGTTCTAATATATGCAGAACCTAGCTTTGAAACTTGGAATTTGTATGCTTAATTTGTAATTCATGCACACACCAGGGCTGAAAAAGGTCAATGACTGTGGGGTTGGGATTGAAGAACCTTTAGGGAGGGTGGTAAACACACACAGGTAGTGTGAAGGGAAAAGGGAAATGATGGGAGAAAGGTTCAAAGTAGAACAAGGATGAAGGGTTAGAGAAGAGGAAGGGTTTGGAGAGGAATTCTTTTCTCTAAGGATATAAGCTGTAGCCCTCTGCAGACCTGCTGTATTATAACATTAATTCAAGAAGAATTAAAAATTTGAATGAAGGTTCTTTACTTGGATATGTAGAGAGGTATAGGTAGAGGGAAAGGATAATGGAACCCCAGCTGAGATGATCCTCTCAGAAGTCACAGGTGATCAACCAGAGCTCCCAGTACTATGTGTGTGATGTCTTCATGTGAAGTGCTGCTCAGGGAGGTCCCAGAAGCCTCTGCAGCAGGCTGAGTCTTTGATGTTGCTCTTGATTGACCATGAGAACATGGTGCTAAGAACCTACTGATGAGATCATCACAACATTGATCACAGGACGTGAAGGAATCAAGCAGAATTGATCTGAAGGCTTCCTCCCTGCTTGGTAAATTCGTGACCTCAGAAGGTGCTATGCAAGCTGATGGAGGACGCAAAAGTTATCAGTTGCCTTATCCAGCTATGAATTTCAAAAGGCACAATAACTTCAGCCTGGCAATTCATGTCCATTGTTGCAATAATGGCATGACTATTATGGGGTAACCAACTTGCTTCTTGTTAGACTTAAAATGTGCTCTTCAGAAAGGAACATATGCCAGGTACTATAAGTCTGTGTAAAACTTGTGGACATACATCCTTGGGAAGAACAAATAATTATGATTTTGGTGTATGGAAATGACATTCATCTCCATTCTAAATATTTGTCTCCAAATCCACATATTAGTGCAGCTATAAGGTTTTGACAAAGAATTTATTTTTGTGATAAAGGGCATTTAATAAAAAAAATAACCACTAGGCAAAGTTCAGAGAATACGTGGCAATGTAGAACTTGACCATGAACAGGGCACACATATTCCCTGACTAAATATTCAGAGAACATCAAAGAAATGGGGTTAAGAATATCAGCGCCAGAGGGTTGGAGGGGAACTTTGCTCACAGGGTCTACAGGAAGTGTAGTCTTGATCATGGAGTATGATCTTTTTGATATCTGACTGATTAACATTGTTAACTATTTTTTCAAACACTTTTATATCTGTGTTAATTTGTGAGATTGGCCAAAATTCTTTTTTTTCATCTTTTTTTAGCTTTGGAATCCCAGTTACACTGGTATGGAGAGAGTTTGGGAGTCATTCCTTCTTTCCTGTCTCATGAAGCAATGGGAGGTGTAGTGGCATTTGTTCTTCTCTTATGAAAGTCTGGTAAAATTGGGCATGGAATCTATCCCATCCCAGACCTTACATAATTGAGAGGTTTGTAATTACAGTTTTGTTTTGTTGTTTTTTGTTTTTATTTTTTCCACTCATACAATGTTGATAAGTACCCCATTCCCCTCCCTCCCTCCACCTCTCCCTGGATCCCCTTGCTCCCTCCCTCCTTTTCTCCTTCCTTTCCCTCCTCCCTCCCTTTCTCTCAGTGCTCCCTCCCCCCATTCCTGGAGCACTCTTTAGTGTGCATGACAAACTTCCCTCTGGGTCCTCCTCTCTGATAAGGTGTAAGGACTCAGTAGCATTGCCTAGAACTCTTTTTTTTTTGTGTTCCCCTTTAGTACAGGAACACTTTTGTGGCTGTTAATCCCTTGCTTCTAAGGATCTTAGTGCCTGTGATCCATGCTAGACATAACTGAGAGCTTTGTAATTACAGTTTTGATTCAATAGCTTGTTATTCTCCTATTTAAAGTATCTATTTCACCTAGAGTCAATTTTGACAAAGCATTATCATTTAGTAATTCATCCATTTCTTTTAGATTGTCTAATTCAGTAGATTATAAATTTGTAAAATATGTCCTTATGGTTCTGTGGATTTCTCAGCTTTCTCTTCTAAATCCCTCCTTTTCATTTCTTGTTTAATTGATTTGGACATTCTATGCTTTCCTTTCAGTCAATATGGCTAAGTTGTATTCAATCTTGTTTTTATTTTTAAAGAATCAGTTTTTCTTTTTATTAATTTTTTGCATTGTTTTTATTCCAGTTCACTGATTTCTTCCAAAATCTTGGACATTTCTTCCTGTATATTGCTATTTGTGTAGTTTTTTCTTGTTTTTCTAAAGTTTTCAAATGTAGCATTAAGTCATTTATTTGTGATCATTCTTTTTTTTTTGATGTTGGCATTTAATGCTATTAACTCTCCTCTCAGGACCGTTTTAATGTATCTCATAAGTTTTGGTAGCTTGTCTCCTCATTTTCATTTGCCTCAGAGAATTTTAATTTCCTGAATTATTTCTTCCATGGTTCATTCCTCATTCAAGACTGCTACTTAACGTCCATAAGTGTTTGTGACTCCTGTTGTTCTCCTTCATGTAGATGTCTCTCCCTACTTCACAGTCATTAGACAATATACAGGGTGTGATTTCAATTTTTCTGCATTTGTGGAGACTTGTTTTGTATCCCAGTATATGATATACTTGTGGGAACGTTCCATGGACTTCTGAGAAGAATGCATATTCCTAATGCTTTAGTGAAATGTTCTGTAGATAGCTGTGAAGTCCATTTGATATATGGTTTCATTTAACTCTGATGTCTCTCTATTCAGTTTTGAAATGTTGACCTGTTCAATTGAGTGAGTAAGGCGGTGAAGTTTCCTACTATCAGTGTGTTTTGGTTAATAGGTTATTTTACTTTGTGAGTCTGGATTGATATCTTCCTCATTGTGTTTGGGAACTTATCACATTAATTATGTAAAATATGTCTTCCGGTTGTGTGCTTGCTTTCAAGATATCCATGACCCACAAATTGATTCTTTCATGGTTTACCAATGTTTCTAGATGTTCCATACATGCATGTTTTTCTATGTATCAGTTTCCTTTTTTGAACTGTCTACTTCTCCCATTTTGTCTTCTAATACTGTTACTTGGTCTTCTATGTGGTCAGTTCTGCTCTTGAGATTCTATATTGAACTTTTAGCATGCTGAATGAAATATTCAATTCCAGCGTTATTTCATTTTGTCTTTTTTCAGAACTTCCATGTTTTTTCCAGTGTTTCCAAATTTGGTTTAAGAGCTTCAACTGTCTATTTAACTTGGGTATACATGTTAATATATTGGTGCTTTCTTGGTCATCTTTCTTATTTCATGGTCTTTTTTTCACATTTTTTAGGCATTTACTTAGATGCTCTTGGATTTGCTTCTTTACATTTATCTATAGCTGATCATTGGATTTCAGTGTAGAGATTATTGTTCTCTAATTCCTATCCAGTGGATGATCCTCAGTGAGAGTTGTTGGTTTCAAATTGGTGATTTTTAGGATGAAGAATATTTCTTTGACTTCTTGGGTTGGTTCAGTTTTTTTCACTCTGACACGGACACCTAGATTTAGGTTGTTGCAATTTGTTTTGTAAGTTAGAGTTTCTGTTTTTATGCCTGGTGAGATGTTGGAGCATGTGACTTAAGACAACAGGTGAAGTTCTCAGTGTTCTTTTGCTGTGGGAGAATGTAGGTGCCTCTTCAGCGAGTTTTCTTGAGTCGCTATTATGATGTTGACTTGACTGGAAGTCCTTTCTCTTCTTGTCCTTGTGGACTTGGTGCTTGAGCATGGTACCCTGGAGATGATAAGGTTCTCAGGATTATTGATTGGCCAACAGTGCTTCTGACCTCAGAATTCCGAAGGAGGATTCTGAGCTCTGGAACCCCAAAGCGGCATCAGTGGAAAGTCTTTGCCAGCACGGATGATGGCTTCCCCAGGATGGATGGAATGTTTAATCCCTGAGATGATGATTTTAACATTGCAATTGCACTGTGAGTTTCTTGTACACAGTCACCTCATTCACCATGTATTTCAGACCCTTCATATCACAGAGTAATTGTATTGCTATTGGGAGGATAATTCTGAGACTGAAAATCTTCTGGAGCAGCATTTCAACATCATGTCCAGCAAAGTCAAATCAATGAAATTGAGAGAGTCAAATGACTATGTAAATGACCTTTCTCTAAAGGATGCCATTCTTCCTTTCCTGTCACTGCGTTTTTATGCTGATGTGATAAGACAACTTAGCAGGAACCACAAGCTCTTAGTAGCTCATGGTCTTCTGAACAGCCTCTGTCATTTTCATGAGATGAGGCCTGATTTCTTGCTTGCAAGACAATACTGAGTTCACAATATAACCTCTTGACTGTTGATGCTGATAACTTGTCAGTCCAAGAAATTAGGCTTTCAACTTCTAAGGAAGTCCCAGGCTCTGAAAAGCAGACTATCCTTCCTTTCCAATGAGTACCTCAGATCTTTACCTCTTAACACAGATCCCACAGCCAATGTTGGAAGAGGCTTTTTTTTTTTTATTCAGTCGTGCGTGTATGCATGTGTGTGCATGCGTGTATATATGTGTGTGTGTGTGTGTACTCTGCCCTGGTAGGCTCCAACCTACCAGGACCGGAAATGCAGGCCACCCCCGCTTCTGCCTGGCGTCTATACGTGGGGTCTGGATCCAAACTCAGGACCCTCTGCCTGCAAGGCAGAGGCTTTACCCCTGAGCCACCTCTCCAGCCCAGGAAGAGGTTTTTTTAATGCTCATGTTTTCTCTGTAAGACTCACCCTAAACTTCTCATGTTTGATGAAATACACAATGTTGTTTCTTTTTTCTTATCTTTTCAGAGCAACAAAGTCATCTTGAAAGACCAAATATGGTGAAAATAGCAAGGAACCATGAAGTGGAAGAAGCATTATGGTTAGAAGAATCTGGAATATGCATGCTGTATGAGTTATATTCCCAAGACTCTAGGTTTCTATAGACATTTAGTGTCATAGTTAGATGCAAGAATCAACTTACACTTGTGTGTTCCAGTTCTGAGCACATTGTAGAGATTTCCTATTTGAGCTAAGAACTGAGGGAGTCTGCTTGAGATTGTCTAATTGATAGGAATGATTCAGCCCTTGGTGGGTAGTACTAGTCTCTACAATGAGATAAAGGAGCTGTCCAGGAAAAGGGATATTCTGTGTTATTCTTGATCAGACATACTGATCTGACAAGAAAAGATTGTCTCCCTTTCAGAAGTCCTGTGGATTTAGTGTGTTCAGTTCCCTTGAACCATGGTGCTAATGGAGACTCTCCTGACAAGTTTGATAAGGAACTGTAATTGGACCACCATAAGCCAAAATACAACTCCACTAGGCTGTGAATCTACCAGCAGCATGCAGGTGAACTGTGGTTGAACTTGGCACCATAAGTGAATTGTTGCTGATAAATCTGGCTATGTGGGCTTTGTGAATTTTGAGTGGTTGTGGTGCAGAAATATGCAAATGTTTGAAAATGTCTGTGGCTAAAAAAAGTCAATTGAAAAGCTTAGTGGGCCATTTATAGGAAAAAGCTGTGAATTGTGTGGGCCAAGATTGTGATGAAGGAAAAGGCCGTTGTTATCTTGTTGTTCAAGATGATGGACAGGCTTTTTTGTCAGATTAAGAGCTATAGTGGATGCCTTGAAGTGTTTGGATAAGGACAGGACAGACAGCAGAGCATTTGTGGCTATGTGAGCAGCAGAATCTAGCTCTTTGCACTGGAATGGTGGAGACTTGAATATCACCTCTAGCTGATTTCATGGTTTAAACAGCCAGAGTTCTTCAGGGATGAAATTCAAGCTGAAGCCACCTTTTGCCCTTCAACTGCTTTGACTCTCTTGAAAAGAGCTTCTCCAGGACTGGTGTTCAAGAGATGAAACTGCTGTGGATCAAGCAGGCCAGATTGTATCTCAGCCTCGATACAGAACTTGGCATCATCTATGTTCTACTGGTTTTGTTGCAGGTTGACAGGCTCGTGCAGAGCAGCTGAAGTTTGTCACCTGGTGGCAGGTTTGGAGCACCTGAAAGAAGGTGAAGTGTGGAGCTGCAGAGTCAAGCTCAAGATATTGTTAATGATGACAGAACCCTAGGATGTGTGCTGAAGATGGCTGCAAGTGCTGATTCAACCTGGTCCAGACAAATGCTGCTTTTGCAGCTTTGAGCTACAAAGAGGAACTGGATTTTCCCAGCATCTTTAACCACCAACCAAACATAATATTAGAGCAACAGAAATGGTCATATTGTTATTCAACTTGCTGGACTTTAATTTTAATTTGTTAGTTATCTTGTCCTATTTAATGTTTTATTTTCAGTCATCATTTTCCATTTTATGTGATTTTTGTACAGAAGTATATACATTATGATTTTGTTTGGTATGTATATTTCAGGAGATCTCACACTTTTAAAAAGCATACCTTCAATTCCAAGTTTTCAAAAATTCAATATTTAATAACTGATATTTTAACATTGGATTATGGAAACTTTTACTTTTACACTTTTAGATTTAACAAGATTAAATGTAATTTATTTCCTAAGATGAATGTAACACCTGTGGGGACTAGTACAGACACTTCACAGTATAAAGGTGACATGTTTTTGTGGCAAATGACAAAGGGTGAAGTGTCAGAGTTAGACAGAAGTGTCATCTTGAACTTTCCAGCTCTGGAGAAATATTCAGAGAATTGGTAGTGGAGTTAAGTCCTGACTGAGCCTGAAGAAGATTGCCTAGTTGACAGCAAAGACCCAGCCCATGGTGGGGGGACAAGTGTTTTGACAATGGAATAAATTGGTAGAAACTGGTTGAGCAGGATGATATCTTTGGGATACTTGGCCACACATGCTGCTCTAGCAAGTAAGGATTGTCTCCCTCTTGGCAGTTCTGTAGATTTGGTGTGGCCAGTTCTCTCAGTGCCTAGTGTTAGTGTGAACTCTCCTGCCAACCTGCACAAGGAGCTATGGCTGGGCAATCGTAAACCAAAAATATTTCTCAGAAAGAATGTTGACCGCATGGGAACTTATGTTTGTAAATCTGTGAGATACCTCCAAACTCTTGCCAATGTATTAATTGACATACTATGGTCAAAATAAACAATGTGTGTTCAGAGTCCTAGTTCATATTTATCCAGAGTCTCACTGATCCATTCCCTCTGAAAGAATGTCCAGGAAGGGTTTTGTAGTGCTTTGCTCCTCTCTGCTTGAATTTATACTGCACTGTTCTCTAATGCATTTCCCAGTGATTGGGATTACAGGTATTTATCACGTCTGAATGGTGTTTTGAAACCTGCACCTGAACTTTGTTAGAGGCTTGTTGGCCAATATCCTAGGAGAACAAATTAGTTCATACCACAAAACTCCTCATATAGGGAGTTTTGTTCTCTTTAACACTTGAAAGTTACTGAAAAACTGACCAGAAGCTTCCTGTGTCAAGAACCTTCCTGCAGGTTCTCTGTGATCATCCTGTGTGTGCAGGGCCGATGTGCAGCTGACCCTGGGTGAAGATCTGAGTCTCTCTTACTTTTGGTCTCACACAGAGCTGTTCACTTTGTAGTGTCTCCTGTCCTGATCTCAGGCTGCAAACTGTAGTCAATTTGGTCTCCAAAGCTTTTTCACCCACAATAAGGGCTGCCGTGAGAATTCTAGAGTTCTCAAAGACAGATCAGCAGAGTTCCATTTACTTTTACAACTGCCTTAAATTGTTGAGTCATCACCAGCTCATGCTCATATCCCTTCAAATGGCAGTTCTCCAACTCACATGCAGCATGAATGCAGCCTCTTATCATCATCAGCCACAGGAGTGTTCTTAAGAGCCACAGGAAGGAACCAAACCATCAGCAAGTTCACAACACTGACAAACACAGCACTCAGCTAGCAACTGGTTGATCAGAGCTGGAGTTATGAGGGAGGTTGAGGTTGTTTGGGATGAGCACACTGGTCATCTGTCCTTCCACAGGAGGAGGACAGTGGGGATGAGCACACTGGTCATCTGTCCTTCCACAGGAGGAGGACAGTGGTGATGAGCACACTGGTCATCTGACCTTCCACAGGAGGACAGTGGAGATGAGCACACTGGTCGTCTGTCCTTCCACAGGAGGAGGACAGTGGGGATGAGCACACTGGTCATCTGTCCTTCCACAGGAGGAGGACAGTGGTGATGAGCACACTGGTCATCTGACCTTCCACAGGAGGACAGTGGGGATGAGCACACTGGTCATCTGACCATCCACAGGAGGAGGTCACAAGGATGCCTGCCATGGAATCAGCATTTTGGACTGTGGGTTCAAACACTTTTTTTTAACCAACGTTGAAATTTCCAAATGAGTAATTTATGGAAGACAAAGATTACCTGTGTTATATCTGGAGATATTCTCCTGCTTAATTCCTGAAATGGTGGACATCAGTTTCTAACCTAATCCAGGGAAATCCTAGCTCTCCTTCATGTCTGCTATGATGAAGAAAATGAGTTGTGGATTACATAGGATTTCATGTGCTTCCATACTGAAGATCTACTGGCCAAGATTCAGAGCCTCAGACTCCTTACAAAATAGGTGGAAAGCCTCATTACTTTATGCAGCTCAGTCTGAAGCAGAAAACTGGGAAATGCATAGTTTAGATGCTCCACAGAAATGTGTTTTGGAAAATAAGCAAGTGGTGTTTTTCATAGAATAAATCGTAGTAGTAGATCTTAAGGGAATTTCCTGACTAGAGAGGATACCGCAGATTCCAACATCAACCAGCCTTACAGATGAACTACTTGGGCCCAGGCGACAGAGTCTTGAACTTTGGAGGTTCTGAGGGCTCCTCTGGTCTTTGGGGGCCATACAGACACCCAGCGCCCCCTGCTGGTCCCACTTGTCCCTGCAGAGAGGTTTGTGTCCAGGTTCACATTGCAGGTCCTTCACTGTGTCTTTCGCACAGTAATACATGGCCGTGTCCTCAGGTTGCAAACTGTTCAATGTTAAGAAAACTTGGCTCTTGGAGGTGTCCCTGCTGATGCTGACTCGGGATGTGAAGGCTGAGTTATGACTTGTGCCTCCATTATCCCATACTGCACCGATCCACTCCAGACCCTTTCCTGGAGGCTGGCGGACCCAGTGGACAGCATAGTCAGTTAAAGAGAATCCAGAGACAGTGCAGGTGAGGGACAGCTTCTGCGAGGGCTTCACCATGCTGGGTCCTGACTCCTGCAGCCGCACCTGTGACAGGACACCTGTGGGAGAGAAGAATCAGCTCCTGTCAGTCACCTGCAGTCACAGCCTCTCCATGGACACGTGTGAAATGCTGACCCTCACCTTGGGGAGCTGTTGCCAGGCACAAGAGAAGAACAAACAGCCTCATCTTCTGTGCCACACCCATCTCTACAGATCTCAGCTCAGTGTGAGAGAGAGCTATGAGTTCCCACAGCCCTGGAGAGAGATTTAAGTTAGAGTTTGAATGTGAATTTGCATGTGAGCAGTCAGCCCTGTCTTTATGATTGGGGAGGGTGCAGATGGCCCAACAATGGTTCTTCCTTGGATGGTGATGGGCATCAGAGCCCTGCCATTCCTGACCTGTGAACCTGGAATAAAAGAGCTTTGGTCTGTCTGCAGGTCATTGGCAGCACATTCATGCATGACCTCATCTCTCAGGTTCTGGATAATTCTGGTTGTTTTTCTCCTGTTCTCAACGTTCTGATTTCTTGGAGAAATGTCACCTTGTTGTTCCATGGGATGCAGACATGACTATTGCCTAGTCGCCCCAGGCTGTGAGAGGAAGCACATGCTGAGAGCAGCAGGTGGTCCTGAGCCATCCCATGCATCTCACCCATGGACCCCATTCATTCCTCACACACTGGCCTGGACTCACAGCCCACCCAGGGCAGGTGCAGGACATGCCATGTGAGCAGGTGGGAGATAGACCAAGAGCAGGACCTAGGTGAGGAGCTGGAACATTCATCTTACAAGGGCTCTTCCCAGCTTGAGGCTCCTGCTGGGAGGAGCAGAGATGACATCTGTGTTTGGATAGGTCCTCCCCTGCCCTGCACTCCTCCCTTGTTATGAGTCTACCTGTGCCAACTCTTAATAAACCTCCATGCTGATCTGTGCTTTCAATGTAGCCTTAGGGGAATCCAGCTGACATGGTAACCTGCGGAATTTGACCTGTGGAATGTAGAAACTAGTGTGTTGAAACGGAAACAGCGGGTGTGTTGACAGAACAGAGTTCATCACTGCCTTGGCAAGACTGGACACACTGAGATATGTGCCTCTCAGAAGTGAAGATGGCAGCCTTGGGCCTCTGTGGAATCTGACACGGGTGGTCCAGCAAGGTCACAGCACAGGGGCAGGGTCCTGAAATTCCTGCGCTGAGAGGATGGGCTCTGGGCTAGGTGGTGGTCAGTCCTCATACAAACATACACTAACATGCTTGCACTCACACAAACACATACATGTTTGATCATGGCCAGCCTGTGATGAAGAACTGATGACCACTGCTCTGCAGGGAAAACAAGCCCCATCCCCACTTCCCCTCTGCTGCTCAGGACCCAGGACACTCTGCAGGCCTTCCCTGAGGCTCTGGTCTCCTGCTCCTGGGCATGCAGCAGAGGCTGTGAGCACAATCTATCTGTGTCTCTATCTGAGTCATGGCATGGCTCTCCCTACATGACCCAGGCACCAATGTCTCCAAGCCACATATTCCCCTTCAGTCAAGCTACATATTCTCTTAGGATATCTGGGCTTTTTTTACAGAATATGAATTCTGTTTATTGTAGAAGGAATAGGATAGTTTGTGTTACATAGTTCTTGACATCAATATTTCAAGGTTCTGATGCTAGCATTCAGTGAGGGCCTTCATCCTGGGTCCCCCTGACTCAATACCTCCCATGATGACACAGACATGTTAGCATCCAATCAGAGGAGGAACTTCTCTTGGGAAGAAGTTTCATGCAGCATGGCAGCTTGCCAGGTCCTTGGCCCTGCATGAGATCCTGAAGCTAGTTCTCGGTATTGCAGGACGAATAGAGCAGTCTTAGTGCATCTACACATCTTAGGAAATAGAGATGAGAAGTTTGAAATGAACGTGTAACACCCAAATATTTTCAATCATTCTAATTCTTTAGGCCACAGTGGTGAATGCAGGTTTCATTGCCTCCTGTTCATCTGAGGATTCATTTGACAGAAGAGAAGGAGCAGCTTCTGCTATGAAATTCACTACTGAGCCCTGTCAGGCCTTCAATGTTGTAACTCACCAAACTATAGTATTATAGCATTCAAAATGTCAAGAAGCATTTCTGCACATACTTGTTTGGTTTTCGTAAATGTAGAAAACAAAGTCAGGACTGTTGGAGAAATATGAGCAGAGTGGACAGGACACACACCTGTGAGCAGACTGCAGCTTCCAGACTGATAATGTGGCCAGCTTCTCTGATCCAGCATGTGACCAGGAAGCCAGTGTCTGGTAGTTCTGACCTCAAAACTTCCTGCTGCAGAGGGTCTTCCAACTTGAGTCTCCCCAGTATCACTGTGCCTAAGGATGGTTCATGGCCTGAATCCTTCACAGCATGATGGGAATAAGGGTCAGACTGTACACCATGTCTTCCTCTGAGCCTTGAGCGTTCAGCTTCCATCTTCCCGAAGCCTTGGCTGCCCTCCCCCCTCAAACGTATAGAAAACACGATGTGTTCACCCTTGAAGCTGTAGGGAGCACCACATTCTCACCCTTGAAGTTTTGGGGAACACAATATTCTCACCCTTGAAGCTGTAGAGCACACCATTCTCACCTTTGAAGTTTTAGGGAGCACTATGTTCTCAGCCTTGAAGCTTCAGGGAGCACCACATTCTCACCATTGATGCTATAGGGAGCACCTCATTCTCACTCTTGAAGCTGTAGGGAGCACCGTGTTCTCATCCTCAAAGCTGTATGGACGCCATGGTATCCTAGGTCCCCCAAGGTCTTCCTGCCCTACTGTGGAATCTGGAGAGTGTACATCTATTTTGTCTAATATTAATTAATTAATTAATTAATTAATTGACATGATTCATTAGACAGGAAAGGAGAGATCAGCTGGGAGCATACAGATGTCTGGGCACAACATTCAGAAGCTGGTTCTGTCCTTCCTCCATGTGGATCTACAAATAGAACTGTTGTATACACAGGCATTGTGAAGAACCACAAAACCTACTATTTGGTGAGATGAAATCAAACACTTAATATTGAGAGGAAATCTTGCATAATGATTTGCTGACAAAACCAGAGGAGGAAATAACAGACTCCTCCTTCCTGCCTCTCTAACTGAACAATGCAAACTGCTGTGCTCATGGATCAGTGTCTGCCTCACACTGTGACGGCAGTACTGGTGCTGTCATAGTTAAGCACAGGTGTCAACTTGATTGTTGAGGGTTGGAGCTCTGGGCACAGCTGTAGAAAATTGATGGTTGAGTTAAGCCCAGAGCAAACCTGAAGGAGATTTTCTAGCTGCTGGGGAAGACCCAGTCCATGGTGGGTGGGATTAGGCCCTAGATAAATCACAGAGACCTGGTTGAGAGAGTTGGCTTCCTTCTGTATACTTGGCCAGACATGCTGGTCTGGCAAGAAATGATTGTCCATCTCTCAGCTGTTATGCAGTGATGGCATGGCCAGTTCCCTCGGCCATGGTGTTGGTGCATGCTCTCCTGTCAAGCTGTACTAAGAAGTGTAACCAGGAATCTTAAGAGAATAAACCCTTGTTCCCTTAAGCTGTTTGATGGTCATTTTTCAGCAACTATGCAGGCGAACTGCTACAGAATTTGGTACCCAGGAAGTGGGGTGTTGCCGATAAATCTGATTATGTGGATTTTGTGTCCTTTGAAAGGTTTTGCTAGACAAAGTTGAAAATGCTCAAGAATTTTCACTTTGTGGATTTACAAATACCGTTCTTCAGAGTTTAGTGGGCCAATTGTTGAGAGAGATTGTTTGGGCCCAATTTGTGATGAAAGGAACAAGGACTTTGGTAAAGTTGAATTTAGAGATGATGGACTGGTTTGCTTGATTGAGAAGAGCTGTGTTTGTAGCTGTGAAGCTCTGGATGAGGAAAGGGCAGGTAGCAGAACAGCTGCCATTGTTGGAAAAATAAACATCAGTGAAGGAAAACCTAGTGACTTGCACTGTGATGGTGGAGGAGGTGAATATCACCGTATGGCAAGTTTGTGGTTTGAAAAATCCAGATTCCTTCAGGGGCCGAAAGCCCAAGTTAAAGCTGTTTCTTGCCCTTTGGAAGTTTGGCTGCCTGGAATAGGCTTTTCCAGCATCGAAGCACAAGATTTGGTGCAGCTGTGGCTCCAGTGGACTAAGCTGCATTTCAACCTTGCTTCGGAATCTGGCAGCGTCCCTCAAGTGATACTAGTTTTCGTGTACTACTGAGGGGTTCATGGAGAGCAGCAAAAGCTTGGCACCAAGTGGCAGGCATAGAGTTCCTGCAAGAGATGGTGAAGCTTAAAGCTGCAGAGGAGAACCCAGAATGTTGGAGATGCCAGAACCGTGGGATGTATGCTGAGGACTGCTGCGAGTGGAGATTCTGCCTGTTTCAAAGGAACTCTGCTTTTACAACTTTGAGCTGCAAACAGGGACTGGAAATGCCTAGAATCTTTGAGCCGCCTTGACCACATGATGAGCAACAGAAGATGGACATTGAAGTAAAGGATGTGGTATTTGATTTTCTGGACTTTGATCTTTTTAATGTTTTCTTATTGTTTAAAATCTTTCTGTTTTAATGTTTTATCTGTTTTAAAGTATTTAACTTATTCTAATTTAAGAAGGTTAAGAACTTTTAACTTTTAAAATGTTGGAACTAAGTTTTAATGAGAAAACATTTTAAATTTGTCCATGGAATGTATTTATATTTTAACATCCGTGGGGACAAGGAAAGGTTACCATTTAAAAGTGCTATTGTTTTGTGTCAAGTTGACAAGGGCTGAAGTGTCATAGTTAAGCACAGGTGTCAACTTGACTATTGAGGGTTTGAGCTCTGGGCACAGTTGTAGAAAATTGATGGTTGAGTTAAGCCCAGAGCAAACCTGAAGGAGATTTTCTAGCTGCTGGGGAAGACCCAGCCCATGGTGGGTGGGATTAGGCCCTGGATAAATCACAGAGACCTGGTTGAGAGAGTTGGCTTCCTTCTGTATACTTGGCCAGACATGCTGATCTGGCAAGTAAGGATTATCCATCTCTCAGCTGTTATGCAGTGATGGCGTGGCCTGTTCCCTTGGCCCTGGTGTTGGTGCGTGCTCTCCTGTCAAGCTGTATTAAGTGTAACCAGGAACCATAAGAGAATAAACCCTTGTTCCCTTAAGCTGATTGATGGTCATTTATCAGCAATTATGCAAGTGAACTGCCACAGGTGCTCGGTTATGGCAGCTAAGTACTGCTTCTGCAGAGTCAGAGTCCCTTGCTTGATTGAGTCTTGTACCTCAGCAACTACACACACCTTTGTTAGAGACATTACATTCCCAAAATCATCTCAGAAGATTTTGTCTTGTGTATTCAGAGCTGCTTCTCCCTTTCACCCCTTTCTCCTGCTGCAGTTAGAAAATATTCAGATATCACCACTTTCTCTGCCCAAGCCAAGCCTCACCTGTGGGTCCTGGTGCTCATCCTGTGTTGCCTGCTGCCAAGTGGGGCAGCTCCACAGCCAGCATCACTTCTCTGCCCCACATGCCAGACATAACCCAAGTGTTTCACAGTACACATGGGACTGTCCTTGAGGACACCTTAAGAAACCAAACCAGCAACCAGAAGCTCAATACAGGGAAATCATGGGTCTCAACTGTCCATAGAAAAGGTCGATGACAGCTGGAACTGGAGAGTGCTTGAATGAGAAAGGAGACATATTTGCGCGTGTCTGGAAATTCCCTGAGCATCATGATTGACATAGACCTGCTTAAGGAGATCCATGAGGCTCCCTCCACATGCAGTCCCTGGGATGTGAATAAATAATAAAACCTGAGATGAAAAATATACCTCAGATTAAAACAAGGCCACTAGAATCTGACAGGAGCCGGGGTCTCTGACTGGTTCCTGGCAGGAAGAGGAAACCACAGACCCAAACCCTCATCCCCACCACACTTTGCTCTTGGTCAAGGCTGGGCCAGTCCTGCAGTGCTGAGCGCCCCCTGCTGGTCCTGAGCTCCCCGCAGTCAGGGTTATGTCTGGAGTCACACTGAAGTCTCCTCTCCTGGAGTCTTGTTTGCCCTCAGGCTGCTCAGTGTTAATGAAAGATGGCTCTTGGATGTATCTCACCTAATGCTGATTCAGGTTTTAATATTTTTACTGTAATCTGTGCTTCTATCACTCCACATAGCACCAATCCATTCCAGACCTTTCCAGGAAAATGTAAGATTCAGCCAGGAACTTATGTTCATAGTTCCTTGCTGGGTTGGACAGGCATCACATGTCTGTGAGCAAAAGCTGCATATTATCAACGATGTCTCTTTTTGAAGTTTTTATGTGATGGGATTTTCAATTACAGCAGTGTTACAGGGTCATCCTGGCTCTTTATATGTCTAAGTTCTTATTTTTTTATTTTTTATTTTTTTACTTTTTCCACTCATACAAACTTGATAGGTACCCCATTCCCCTCCCTCCCTCCACCTCTACCTGGATCCCCTTGTTCCCTCCACAATTTTCCCCTTCCTTTCTACCCCTCCCTCCCTTTCTCCCATTGTTCCTCACATCCCTGGAGATCCTTCAGTGTGCATGTCAAACTTTCCTCTGGTTCCTCCTCTCTGTTGAGGTGTAGGGATTCAGTAGCATTACCTAGAACTCTTTTTTGTGTTCCCCTTTAGTATAGGAACATTATTGTGGCTGTTAATCCATTTTCCCTAAGGATCATAGTGCCTGTGATCTATGCTAGACTTGAGGTGTCAATGATATGTTGGTAATTGTGCAGGTCATGCAAAGTCCTATTAGGATTACTTCAGCCCTAACTTGTGTGGAGTTATCTTACATATCATTGCTCCTCCCCATCTTTAGGCACTTACAATCTTACTGCACCCTCTTTGGCAAATTTTCCTGAGCTTTAGGATAGGGAGAGAGTAGGTTGGCCTGGTTCCAGGTGGTATCTCATGTTCTGAATTATTTGTTGATTTTTTTTTTCAGTGTTGCTGCTCCTGCACCGTCCTTGGTTCTACCTTGATGGGTATTGGATCTCACCCTCTGGCCAGAGATAAAAAGCTGTTAAAATAGAGACTTATTATAAGAGTAGATTCAAAGGTAGATGGAATAAGAGTAGGAGACCAAGGTGGGGGGGTCAGTCTCCCATTTGAAAAATGGTTACCTTCTATCTGCCAGACTCTATGCCCTCCCTTTCTGGTGAGATCATATCCCATCAGATGCAAGTGACCAGGAAGGAAAGTCTGTGAGCTTAACCAGATGTCTCATTACTTACTTGCAGTCCTTGATGGTGGCCTATTTTCTCTGTTATAGCATGATCCCCTCTCTCCTTGTTTCTGGCAGTGCCCTCCTTCCCCTTCCCTCCTGTTTATAATCTTTGCAATACTAGGATCCATCTATTAGGGAGTACTTACAGCACTTAATTTTCTGTGTCTGGTAATTTGCTATACTTCACTCAATATAATTTTTTCTAATTCCATCCATTTCCCAGCAAATTTCATGAATTCATCATCTTTGATGGCTGAGTAGTATTCCATTGTATAAATGTACCACATTTTCCTAATCCACTTGTCAACTGTTGGGCATTTGGGTTGATTCCATGAGTTTGCTAACATTAACAGTGCTGCTATGAACATGGTTGTCCTTGTGCTATCAAGGTGAATTTTTGCTGTATGGGGGATTTTCCCAAAAGTGGAATAGCAGGTCATATGGCATTGAAATCTTTAACTTTTTTAAGAATCACTAGATGGCTCACCAGAGTGGTTGTATAAGCCTGCATTCCCTCCAGCAATGTAGGAGAGTTCTGTTCTCGCCACATCTTCTCTGGCATTTGGTGTTGTTTATATTATGGATTTTTGCCATCCTGACTAGGGTGAGATGATATCTCAGGGAGGTTTTGATTTGTATTTCCCTGTTGGTTAAGGATGTGGAGCATTTTCTAAGATATTTGTTAGACATTTTAATTTCGTCCCGGGTAAAGTTTCTTTTTTTTTTTTTTTTTTTTAAACTTTTTTTTTATTATTATTATTATTTATTCAACTGTGTGTATGTGCGCGCGCGTGTCTGTGTGTGTGTGTATGTGTGTGTAGAACCACGGACGAATTCGCGAACCACCATGGACACCTCCACCTCCTTCTGCCCCGGGATTCACAGGCTCCGCCCTACCAGGACCAGAAGCGCAGGCCGCCCCCGCTTCCATCTGGCGTCTATACGTGGGATCTGGGATCCGAACTCGGGACCTTCCGCCTGCAAGGCAGAGGCTTAACCCCTGAGCCACCTCTCCAGCCCCCCGGGTAAAGTTTCTTTTAAGTTCCAAGGCCCATTTGTTAATTGGGCCATTTGTTTTCTTGGTATTTAGTTTTCTACGTTCTTTATGCACTCTGAATAATAGAGCTCATCAGATATATGGTTAGTGAAGATTTTCTCCCATTCTGTGGGTTGCCTATGCGCTGGAGTTATAATCTCTTTATCTGAGTAGAAGATCTTTAATTTCATAAGATCCCGTCTATTGAGTGTTGGTTGTAGTGACTGTGCTATTGGATTTCTGTTTAGGAACTGTTGGCCTAGTCCAATCAGCTCGAGGATGTTCCCTACACTTTCAACTAAGGTTTTTATAGTCTCTAGCCTTACGTTGAGGTCCTTGATCCATTTGGAATTAATTCTTGTATATGGTGACAAATACAGGTCAAGTTTTAATCTTCTGCATTTGGACTTTCAGTTTTACCAGCAACGTTTGTTGAAGATTATGTTCTTTATCCATTGGGTTTTTTGGGCCCCTTTGTCAAAGATCAAATGGCTGTAATTGTTTCAGCTTTTATCTGGGTCTTCAACCTTATCCATTGATCTGTGTGTCAATTTTGGAGCCAGAACCAGACTTTTTTTATATTTATTCAATTGTGTGTGTATGCATGTGTGTATATGCGTGCGTGTGTGTGTGTATGTGTGTGTGTGTGTGTGTGTAGAACCACAGATGAATTCGGGAACCACCATGGACCGCCTCCACCTCCTCCTTGTTTACTCTGCCCCTGGATTCACAGGCTCTGTCCTACCAGGACCAGAAACACAGGCCACTCCCACTTCTGCCAGGTGTCTATACATGGGGTCTAAGAACTGAACGCAGGACCTTCCCCCTGCAATGCAGAGGCTTAACCCTTGCCCCCTTCCTTGCTGATTTGAATCCCGTTCATATCCCTTTCTTTTCTGATGGGATCAACTAATACTTCAAGTACAATATTGAATAGAAGTGGTGAGAGCGGACAGCCTTGTCTAGTTCCTGATCAAAGTGGGAATGCTTCAAGTTTTTCCCCATTGAGTATAATCCTTGCGGTTGGCTCTTTGTGTACCGCTTTTATTATATTGATAAAGGTTCCTTCTATTCTGGCCTTCTCTAGGGTTGTGATCATAAAGGGCTAGTGGATCCTGTCAAAAGCTTTTTCTGGGGTTGGAGAGGTGGCTCAGGGGTTAAGCCTTCGCCTTGCAGGCGGAAGGTCCTGAGTTCGGATCCCGGATCCCACGTATAGACGCCAGGCTGAAGCGGTGGCGGCCTGCGCTTCTGGTCCTGGTAGGGCGGAGCCTGTGAATTCCGGGGCAGAAGGAGGTGAAGGTGTCCATGGTGGTTCCTGAATTCGTCCGTGGTTCTACACACACATACACACACACACACACACACACACACACACACACACACACACAGACACACACACACACACGAGAGCCCACATAGACACGCACATGTGCACAGTTGAATAAATAATAATAATAATAATAATAAAATTTTTTAAAAAAGCTTTTTCTGCATCTATCGAGAGTATCATGTGGTCTTGGACTTTGGACTGGTTTACATGATGAATTACATTTATTGATTTGCATATATTGAACCTCCCTTGTGTGCCTGAGATAAAGACTACTTGATAAAGATTGTCTTTTTAATATGTGTTTTAATCCGATTTGCTAAGACTTTTTTGAGAATCTTTGCATCTGTGTTCGTCAAAGAGATTGGCCTATGGTTTTCTTTTTTAAGTGTATCTTTATTAGGTTTTGGGATTAAGACGATGTTAGCTTCATAAAAAGAATTTGGTAGTGTTCCTTCCTTTGCTATTTGATGGAACAGTTTAAGGGTTATTGGTATTATTAACTCCTTAAATGTCTGGTAGAACTCTGTGCTGAATCCATCTAGTCTAGCACATATTTTGGTGGGAAGATTCGAGATTACTTCCTCAATTTCCTCATATGTTATAGGACTACTTAAATAATTCAAGCCCTTCCACCTTCCCGGAAGGCTGAGTTGCTCCCTCACTTGAGGTCTGGGTAAGCCGCCCTGCTTCCCAGGTACTTCCCACCAGCACCCAGTTCACCCATTCCTCCCAGCCCCTCCCACTGTTCAGTCTGACCAGCATCCAAGCTGCCTAGGGCTTGGGTGGAGCACTAGGCCCTGCCCCATGTTCCAGGTGAAGTTGGCCAATTGCCTTAGCTCCTCCCCCCTTCTGCCTGCCCTGAAAGCACACTTGCTTGTGGTCCAGGGAGGGCAGCCTGCTTCCCAGATTTGAAAAGAACCCAAAGGAAACCCAAGCAAAGCTCCAGAGGACAAAGGCCATTCATCTGATGTCCTCTAAAATCATCCTATCACATGGAAGAGATTATTCGCATCCAGCGCAAAGATAAGTAAACTCACCTTTTACCTTCCTGCTCCTCCCAATTATTAACCACTGTAGATTAACTTTTCTATATAGCCACCCCCAAAACATATACTACTTCAAGAACTATACCACTCACACTCATATCACCAAGGTACTAAATTGTAAAAGTGCACTACCATACTAATATTCACTTCCTGTCTACTAAACCTGACTTAATTGATGTACTAACAGTCTAATAGCCCCATCTAGGAAATAACAGCAGCACTACCATACCCAGGGCTTGGGTGGACCACTAGGCCATGCCTCACATTCCAGATGAAGCTGGCCAATTGTCCTCAGCCCCTTGCCTGCCCTGAATGCACACTTGCTTGCACAATTCAACAGAGACAAAGGAAACCCAAGCAAAGCTCTAGAGGACAAAGGCCATTCATCTGATGTCCTCTAAAATCATCCTATCACATGGAAGAGATTATTCACATCCAGCCCAAAGATAAATAAACTCACCTTTTACCATCCTGCTCACCCCAATTATTAATCACTGTAGATTAACTTTTCTATATAGCCACCCCCAAAACATATACTACTTCAGGGACTATACCACTCACACTCACATATCACCAAGGTACTAAATCTTGAAAGTGTACTACCATACTAATATTCACTTCCTGTCTACTAAACCTGACTTAACTGATGTACTAACAGTCTAATAGCCTCATCTAGGAAATAACAGTAACAACAGACAAACACACCCAACTAGAGGGCAACCACCAGTAATAACTGCCAGAGAACAATTATACCAACTAAATCAGTTCAGTCAGAAAAACATAGAAACTGAAAGGACTCAAGAGACAAAACAACAATGCCCAAGTCAAAGTGTAGATCCATGAGAAACAAAACCCAATAAAGCAAATCTCCCACTGAAAGAACTAACCCCATAGCAACAGATTCTAACCAGAACGAATTCACAGAAAATAGCCAAGAAAGCCAGGACCAAGATAGTGACTTTTAAAGCATGATCATTACCATGATCAATGCTATGAAAGAGAAAATCCAGGAGGAGTTAAATAACTGCATTAACTAATTATCTTAAAAAATGCTCCACATTCTTTGTCATCAGAGAAATGCAAATCAAAACCTCCCTGAGATATCATCTCACCCCAGTCAGGATGACAAAAATCCATAGTACAAACAATACCAAATCCTGGAGAGGATGTGGAGAGAGGGGAACTCTCCTACATTGCTGGTGGGAATGCAGGCTCATGCAGCCACTCTGGCAAGCCGTCTGGAGATTCTTAAAGAAATTAAAGATTGAAATGCCATATGACCCTGCTATTCCACTTTTGGGTATAACCCCTCATGCAGCAGAGGTTCACCTCGATAGCACAAGCACGACCATGTTCATAGCAGCACTGTTTACAATAGCAAAGTCATGAAATCAATCCAAATGCCCAACAGTTGATGAGTGGATAAGGAAATGTGGTATATTTATACAATGGAATACTACTCAGCCATCAAAAATGATGAATTAATGAAATTCGCCGGAAATAAATGGAATTAGAAACAATTATATTGAGTGAAGTATCCCAGACACAGAAAATTAAGTACTGTATGTACTCCCTAATAGCTGGATCCTAATACCAAACCCACTTAGAGACACACTCAAAGATAAATCTCTCTAATACCTACAGTAATTGCAATGATTATAGACGGGAGGGAAGGGAAGGAGGGAACTGCCAGAAAGAAGGAGAGAGGGGATCATGCTATAGCAGAGAAAATAGGCCACCATCAAGGACTGCAAGTAAGTAATGAGACATCTGGTTAAGCTCACAGACTTTCCTTCCTGGTCACTTGCAACTGATGGGGTATGATCTCACCAGAAGGGGAGGGCATACAGTCAGGTCAGGCAGATAGAAGGTACCCCCTCATCGTGGTCTCCTCTTATTCCATAAGAAGACTCTCTTTGAATAGCCTTTTATCTCTGGCCAGGGGGTTACATCCAATATCCATCAGGATGGAGCCAAGGGCACTGCAGGAGCAGCAAAACAGAAAAAAAAAATCAAGAAACCATAATTCAGAACATGAGAGACCCTATATCAACCACCTGGAATCAGGCCAGCCTACTCTCCCCCCATCCTAAAGCTCAGGGAAATTTGTGGAAGAGGGGGCTGCAAGATTGTAAGAGCCTAAAGATGGGGATGATCTGCAAGATACTCCACACGAGTTAGAGCTGAAGTAATCCTAATAGGACTTCGGATGACCTGCGCAATGATTAACATATCATTGACCCCTCAAAGTCTAGCATGGATCACAGGCACTAGGATCCATAGAGGCAAGGGATTAACAGCCACAATCCTGTTCCTATACTAAAGGGGAACACATCGTGTTCCTATACTAAAGGGGAATGCAAAAAAGAGCTCTAGGTAATGCTACTGAGTCCTTATACTTCCTCAGAGAGTAGGACCCAGAGGGAAGTTTAACATGAACACTAAAGCATGCTCGAGGGATGGAGGATGGGGGAACAATGGGAGAAAGGGAGGGAAGGGAGGAAAGGAAGGGAAAAATGGGGGAGGGAGCAAGGGGATCCAGGTTGGGGTGGAGGAAAGGAGGGGAATGGCGTACCTATCAAGTTTTATGCGTGAAAAAAATAAGTAAAAAAAGTCCCCCCCCCAAAAAATAACCTCTTCCATTGAGCTGGTTAATTCTTCCACTTTGTCTTCAAGATCTCAAATTCTATTTTCTGCCTCATTAGTTCTGCTGATAAGACTCTCTGTTGAGTTCTGGTTTTAGGATAACTTGTCTTTTAGTTCAATTTAAACTCTGCCTGAGACTGTTTTAAGTGCTCTATGCCTGTTTTTTTTTTTTTTTTCTTTAACTGTTTTTCTCAACTCCTCCAAGTGTCTGTTGTGTTCCTGTTCAAAGTGGTTAATGCAGTTATTTGACTCCTCCCAGATTTCCTCTTTCATAGTATTATGGTAGTGGTCACGATTTGAATGTCATTATCTTGGGCCTGGCTTTCTTGGCTATTTTCTGTGAATTTATTCCGATTGGAATCTGTCGCTATGGGGTTAATTCTTTCAGTGGGAGATTTCTTTTCTTGAGTTTTGTTTCTCATGAATCTACGCTTTGACTTGGACATTGTTGTTTTGTCTCTTAAGTCCTTTGGTTTCTATGTTTCTAACTGAACTGATTTATAGTTGGTATAACTGCTCTCTAGCAGTTATTATTAGTGGTTGCCTTGGAGTTGGGTGTGTTTGTCTGTTGTTACTGTTATTTCCTAGATGAGGCTATTAGACTGTTAGTACATCAATTAAGTCAGGTTTAGTAGACAGGAAGTGAATATTAATATGGTAGTGCACTTTTACGATTTAGTACCTTGGTGATATGTGAGGATGAATGGTATAGTCCCTGAAGTAGTATATGTTTTGGGGGTGGCTATATAGAAAAGTTAATCTACAGTGATTAATAATTAGGAGGAGCAGGATGGTAAAAGGTGGGTTTACTTATCTTTGGGCTCGATGTGAATGAACTGGATAAATAAAGAGTGTCTGTCTCTCAGCCATTACATGGATATGGAGTAGCCAGCTCCCTCAGCCTTTGGGATAATTTCCTCCAAAGCTGGACTTAGAACAGTACCTGTTCAATCATCAGAGGATAAATCCCTTGTTCCCTTAAGCTGCTTGTTGATAAATTTATCAACAACAATACATGGTACTTGCAACTGAATTTGGTACCAGAGAAGTGGGGTTTTGCAGATAAATCTGACTGTGTGAACTTTGTGGATTTTGTTCTTGTACAAGGCCATGCAGTCATGTTGTCTTTGTAAATATACATACAATCATGTCACAGGGAGTCATGGTTTTGGACAGAGCTCAGTTCTTCCACATGTCTTTCCCAGAGTCTAGGCTGAGCTCCTCAGTGCTGGACACAGATCTTCTGTTTTCTCTTGGCCAGTTATACATGCTGATGTTCATAATATTCTTCACTGTGATAACAATATTCAGCTTCTTGCCTCCTTCTGCCCAGGACCTGGACCAGGCAGGACTCCCTGCCACTCAGGAGGTGACTTCCAATACCAATCAGGATGGAGCCAAGGGCAGTGTAGGAAAAGCAAAACTGAAAAGAACAAATTATAATTCAGAACACCAGAGACCCAACATTGATCACCTAGAACCAGACCAGCCAAATCTCTACCCATCCTAAAACTCAGGGAAAGTTGTGAAAGTGGGGGTGGCAAGATTGTAGGAGCCTAAAGATGGGGAGGACCAACAATATGCAAGATATTTCACACAAGTTAGGGCCACAGTAGCCTTAATCAGTCTTTGGATGATCTGTGCAAGGACTGACATGTCAACGACCCCCCAAAGTCCAGCGTGGATCACAGGCACTAGGATCTGTAGAGACAAGGGATTAACAGGCGTAATAGTGTTCCCATACTAAAGGGGATCCCAAGAAAGGGTTCTGGGCAATGCTACTGGGTCCTTATATCTCACTAGAATGGAGAACTCAGATGGAAGTTAGGCATTCACACAATAGGATGCTCCAGGGAATGAGAGGGGGGAAGGAGGAGACAGTGGGAGAAGGAGAGGGAGGGGGTGAAAGGAAGGGGAAAGGGGAGGAGGGTGCCAGGGGGACTGGGGAGGAGTGGAGGAAAGTAGGAGACCAGGGTACTAATTAAGCTTGTATGATTGGGGAAAAATAAATATTTTTTTTAATTTTCCACTCATACAAACTTAACAGGTACACTGGTCCCCTCCCTCCCTCCAACCTTCCACCGCCCTATGCCCCCTCCCTTCCCCCTCCCTCCTATTCCTCCAGTGCCTCCCCCTCCCATCCCCAGAGCGTCCTTTAATGTTCATGCCAGACTTTCCTCTGGGTTCTCCTCTCCGATGAGGTGCAAGGACCCAGTGGAATTTCCCAGAACCATTTCCTGTGTTCCCCTTAAGCATAGGAACTCTACTGTGGCTGTCAATCCCTTGCCTCCAAGGATCTTAGTGCCTTTAGCAAATGCTAGACTTTGTGGGGTCAATAGTGTGTTGGACATTGTGCAGGGCATGCAAAGTCCAATTATGATTGCTTCGGCCCTAACTTGTATGGAGTATCTTGCATATCATTGCCCCTCCCATCCTTGTGCTCTTACAATCTTACCACCCCCTCTTCCGCAAATTTCCCTGAGCTTCAGGATGGGGAGAGATTAGGCTGGCCTAGTTCTAGGTGGTTGATATTAAGTCTCTGAAGTTCTGGATTATGGTTTGTTGATTTTCTTTTGCAGTTTTGCTGCTCCTGCAATGCCCTTCACTCCATCCTGATGGGTATCTCTGGCCAGGGGGTGACATCCAAAATAAATAAATATTAAAAAAAATCAGCTTCTTGCTGAATCTTAGTGATTCCTGAAATGATCCAGAATATGTGTTTTTATTTACCCCAATATGGACTCCAATGCATAAGCTACCATGTGGATCTTTGCTTATGGGGCTTTAAATGTAACCCTGTCAAAATTCATTGCCCTGAAGGAAATACCAGACTCTGTCTTGAAGCTGCTCACTGGCTGTGAGATGATAGGTTTTTAAAATAAATTTCCAATTTCTCTGATGATTGGAGATCTTGCAGAGTGCTGTAGCTTAGGTGATTCATTTGCTTTAATCATTAACATGTTGTGCCAGTTTCCCTATTTTATATCAGATTATGAGTTTATCCTTTTTATGGCATGACAGAGTAGATTTGTTCAGTTCACAGCTCCATCAATCATGACAGGAATCCCATATTGCATGCAGAAGTCGTGGCATGGTGGCCCAAGCAGGAGGTTAGATCCAATGCAATGCAATGCTGCCATCAGGAGGCAGAAAGCCAGAGTAATCATTTTCAGAGGAATTTTATTACCACAACTGCACCCCAGGGGCTCTGTGTTTCAATCTTGGCTGTCTGTGCCCTGGTCAGGAAGAGAACATGGAAACATGTCAATCCATGAGCTTGGGTACCTTATTACATGCAAAGTCAAGTTAGAGACCCAGAAAGATTCTGGAGGATCATGGATGTCAGTCGATGTTGGAAGGCTATATATCTGAGGTACTCATAGGGGAGGACCATGAGAGCAGCCCCAGAAAGAAACTGGTCTCTCAGTAGGAAGACAATACAGTTTTGACTCAGTCCTTGAAATGACTGCACCACTGTGAAAGGAAGTCTCTAGTTTGAAGTCAAGTTTTCTACCTCCTTTAATCTGTTTTGGAACTGTTCTCAGTCATACCCCAATATGTCTCCTGTGTTGATTTTAAATCTCTTCAAGGTAAGGAGTGAAACCAACTAGTGAAGTTCCATCCCTTGTCAACTTGACAGTCAACCACATCTCCTGGTGCCACGCTTGCCTTAAATGGACAACAGGTCAGAATTCTGCCTGAAATGGTAAGACTAGAAGTGCACTGAATCCTCTGGCAGAATAGACAGCAAATCTGTCTGAGCTGTTTCCTCTTTCAGTGCCCCATAGCCTCAGTATGCTGATACTGATTTATGTATTATGTGTTGATCTGAAATAAGAGAAGAACTTAAACACAGCCATCTGATTACCATGTTCATGGACAAGGATATTCCTGAAAAATAGAAGTGAAGCAGTAAGATTGATTACAGTATCCGGTGATGGAGCTGGTCACCTGGCTGTCTCTGGCCTTAGGATTGCCACCATCCTTCAGATGTGGTCTTGACACTCTGCAGTCACTGCACATATTTAGGTTTTGCACCTGGAATGGTGAGTCTCTTCTTTATTCCTGAAGGCTGGGCAATATATGTCATTCCTCTTAGACTAGATTGCTTTTGTTTTGCACAGACCTTAATCACAGGGCATTGCAAACCCAAGTTATTCCCTGAAGGATCTCCTGGGCCCCAACATGTGCTTTGTCACCTCCATGTGGCCTGGCTCACTTGATCAATTAGCATAGCATCCTCCATGTGACAAGTGATATGGTGCATTGTGTAGAGACAGGTGCTGTGATCACTGAGACCTAAGTAAAGACAATATCTTAAACATACTTCTGGATTCTCCAGTTGGAATCACATTAATTTTCTGTGCCTTATGGAGTAAACACAGAGAAATGGCAGTCACAAGATCCACACTTACCCAGTACCATGAACGGAGTGACCTCGAGGAAGCAGGGAAGCATATCTGGTACAGCAGCTGCACAGGAAGTTGCCACTTCATGAGGGTAAGAACCAACTGTCACTTCCAACGTCTTTCTGTTTTCTACCAAACACAAACAGTGAATGATGATGTGGTGGGAGTCACTAGCTCTGCTTTTCAAGTCCTAGATGTTAGCAGCATTCTGTACAATTCCCGGATGGGGCCATACTAGCCCTGAAGTCAGTGATAATTCTGAGGTGGAACTTAGTAGTCCAAAATATTTCATTCCTTTCCTCAGCATGTTACTCTGCTAAGGTCCTTAGCTCACTTTGTGAGGGAGAAAAATTAAGATAAAAAGTTTTAATGCTGATCTTTTGTCCTTACACAGAGGCATCTGGCTTCCCATCATTCCAAAGGTTCCGGGTTCATAAATTAGCTAAAGTGTGGAAAGGTAGCTGCACTTAGTCATCCAGGTGAGGAGCTGAGCACCACTGTAGCACCAGCACCTCACTGGCTTCTGTTTTGTGACACAAGCACTAGAATTTTCTGTCTCAGCAATGCAGAGACTCAAGTGAGGTTGGCGTGGACTTTGCACCAGGCCATGCAGAGCTCTCTCAGTCTTGTCCCTCAGGGGCCATCAGAACATCAAGACCCTCCATCTACATCTTCTCTCTTCCTCTACTCTCACAGTGGCTCATAACTTTTGTGTCTATGACAACAGGTCTCTTGAGGTTCTGAATGTCAGAGGTGGTAGAGCGCTGTCTCACTGGGCCTAGGGTCTTTGACTCAGTGTAATGATTTCCAGTCCCCTGCATGTACATAAGAATGTTGCCTTCCATGCTTTAAATGTTGTGTGTTCTGCATTGCTAGTGCACAGTGAATGCCATCTATTCATCTTGGCGGCTATTTACATGGCGTTCATGAATAATGCTGACATGAACACATAGGGGTTAATAATCCGATTAAAACTCAATTTTGGCCTTTCTGTCCTAGACCCAAACTAGAGCAGACTCCCTGCTCCTCAGGTAACCCCCTAGACCATACTCCAGACCCCAAATCACCTGCGCATCCCACCAGCAGTCAGTCTGCTCTGGCACTGTGGAAGGCCCCTAGGCAACGCCCCAGGTCCCAGGTGATCAGTGCACCCCACTAGTCACTCTACCTTTCTGTCCCAGACCTGGACCAGGGTGGACTCCTGCTCCTCAGAATTCAACAGAGTCCAGAGAAAACTGAAGCAAAGCTCTAGGGGACAAACGCCATCCATCTGAAATCCTCTAAAATCATCCCATCACATGGGAGAGAATCATCACACCCAACTCAAAGATCACCAAAACTTTTTTACTACCTTGTTCCTCTCAATTATTAGTCACTGTAGTTTAACATTTCCATATAGTCACTCAAAAACCATAAAACTTCAGGGTCTATACCATTCACCTTCACATATCATCAAGGAAGTAAATGTAAAAAGTGCACTACCATACTAATTCATTCCCTGTCTACTAAACCTGATTTAATTGATGTACTAACAGTCCAATAGCCTCATATATGAAATAACACCAATACCAGACAAGCGTACCCAACTCCAAGGCAAACACTAGTAATAACTGTTCAAGTGTAGTAATACTGTCTAATTCGGCTCAGTAAAAAATATACAGAAACAAAAAGAACATCATAAGAGATAAAACAAAAATGCCCAGGTCACAATGCAAATCCATGAGAAACAAAAACCAAAACAACAAATCTCCTACCAAAAGAATTAACCCCATAAAGATTGAATCCAACCAGAACAAACTCAATAGAAAATAGCCAAAGAAGCCATACCCAAGATAATGATTTTCAAAGCCTGGTATTTACTGTGATCAAAACAATGAAAGAGGAAATCTAGGAGGAATTGAATAACTGTGTCAACCACTTTGAACAGGAGCATAACAGGCACTTGGAGATGAGAAAAGTACTTGAAGAAACAAAAATAAGCATAGAGCAATTAAAATAATCTCAAGCAGAATTTAAAATTGAATTAAAAGACAAGTTATCTTCAATCCAGAATTCACAGAGAGTCTTCTCAGCAGAACTAATGAAGCAGAAAACATAATATCAGATCTTGAAGATGAAGTGGAAGAACTAACCAGTTTAATAGATGATGTTGTTAAAGCAAAAAATATACTTCAGAGGAATATTCAAGAGTTATATGACACCTTGAAGAAGCCTAACATACACACTAATGGAATACCAGATTAAGAATCCCAAAATATCTCACCTGAGGAAATTTTGCAATTTATCATAAAGGAAAACTTTCCACATCTAAAGAAAGAGAGGACCATCCATATACAAGAGGCATACCATACCCCAAACAGATCTGACCAAAATAGAAACTTGCCATGGCAAATAATAGTCAAAACACTATAGACACAAGACAGAGAATGTGCTGAGAGCCTCAAGAGAAAAAAAGTCACTTTTAAAGGTAAACATATTAAAATAACAAATGATTTTTTTCAATAGAAGTAGTAAAAGCCACAAGAGCTTGGAGAGATGTACTTCAAGTATCGAATAAGCAAAAATGTCAACACAGGCTGATATAACCAGCAAAATTATCAGTCATGATTGAGTGTGAAAGAAAAATTTTCCACCATAAAGACAACTTGAAGGGTTACACGACCACCAAACTCGACCTTTAAAAAATGTTAGAAAAGATACTCAAGCTTGAAGAACAAGCATATCCTGGAGGACAGAAGGGAAGTACAATACCACCAAAACCTACAAGCTAAATAATATATTTATGAAAGCCACTAAACACAAAAAGTGTTAGAAATTAAAAGTAATTTCTCCATTATTACACTAAATGTCAATGGAATTAACTCTCCCATCAAAAGACACAAATTACAAACATGGATTAGAAATAAAAACCCATCTATCAGCTGTCTTCAGGAAACACATCTCGCCACAAAGATAGACACATTCTAAAAGTAAAAGGCTGGTCAAAAATTCTTCAAGCTAATAGAACCAGCAAACAAGTAGAAGTTGCCATTATGCTATCTGACAAAGTGAACTTCAAACCAAAAAAATCATAAGAGACATGGAAGTACACTACATTTTAGTCACAGGTACAATTCACCAGGAAAACATCACAATACTGAACATACACGAACTTAATATGAGCTCCTCCACATTCATTAAGCAAATGCTACAATGTCTAAAACAAGAAATCAACCCCAGAATGATAATTCTTTGGCATTTCAATACTGCCCTCTCAATGTGGGATAGATCAACAGGTCAAAAACTTAATAGAGACACATTGGAACTTAATCAAACCCTTATTGGAATCGACCTTACAGATCTCTATCGAAATTTCCACCCAAACACCAAAGAACACACATTTTTCTCAGCAGCCCAATAAATTTTCTCCAAAATAGACCACATATTGGGCCACAAAATGAATCTCCACATATACAGGAAAGTTCAAATTAGAGCCTGTACCCTATCAAACCACCACGGTATAAAGCTTTCTATTCAATATTGTACTTGAAGTCTTAGCTGGAGCCATAAGACAAGAGACAGAGATAAAAGGGATTCAAATCAGCAACAAAGTCAAGATACCTCTATTTGCAGATGGCATGATTGCATACCAGAGTGATCTTATAAACTCCACCAGAAAACTCTGGGACCTAACACAGAAGTTCAGCAGGGTGGTAGATTACTAAATAAACATGCAAAAATCAGTGGCCTTCCTATAGACCAAGGATGAAAAAAGTGAAAAAGTCCTAAGAGAAACAATCCCATTTACTATAGTCCCTAAAAAAATAAAATACCTTGGTATATACCCAACCAAAGAAGTGAGAGACCATTATAATGAAAACTTTGAAGCCCTAAAGTAAGAAATTACAGAAGACACTGAAGGTGGAAAGACCTCCCATGCTCCTGGATTGGCAGAATGAACATCATAAAAATGACCATCCTACCAAAAGCAATATACAGATTCAATGCTTTACCAATCAAAATCCTGAAGCAATTCTTTAAAGAAATTGACCAAACAATATCAAAATTTATGTGGAAGCACAAAAGGCCCAGGATAGCAAAAAACAATCCTGAGTAACAAAAACTCTGCTGGAGGTATCACTATACCAAACCTTAATCTACATTACAAATCCATAGTAATAAAAACAGCCTGGTACTGGCTTCAAAATAGACATGTAGATCTATGGATAAAAGTTGAATACCCCGATATAAGTCCACACAATTACAGCCATTTGATCTTAACACAGGGGCCCAAAAAATTCAATGGGAAAAGAACAGCATCTTCAACAAATTGTGCTGTCAAAATTGGATGCCCACATGCAGAAAAATAAAACTGGACCTGTACTTGTCACCATGAACAAAAATTAATTCCAAATGGATCAAGGACCTCAATATTAGGCCAGAGATTATAAAAACCCTATTTGAAAATGTAGGGAACTCCTCTGAGCTGATTGGGCTAGGCCAACATTTCCTAAACAAAAATCCAATAGCACAGTCACTAGAACCAACATTCAACAAATGGGATCTTACAAAATTAAAGAGCTTCTGTTCAGCAAAAGAGATTGTAAACTGAGCAAAAAGTGATCCACAGAATGAGAGAAAAATCTTCACTAACCACATTCTGATAGAACTCTATTATCCAGAGTGCACAAATAACTTAAAAAAGTAAACACCAAAGAGATAAATGGTCCAATTAAAAAATGGGCCTAGGGACTCAAAAGAAACTTTTCCAGGGATGAAATTGAAATGTTTATCAAATATCTTAAAAAAATGCTCCACATCCTTAGCCATCAGGGAAATACAAATCAAAACTTCCCTGAGATATCATCTCACCCTGTTCAGGATGGCAAAAATCCACAATACAAACAACACCAAGTGCTGGAAAGGATGTGGAAAGAGAGGAACTGTCATAGTTAAGCACAGGTGTCAACTTGACTGCTGAGGGTTTGAGCTCTGGGCACATTTGTAGATAATTAGTGGTTGACTTAAGCCCAGAGCAAACCTGGAGGAGATTGTCTATCTCATGGGGAAGGCCCAGCCTATGGTGGGTGGGATTAGACCTTGGAATAAATCATAGAGAGCTGGTTTAGAAAGTTGGCATCCTTCTGTTCACTTGGCCCTACATGCTTGTCTGGCAAATAAGGATTGTCCATCTCTCATTTATTATGTGGTGATGGTGTGGACAGTTCCCTTAGCCCTGGTGTTGGTGCGTGCTCTCCCATCAAGCTGGACTGAGAACTGTAACCAGGAATCATAAGAAAGAATAAACCCTTGTTCCCTTAAGCTGTTTGATGGTCATTTATCAGCAACCATGCAGGCAAACTACAACAAAATTTGGTTCCTAGGAGGTGGGGTGTTGCTGATAAATCTGACTATGTGGATATTCTGGCTTTTGAACAGTTTCACTGGACAAAGTTGAAAATGCTTGAAGATTTTTGCACTTTGTGGATTACCAAAACTGTTCTTCAGAGTTTGGTAGACCATTTGAAAAACAGTGATGCTGAGAGAGTAATGAATTGTTTGGGCCCAATTTCTGATGTGGGAAACAAAGATTTTGTTGAAGCTGAATTTGAACACAATGGACTGGTTTGCTTGATAGTAGAGAACTGCGTTTGTGGCCATGTGCAAAGGGCAGATATCAGCAGATATTCTGCTGCTATTTGAGAAATGAAATCAGTGAAGGAAAGCCTAGTGACTTACACTGGAATGGTGGAAAATGTGAAAACCACCATATGGTGAGTACATGGTTTGAAAAACCAGATTCCTTCAGTGGCTGAAAGCTCACATTAAAGCTAGGATCAGCACACAAAACTTGGTACAGCTGTGGCTTGAGTGGACTAAGCTACGTTTCAAACTCACTTTGGAATCTGGCAACATCCCCCAGGTGGTACTGGTTTCAGAGTATGATTACAGGGTTCATGAAGAGCAGCAAACACTTGGCACTAAATGGCAGGCATAGAGTCTTGCAAGGAAAGGTGAAGCTTATAGCTGCAAATAAGATCCCAGAGTGCTGGAGATGCCAGAACTGTGGGATGTATGCTGAGATTCAGTCTGGTTCAGCAGAACCCTGCTTTTGCAACTTGGAGCTCAAAACAGGGACTGGTAATGCCTAGAATCTTTGATTCACTATGATTACATGATGAGCAACAAAAGATCTATATTGAAATAAAGGATGTGGTAATTTGCTGGACTTTGGTCTTAACTTGATGTTTTCTCATTGTTACAATGATACTATTTGAAATATTTAAAGATTTTATTTGGCATATCTAAAGAAAGAGTTTTAGTTCCAACTTTTTAATCACTGAAATTTAATGAAAGTATTTTAAATTTGTTTATGAAATGTATTTATATTTTAAAGATAACTTTTACCATCTGCAGGACAAAGCAAGGTTACAGTTTAAAAGTGCTATTGTTTTTGTGTCAAGTTGACAAGGGGTGGAGTGTCACAGTTAAACACAGCTGTCAACTTGACTGCTGAGGGTTTGAGCTCTGGGCACATTTGTAGAGAATTAGTGGTTGAATTAGGCCCAGAGCAAACCTGCAGGAGATTTTCTAGCTGATGGGGAAGGCCCAGCTCATGGTGGGTGGGACTAGGCCCTGGAATAAAATAGATGGATCCTAGTACAAAACTTACTTGATGACACATTCAAAGATAAATCTGTTTAATACCTACTGTAATCACAAGATCATAAACAGAAGGGAAGTGGGAGGGGGAGGGCCCCCCCAAAAAAGGACTCCCTTCCTGGTCCCTTGCAACTGAAGTGGTTTTATCTCACCAATCAGGGAGGGTATAGGGACTGGTAGATAGATGGTAACCATCCTGCAAATGGGACATTGACCTCCCTCACTTCAGTATCCTACTCCTATTCCATCTACCTTTGAGTCTCCTATTTTAGTAAGATCTTCATTTAAACAGCCTTTTATCTTTGGTTAGGAGGTAACCTTCAATACCAATCAGGATGGAGCCAAGGACAATGCAGGAAAAGCAAAACTGAAAACAACAACAAACCACAATTTAGAACATCAAATACCCTATGTTAATCAGAACAGCCAAATCTCTCCCCATCCCAAAGCTCAGGGAATCTTGTGGAAGAGGGGCCAGCAAGATTGTAAGAGCCTAAAGATGGGGAGGACCAGTGATGTGGAAGTGCTCCATGCAGGGTGGGACTTCAGTAGCCATATTCGGAGTTTGCATGACCTATGCAATGACTGACATGTCAATGACCTCCCCAAAGTCTAGCATGGATCTCAGACAGTGGCATCCTTGGAGGGAAGGGATTAACACTCATAATGGTGTTCCCATATTGACAGGGAGCCCAAGAGGGGGCTCCTTTGTATGCTGCTGAGTCCTTCTACATCACTAAGGTGGAGGAATCAGATGGAGTTTTGGCATTCACACAGAAGCTCGTTCAGGGGGATAAGAGGAGGGAAGGGGGAGGCATTGGGAGAAGGGGATGGAAGGGAGTGAAGTGAGGAAGGGAAGGTAGGAGTGCAGGGGGACTGGAGAGGGGTGCTCAATGAGCTTGTATAATTGGGGAAAAAAGGAAATTAAAAAAAACCCTCAATTTCAGTTCTTTTAACCACATGCCCAGCAAGAATGCCAGTCACATGGGACTTATATTTGCAGTTCTTTGATTAATCTCCAAAACTATTTCCACTGTGATGATATTTACATGCTCTCATCAATACAGAGCACATATGGAAAGGCCTGACTGACATAAACAGTGTCCCGCGTAACCGTCTCACCAGCAAGAACAACGCGGCACACGCACAGGATCCTTCTGCAGTAAAGCTTTAATGCGTCTTGAGAGGGAGAGCATAAGCTTTCAGAGTAGAAGTGGAGACCCCAAACAGGAAAAACCCAACCCTTATAACGGTCTTCGCCTAGGACGTGTCGCCTTCTGACTGGCTGTTGCTCGTACAACGTCAAAGGGAGAGGCGGGAAACCAAGGATGGTCAGTTACCCGGCGCCTGCGCAGTAGCTTGTTCTGCCGGAGTCGGCGCCATCTTGTAACGGAGGATGCATGTAGGGCAGTGCCCTACAAACAGTAATTCTCACTGATTGATTATATCTGAAAGGATGTCTAGGAAGGTTTTTCTGATGTCTTGCTCCTCTCTACCTGCAGTTTATACTGTACTACCCTCTACTGAACATTTTAGTGATCAAAATTACATCCATGTATTCCATCTTTCATGGTACTTCCAACAATATACCCTGATCTGCATTAGAGAGCTGTGTCCCAAATTCCTAGCAGAACGAGTTAATCTGACGAACTTAAAACTCATTTTCCACATGTTTCTTGGTCTTACAATACTTGGAAGACATTACAGAATTAATCACTGTTCTCATCCTGTGTCCATAGTGATGATGCTCAGCTAAGCCTGGGTGTGGAGTTGAGTGTCGCTACCTTTCATTGTAACACAGAAGTGTTCACTTTGCTGTTTCTGTTATCCTTGTCTCAAGCTCCAATGATGTAGTTAGTTTTGTTTCCAAAGCTCCCTAAAACAGAGTAGACATTGCTGTAGCAATTCCTGAGACTAAAATTTCACAGCGAGGAACTCACGGAAAATGAAAATTAGCTGTACTCTATATTAAACATCTAACACAGTGGAATTCTCAGTTTCCAACCTAATGTAGATAACCCTGAGTCTTTCATTCCTGATAAGGTGAAGACAATGTGTTGTGGTTGATACAAGATTTCTTATGCTTCCTTCCAGAAGATCTATGGACCAAGCCTCAGAGCCACAGACTCCTGAGGAAATATGTGGAAAGCCTCATTCCTATGTGCAGCTCAGTCTTAAGGAAGAAAACTGGAAATGCGTAGCTTAGATGTACCACAAAAAATAACTTCATTTTATTAAGCAAATAAATAACCATGGCTTTTCACAGAATATAACCCAGCAATGAGCCTAAAGAGGATTTCTTGCTTGGAGAGGAAACTACATATCCTAATGCTATCCAGCCCTAAGCTGGATCAGGGGACAAAGTCCTCTATTTCCTATGTCCCAAGAGTCCCTCTGGTCTTTGTGGACCACAGAGTGTGGAACACCCCCTGCTGGTCCTGCACACCCCTGCATTGAGATTTTCTTATTCCCATTGCAGGCCCCTCATGGCCTGTGGATGATGACACAGTAATACATGGTCGAGTCTGCATGTTGTAGACTGTTCAGTGTTAAGAAAACTTGGAGGTGCAGATGGAACGTTTGGCTCTCAAGGTTTCGCTCCTCCACATGTCATCAGGATGACTGCAAGCAGATCTACTACTTGGACAAGTACTTTGATGAACATTGCAAGTACTGGCATGTCATGTTACCCAGAGAACATTCCAAGCAAGTACCTAAAACTCATGTGATATCTGTGATGAGTGGAGGAAACTTGGCATCCAACAGAGTCGGGGCTGAGTCCATTATATGATTAGTGAGACAGAGCCGCATATTCTTCTATGTAGATAGCCTCTTCCAGAGAACGGCAAAAATGAAGTACATCTAGGATCATCAACTGTTTTTCAAATTTAGTGTATATATCTATGTAAGGTAGTATTCAGTGAATACCTGAAAAATGTACAAATCATTAATTTGTACTGAGCATGAACTGTACTCTTCACAGCACAGAGCTCAGTTAGATGCAATTGCAAGTGGGCTATTTTAAGGTGTTTAAGACAAATTTTCTTCTAGTCAGTTTCTTTCTTAATATAAGTGATTGATTGACTTTATCTGTTACCTTTGATAAATAAAGTTTGGATGTTGCATTTATCATTGTCGAAAAAGAAAAGGAAAGATAAGAAGGGAAAGGAAAGAAAAGAAAATGAAAGAAGAAAAAAATGAAAAGAAAAGGAAAGGAAAAAGAAAAGAAATGAAAAGAAAAGGAAAGGAAAAAGAAAAGGAAAGGGAAGGAAAGGGAAGGGAGGGGAAGGGAGAAGAGGGAAGGGAAGAGAAAGGGAAAGGGAAGGGAAAGGGAAAGGGAAGGGAAGGGAAGAGAAGGAAAAGGGAAAGGGAAAGGGAAAGGGAAAGGGAAAGGGAAAGGGAAAGGGAAGGGAAGGGAAGGGAAGGGAAGGAAAGGAAAGGAAAGGAAAGGAAAGGAAAGGAAAGGAAAGGAAAGGAAAGGAAAGGAAAGGAAAGGAAAGAAAACTTGAGTCTTAGATGTGTTCCTGCTGATACTGACTTGGGATTTGAAAGCTGAGTTGTAATCTGGGGCTCCATCATCCCACACTGCACCAATCCACTCCAGACACTTTCCTGGAGGTTGATCCAGTGAACATTATAGCTAGTTGAAGAGAATCCAGACACAGAGCTGGTGAGGGACAGTGTCTGCAAGGGTTTCACCTGGCTGGGTCCTGACTCCTGCAGCTGCACCTGCAACAAGGCACCTGTGGATGAGAAGACTCAGCTCCTGTCAGTCACCTGCAGTCACAGCCTCTCCATGGACATGTGTGAAATGCTGATCCTCACCTTGGGGAGCTGTCACCAAGCACAGGAGAAGAACAAACAGCCTCATCTTCTGCGCCACACCCTTCTTCTCCAGAGATCTCAGCTCAGTGTGAGAGAGCTGTGAGTTCCCACAGCCCAGGAGACAAATTTAACTTAGATTCAGAATGTGATTTTGCATGCAAGGAGCCATCCATATCTTTATAAGTTGGAAGATGCAGAGACCTTCCTATAGATTCTTACATGAATTAAACTAGGAAGCATGGCCTTGAGACATTTGATACATGAATCTGGAACAAGAGCTAGTGATCTCCAGGCACTAGTAACATTGATGTATAGCCCCAATTCTCTGCTGGTTCTGTGATGTGGTCCACCTCTCTGATTTCCTGGTGAACCTGGATGCTTCATGGGGTGCAGACATGCCTTCTTCTCCATTCACCCTGAGGGTGTCAGAGGAAGCCCATGCTCAGAGCAGCAGGTGGCCACGAGGCACCCGTGCATCTCACTTGTGGACCCCATTCACTGTTCATTCACACTGTGACCTGGACTCAGCCCACAAAGGGCCGGCATTGGACAAGCCGAGGGAGAAGTTGGGTGAGAGACCAAGAGAGGACCCAGGAGTGAGAGTCTGGGGCATCCCTCCTCCTCAGGCAGCTTCAAGCCTGAGGCTCTTCCTGGGATTTGCTGAGGTGATGTTGATGTCTGGCTCTGCCACTCCCTGCCCTATGTTGAGCAACTCCTAAGAGTTTACCTGTGTCAGCTCATAAACCTATTCATGTGAATTTATGTTTTCACTTCTCTGCTTGGGGAATCCAGCTGTGACAGAAGCCTGAATAATGGAAACAGCTATTAGTAGAAACTGCTGTGTTCAGAGGGAAACAGCAGGTGTGTTGACAGAATAGAGATTTTCACTGCTTTGGCAAGACTGGACAAACTGAGACATGTGCTTATCAGAAATGAAGGTGGCAGCCTTGGGCCTCTGTGGAATCTAACAAGAGTGGTCCAGCAAGGTCACAGCATAGGTTCAGGGTCCTGAAATTCTTTTACAAGGATGATAGACTCTGTTAGGTGGTGGTCAGTACTCACACAGACATGCTCACACACACTGGCTCACACTAAAGTGCATGCTTTTACACAAAGACACACCCACATGTGTTAGATCATGGCCTGCCAGTGACCAAAACCTCCAAGAACCTGCTGTGTTGGGGAAACAAGCCCATCCCCTTCTCTCTGTTGCTCAGGACACAGGACATAGTTTCCCCAAGACGCTGGTCTCTAGCACCTGCAGATGCAGCAGAGACATGTAAGCACAGTAGTCTCTCTCTTGCCTCTCAGTTATGTCCTGACTTCCTGTGCATATGCCCCCAGACACCAATGTCTCCAACTCACATATTCCTTATAATCGAACCTCATTTCTGCTACAATAATGGTAACCTTGTACTGGGTATACATGGTAGATGATCCCGTTAGTGCACAGAAGATCAAGGGTCTGATGCCAGCACTCAGTGGGAGACATAATCATGTTAGCATCCAGCCAAAGCAGGAACTTGTCTCCTAGGAAGAAGCTCCACAGAGATTGAGAGCTCTTCAGATCCTTCTCTCTGCAGGAGAGCCTGCAGTCAGCTTCCTGTATCTACAGGACAGAGCAGAGCAGCCTCAAGTGCATCTAGAGGAAACATTGCGTAGATGGGAGGACCCACCCTTTGAGCACAACTACTGAGCTATACCTACATCTTACCTCTATCCCAAGGGAAAGCAACAAGGAATGTCCTTCCCAAATATGGTCTTATTAAACAGTTCTCCTTTACTGCACTTAATGATATTTGATTTCTTTCTCATTCATTTACTGATGATGGTTAATGACCTGACATACACCACTCTGCTTTGGTACCAACAGAGCTTATTCACACATTAATGACCTCCTCATAACCTTATCACCTTATTCATAGGTCTCATGTAGATAGAATGTCACCATTTTAAATGGTTTTCCAGGGATATTTAAACCACAGTAAGAAGCAGTGGGAACAATGATGGATCAAGGACACTGAAGAACACCACAATGACCTTGTCCACTGTGTCCTGGTCAAGGTGCTCATGGTTCTCATGGGTGGTGGGAGAGCTGCTGAGACTGGTGTTTTCAGGTCCTGTGCAGTCCTCTGTGGCATCTGGGGAGCAGGAGTGCAGGGAGCACCACGCCAGGAAGCTGGAGCACCTTCCTTCTCAGAACAGCATGTTCTGTGCTTAGCTGCACATGCCTGGGCATGTCATGAGGTGTGAAGGAGCAAGACCATGAACTCCATAAACTCCTGTACTCCGATCCAGTGATGATCCAGGCACAGGCCTGTGCCCATCACTGTAATCACCTACATATTTGGCTCAGGACCTGTGACACAGGACCACATCATGCCTCCTGTGTGCAATAGTGATAGATCTGGAACCAGACCTCAAAACCAGAGACCCCACCTGACAGAGCAGAGATCAGAAATAGATCTTCACTGGAGACCCTACCAAGAATGTTAACAGGATCTGATAAGGAAAACAGACAACTGGAGAGACTCCCAGTTATTTTGGGATGAGCAGGACCAACTATAAAACCAACATTCCTTCTCCCTGCTTCCAACTGTTAAAACTTGCAACCTTGACTCCACAGTCAACAGTAATTTCCATTTCATGGAGAAATTGCTGCTCGCTCGCTGGAGTTTTGGATGAGTTTCCAGAATCAACTTCAGTCTTTGTGGATGAAGCTTGAGTTCTTGTTTTTTGCTTCCTACTATCCCTACTCTTTCTAGTTTTTCTTTTTATCTTTTCTAACGATGGGGGCACTGTAAGTGTGAGACTGAGCAACCTAAGATGACCACTGTGGTGCAGCAGTGCAATGACCATTTGAGTCACAATTCCAGGGCTCCAGCTGGCCAAGGACTGAGCTCTAAGGTGACTCTGGGAAGACCCAAGACTGAGAGTTGGTGTCCCTGATGGATGTCTTGACCATGGGATGACTGCATCCTCTGTTGGACCTCCCTGGGAAACATAGAGACAGAGCATTGTTCCACTCAGGCTCCTCCTTTTCTTGTCAGTGCTCCATCCTGTGCTCACAGCTTCCCCACTGATGTCCATTGTCCATATGAATGGATGTAAGTTAACACAGCTTTGGGGTTTGGCTCCCAAGGATGCAGATTAATACATATGTTAGAACCTGTGAACATGAAGCAACCATGGGAATAGCCAGTCTCAAAAGTGAGAACCAGGTGACTTTGGAAGACTGGAATATAGAAGCTACATCCTTCCCCCAGCACATTGTTTGGACATGGTGTGGCCAGTTTCCTCAGCTCCTGTTGCTGGCATGAACTCTCCTGCCATGATGGATCAATATTGAAGCCGTGCATTGTTTGTGTCACACAGTTATCATGGCGGCACAGTGTGAGGCTAGGACACCATCAAATGAAGTGTAGTTATCTGAGAAAAGCAAAGAAGAGAAAACGGTTCCACACCAGATACCTTACAAGACTGAAGCAGGTCTTGAGAACTCCAACCAGCTCTGACAGCTGACAGCTCTCCAGAAAAGAAAGAGAGGGAGAGACCCTTACCCAGTGATTGGTCACCAGCCACCAGAAGCTCAGCTGTGCATCTAGTTGCATTGCTGCCTGTGCCAGGACTGCAGTGTGATCAGTATTATGACCTGCATAACAAGGGAAAAATTGTCAGCCCAAGATCCCATGTGTGTGCTATTTCTGAAGAATTGGAACGGTGAAGTTCTTCAGTTTCCATTGGTCGCTCACACAGCCTTTCCTTCTTAACAGACCCCAGAGAAGCGCTCTGTGGTGTGGAGAGGCAGCTCAGATACAGGAAGTCCACCCTCTAGGCCCCCCAGTGTCTGCTCTGTGGCCAGCCTAAGCTCTGTGCAGCTGAGCGCCCCCTGCAGGCCTTCAGATCCAAGCAGGGAGGTTAGTGTCTGTCTGACAGTGACTTTCCCTCACTGTGTCTCTTGCACAGTAGTAGGTGGCCGTGTCCTCAGTTCTCACACTGCTCATGTCCAGGTACAAGGTGTTCTTGGCATTGTCCCTGGAGATGGTAAACCGGTCCTTCACGGAGTCTGCGTAGTATTTACTATAACCACCATTACTAATGAATGAGACCCATTCTAGCCCCTTCCCTGGAGCCTGGCGGACCCAGTTCATGTAATAACTGTCAAAGTTAAATCCAGAGGCCACACAGGAGAGTCTCAGGAATCCTCCAGGCTTCACCAAGCTTCCTCCAGACTCCACCAGCTGCACCTCACACTGGACACCTGCAAACACAGAGAATCCTGGTCAGGAAACTGTCACACATGCCCACTGTCCTTCTCACTCATGTCCACTCACACACTCAGCATCTCCTGTACTCCACAAATTACCTTTCCAAAGAGCAACAAGGAGAACCTAGATAAGCCCTGAGTCCATGGTGAGTGATCTGTGTTCAGTGCTGATCACTGAGTGTGAACAGCTGGGGTCAGGACTGGACTCATGTGCAGAGCCGCAAGTCAGGGCTTGGCTGGTTTTCAAGGGCAGCAGGAGACCCTATTTGCATGTGCTTCTGTTTTAAAACAGGACTTTGTGTGAAAACCTCAATGGAGACAGTGATGAGAACAGATGTGGAGATCTCAGGAACACTAGAGACAGTCACCACTTGACTCTCTGATGAGGTTGAGAATTAAATTGCCCACGACCTTAGTCCTGTGTGGAAGGGAAAACTTCAATTTCTCAGAAACAGAGAGTGAACAGAGGTTGCTAGGGTCTGGGAAGGGTGAATGATGGATGTGGAGCTGGGGGGCAAAGAGCTAGTTCCAGCACTCTGTTCTCAGGATGGTGACTGTAGACCACAGCTACATGGTGTGCATTTCCAAATAATGGAAACAGCAGAATTTGAATTTCTATAGTAATGGTGAGTTCAAGTGGATGCAGGTGGTATTAGGTAGATTTGATTATCTCATATTACATATATTTATCTATTTGATATTTTTTCATCAGATATGTTTCCTCCTTTATATTTTAATTAGAAATATGAAAATGGAATTGCATGGGCTCGAGAGATAGTTCAGGGGTTAGGATCTTGCTTCACAAGTAAAACGTCCTGAGTGTGTATCCCAGCATCCACTTAAAAATGCCAGGCAGTAATGGTGGGGGCCTGCACTTCTGGCCATGGTGGGCATAGCCTGGGAAGTCCCAGAGTGAAGCAAAAATTAGACAATAAGCAATCAGGTATGGTTTCCAAAGTTACCCTTGGTACTCCAGAGAGAAACATCGTCCTCTCTGATACACACGCACACACACGGAAAAACAAATAAAATTTTAAAAATGGAATTGTGGAAGTGAGTGTCTTAATCAGAGGTCATGATTCTAGATAATTCAAACAATTATATTTAAAGGCCAGCTCGGCTCTATCTATTAGATAAAGTAGGTAAAATTACATTTCAGATCCAGTAAGTAACATTTACATAAGTGATGAAGGTCATTTTACTCATAATGAACAGGTCATGTGATCAAGTAAAAAGCCAGTGGATGTGGCCACAGGCCTGCAGTGGAGAGTGACTCCTGTGTCCACTGTGTGACTGAGGCGTGGGTCTGTGATGCACAAATCTAAGGAACACTATGAATGAAGACATGGAAAAATAAATTGTTGGGAAAAGTTCCAACCATATTATTTGATTATTTCAATTTTGATCCATGGAAACATAACCTGTACAATGAGAAACTAATATACCTGACTTTTTAGATAAACGCAGCAAAGAAAAACAAGTTTATATATATAAATGTCCTTTGATTATCTGAGTTCCTTCAGTATCTGTGGTAATTTTGCCCTTCTCATCTCTAATTACATTAAGTTGGATTTTCTGTTCTATTTTTATTGATTACTTTGTACATGTGTGTAGGTGCTGCTGTGTACATGTGTGAGAGTGTGTGTAGTTTATGTGGGTATAGAACAGGGAGTACTTTTCTCAGGCCTATCACACAAAGATAATAACTATTTTTCCTAGTGAAGTGTGTTTCTTAGAGGCAGTGCATTGATTTTCAATGGTATCATTAAGAAATATTTATTGGTTTGTGTCATTTTGTCAGTTTGCGATATTTATTTTTTGGACCTTTGCTTAGTGACCGGCCTGGCATTATTTGTCCACTGTATCCTGTTGGTTGTGTTTCTCTTTTTGTTTCCAGTCTTGAGGATTCTTTCTAGAATCTTCTCTGGACTTACTTTGATGGTCATGTCAGCGCTCATTGTGATGTTGTCATGTGAAATATTTTGTCTTTAATTGTTTTGCTTGAAACTGTTGCCTGGGTTGTAATTTCTCATCACTTATCACGTGACACATTATCTCTCCAAGCTCCTGTGCCTTTTATTGTTTCCATAGAGCAGTAGCTATTATTTGATAGATTTGCCATGAATGTGACTTGGTTTTGCTCTCCTGAAGTTTTCAAAATTAGGTCTGCGTCTGGGGTGTTTGTACTACTCTGTGTCATGGGTACTGCCATTCTGGTCCTGTCTGTGTCGTATTCTGCAGGCCTCGTGCTCTAGAGTGAAGAACATGGTAGATTGTGACTAATTGTAGTCACCATGTACTAATGATCACTGGGAGTTGTTTCCCCAACTAAAGTTGTTCATCCAAGATCAATGTCTCTCACCCAGCATTCCCCTGGCCAAGGTTACCTGAGTTCTCCTTGATTTTTCTCAAACAGCAATGTTTTAGGTTCCATAGGTTGGTGAGTCCCTTGGACCCTCTGTGCCTGGATTTCACTCAAACATGCCTGCAGCTTCAGCTGGATTGGTTGGATGTTTAGGACATTGTGAGCAGGGCAGAGGGAAGTATGCTGATGAAGCAAGAAGAATCAACTCTGCTGGGGCAGGAAACATCTAAAAGTGTGGTCACATAATGCTGGAGATGACAAGTATTAAGCCTTCCTTTCATGAACACTATGTTCAATTCTGATTTTATCTTTCTCTTGATCATTAAATACCTTTTTAAATTTTCAGGACTCCCCAACAAACTTGAGGATACAACCTGTCAAATCCAGGCAAGGACTCTCCTTTGTTTCTCATGAGTACCTATGCCACGGCCTCAAGACCAGGGCTCCCCCGGACCAGGTTGAGAACAGAAACACACAACTCTCTAAGCTGAGTGAATCTGAACCTGTTTACTGAAACTTTTATGACAGCATTTAATCCAGAAAATTTTGGGGTAAAGAATGTTGCACTTACAAATAGACATGTAATTTCCTATTCAGCAATCATTTTCAGGAAGGACAATTTTTGAAGAACTTAACCCATCATTTGAGGATAAAGGCACTTAACAGAAGCATTCTCCCAGTATTTATAAATCTAGCTAATCTGTCATGCTTCACTGGATAGCCATGGTGCTAAGCCTACATAGTTGTCATTGTTTTAACAGAGACTGCATTTTTACAATTCACAGAGGAAGATTGAGCTCCTTTTGATTTCAACAATTAACTATAGGTGTGCCCAATCTCTCAGCATGAGCTTTTGCTGTTGTCCTATCCAGGTTGATCCTTTCAGTCAGGCAGGTTGACATGGGCACCAAGCATGGCACCAGGCATGGCAGCAGGTTCTAGCTTGGGGAGTTGCATGCATCTCATACAGTACAGGCCTGCCTGATCCATTCCTCCTACATATCCATCCTCTTTGGCAGCCAGCAGGAACCAGAGTTCTTTTTGCTCTGACCTTGTTGACCCTGCCTCAGAGGGGTCATAATGGACTGATGCCTGTATTAGATCAGGAGACCACCCTCGTGTGGACCCTTTACCCATCATTGGTCATCAGCCCTGGAAGGACCTAACCTCTGGAAGGCATGCCAGGATATGTGTGTACTAGATTAGACAAAGTCCTCAAGAATCTCTGCAATCCAAGCTTGAACCACATCTCTAGGGGGGCCATGGCTTGGATATACAAGGGCCATAAGTGCCTGTAGCATGTTCCTGTTGCTGGAGCGTTGCTGAGAGATATGCTGAAGGAAACACTTAAGCAAAATAATTATTAAAGGAATAATTCCTCCTATGATAACATCCTTCCATTCCTTTAATAGTAAGGTTGTTCATATCTTCCTTTGAGGAATTCCAGAAGTATATTGCCATCAGTTGTTTTGATGACCCAAATCCGGGGTCCATTCCATCGGGCCCCATATCGCCAAGGGTTTCTCTTTTGAGGCAGAGGCAATAATTGGTGGGGGTGCACTCAGATGGTCCATCCCTGCGATTTCCCATAAGAGTGATGTTTGGGAAAGGGAAGACATGGCCCCCTTTGCTACTGACATGGATTCTCCCAGTTTGGATTGCAAATACCATCTCCAGTGGATGGTCTTGGTATCTAGACTTTCTGGCATGATGGTCTCTTCCTTGGCCTTCAGCCAGGGTATGAGGGAATCACAGTTCCTTTTAAAGTTCTAGTGAACAGATAGCATAGTCATATACTTCTGGAATTTCTGAGTTAGTTCATAGGTGGAATTTTACCCACCTATGTTTTAAGACTCTTGAAGTTGTTCTCTAATTTCTTTAAAATCAGTGTATACATACTGGCTAACAAGTCTACTTATTGTGAGTGACTAGACATGAAATCTCTATTTAGAATTTGACTTAAAGTTAAAAAGCAGGCTTCCTCTCTAGAACAGAGAGCAGGAAGCTAGTCCCAAAAAACTTAAGAGCAGGTAAAAGGCACTCCTAATTCCCAGAAGAATTCTTCCTGCCAGGGGCAAAACTTAAATTACCTGGGAAAGAATGCCTAGCACCCACCCATGGGGTTACTTTGACCTTCCCCAGGGAACAGGGTGTAGGACTGAACTGGGAAGAAACACCAAGTCCTGACATTTCCTATATTTTTCCTTATTTCTCTTAAATAAAGCCATGTCCTTTTCCCAGAAAATGTTTCCTGGAAATAATAGTCTACCATGCTGGGACGAGAATGATTGGATAAGGACATGGCATGCCTCATTTCATCAGACATCTGAGACTTGGCCCCACAGTGGATTGAACAGGATACAATAGAGAGGAGTCAAAAGCTCATTCAGGTCAGTGGACTTCCTCCTGTGGACTGTCCAGTATTCTCCCTCTGACTGTGCTCTGCCTTCTGACTGTGTGCCAGTCCACAAGTACAGAGGTGCATGAACACATGTCCCCATCATTCCTGCACTGGGGTCTCCTTCATGAGAAGACAGCAAAGGGACTGCTGAACTCAGAGAGCAAATCCTCAAGACAGATGGAGCCCTGACCTGCTGGCTGAGGCTGCTATGGATGAAGGCAGCCACCAGCAGCAGAACCAGGATGATTGCAGAAGAGACCACATGATGTGCAAGCTTGGGAGAGATGGACACCCAGGGGCTCTTCCCTTGTGCTCTAGCACTACAGAGACAACTGTCTCCCAGGTGGACACTATGAAGGCAATATTGGAGGCACCGATGAAAACACCCTGTTGTAGCTGCTTTTCTCTTGGTTCTTGAACAGAAATCATATACAGGTTAAGGGAGAAATAGTGATTAATTGCTTACTGTTCCAGAAGAGAGGTACAGTCCATTATGGTAGGAGTTACATATGCGAAAAGGCAGAACCAGGATGCTGGATTGAGTCTCTGACATTGATCATGAAGACAGAGAGAGAAAGAGCAAACTGAGAGGCAACAGGATTGGCTTAACAATCCTCAACACCCTCCCCTATTCCTCTTCCTTCAGCAGAGTTTCATCCTGTAGATGTTCCATGACCTGAACAAGCATCAGCAACAGCTGAGGATGTAAACATACGTGTGCAACTCACCTTCAACCCATAACACATTCCTCCAGCAAGATGGAGTGAAATGATGTTTCCAAAAAGATTAAAAAGCATCAAAGATACTTTCTCTGAGTAAATGTGACTCACTCCACAGCACGTTTCCATTCCTCCGGGTCTGTGGTCCTCACAGTTCAACAGTTGGCACAGACATGAATTATGACCTTTGGGGACCCATCAGGATTTCATTAAAACAGACTGGTATCTTTCATTGAAGCCTGTTTGTCAAAATCCGAGTTGAAATTGTTCTATGTACTCAAATCTGTTCATCCTTGTGACTCCTTCCTCCTTTAATACATGGAATATACTGTCTCCACACCAAGCCTCACCTGTGGGGTCACTGTGTTCATGTGGTCTCACCTGGAGACAGGCAGGTGCATGATCATGCTGGACCTAGATCACTTGATGGTGGGATTTATGGCTTTCGGCCTCACATAGTGCTTGTCCCTCCTTGTATCTATTTCATTATAAATACTCACTCTATTCAACCTGGTTTCAAAATCCCACACCACAATGTTTTATTGTTATGGAATCCATTAAGGCCTCAGCCACATATCAGCCCAACTTCTTCATCTTTCACAGCTGCCTCAAATTGTTGGTCCATTTACAATGAGCCCATAGCCAACATCATACCTCATCTAGAACATAGCAGTTCTTTAACTCCCCAGGCACCATGCACAGTCTTCCTATGTCAGCAGTATCTTTGTGTAACAGGAGTATTTGTAGGGACCACATAACCTACAAGCATCACCACAGGCACAAAAGTGACAAGCATGGAACTCAGCAGCCAGTGTGGAAGGGTGGTGAGGTTGGAGCAGGGCTGTGAGGCCACCAGGGATGTCCACAGTCCTGACTCAGAATTTTCCAGGCTGAGATGCTTAAGAATGCTTGAGAACAATTGATTGATCTTGTAATAGTCTAAAGTCTCAAATGCCAGAAAACATGAAAAGCCTATTCTTCTGTTCACTCTTTCTGAGAGCAAGAAAGTAGAAAATGGGTACCTTAGATGTACCATGGAAAAACTTTCTGTGGAAAATGTGAGTAATATGAATATTCATAGATGTCTTAGCAAAGTGTCTTTAGAGGAAGCAACAGATCCTAGTATTAACCAGCCTTGAATGTGATCAGCACGTGACTGTAGGTCACGTGCACATCAAGTCCCGAACTTCCTGATACTCAGGGGTTCTCCATGGTCCTATCTTTAGGTCTTAGCCCAGGCAGGCCCTGACCGCCCCCTTCTGATCCTGAGAGGATGTGCAGGAGTCTGTGTCTGGGCTCACAATGAAGTCCCTGCACTGTGTTGCTTGCACAGTGATACTTGACCGTGTCTTCTGCTTGAAGAGAGCTCACCTGTAAGGAACCCTGGCTCTTGGAGGTGTCTCTGCTGATCCTGACTCAGGAATTGAGAGCTGCATTGTAAGTGTTTCCACATTTCAGATCACACCAGCCACACAGACCCTTCCTGGAGGCTGGTGGACCCAGCGGACACCATTGCTGTTTGAAGAGAATCCAGACACAGAGCAGGTGAGAGACATCATTTGTAACGGCTTCACCTTGAACAGGACACCTGTGGACAAGGGGCATCGCATTGTTGAGTCAAATGCACCATAACCCACATGGGCAGGTTCCTCTCCTGAGCCCCTGAGATAGTCACAGTGAGGAATGGCCAGTAAGCCAAGGAGCAGCCCCAGCACAGCCATGCGCTGCTGACAGCTGCTGAGAGGAGACAAGGGCTGCTCAGTCATGGAAGGAGACACAGGCTGCTCAGCAGGGACGGAGTCACGTGTTGTTCAGTCAGGGAAGAAGACATGGGCTGCTCACCAGGGACGGAGAGATGTGGTGCTCCACCAGTGCTGGGCTTTCAGCCTGAGGCTGCTTTGCCTTGGGGGGGGGGCAGACTGAAGAGATAAGAGGGTTACAGAAGGTGAAAAGCCAGATGATGGCCTGATGTATGGAATCACAGAAGATGTCCCTGGCCAGGTGGGTAGCTACAGCATGAATCCCTGTCCATTCTGTGTAACATGAATACTCCTTCCACGTGTGCACATGTTCCACCCAAGAAATTCCCTTCCCAGAACATCACCCAGAACGTTTTCACTGTGTTCCTGAAGTACTGTGATCTTAAGGCTCTGAATCACGTCATGTCAAAGTGGAAGATGAAGACCCACCTTCCTGCTTTGTCTTCTTGTCTTGAGGAAAGCAGGGATTGGCACAGACAGAGGCAACTTCACAAACCTGCAGCTGGGAGCTTTAGCGCATACTGACCAGTACCATAGGCCAAAATCTACCAAGGACACCATTTCCTCAGAGACCCTGCTTATGCCAATCACAGAAGCCAAGTGTCACAGGAGAGAAGAGGGGGCACCATTTGCCTTACAATACACTGAGTTGAGGTCTGTTGGTTTCCAGCCTTCTTGGGTGTAATTTGCAGCATGTTAACCTATGGACTTAGTGTTACTGACACTTGGGCTCAGCATTTCCCTGTTACAGTCACCACTCCATGGACTGGGGGTGTTTGACTGACTGTTCCAGCCACTGGCCAGAATAAACCACAGCCTTATGTGCAGACAGAGTCAAAGGTGTGTTGAAAGGCAGCACAGCTACAGAAAAGTGAGCATAGCCCTTTCAGCAAAGATTCTCCGAATAGTCCCTGCAGGGCTTTGAGGGAAATCGGTCCTGTTTGTGGCTGGGGCCATGGACAGGGAGGATAGGGAGGGAGGAGGGAAGTACTCATCTCATTAAATGTTTTAGGTCCTCTTCAATCTCACACATTACCTGAAACTCTCATACGTCCAGAAGAGAAAAATAAGATTACCCTGTGAGCTGCAGCAATGCGTGAAGACCCAGCTTGCTCAAGACACAAGAGGAACAGCTGATGAATGAGAACTTAGGAAAATAAAAACTTTTGTACAGCAGGAGAAACCATCAATGAAGTCATCCATAGACTGGGAGAAAGTAGCTGTGAACTTCATGTTCAAGATAGAGAGTTCACAAAAGTATATAACAGGAATCAAATTGTCTAACAAAAAGTGTGCTATGAAATTAAACAGAATTCTCACAAAAAATACTATGGAGATGGCTCACAAACATTTAGAAGATGTCCACATCCTTAGGCCTCAAGGGACTACAAATCAAAGCTTCTTTGAGATTCCATCCAGCCCCAGTCAGAATGGCCAAGACTGAGAACTTTAGTGCAAAGTGTTGGTGAGGATGTGGGGACAGGTCCTCTTCACACATTGCTGGCAGTGTCTGTTCCTCCCTCAGTCACCAGGGAAAGCAGCGTGGAGTTTCCCAAAACCTACTTATGACCCAGACACATGAAAGCTTACCTCCACACGGTGAAATTACATTAATTTGTAAAGAAAAATAAAAACTTGAATTTACAGAAGGAGGGATGGGGCAGGATAATATTGTACTGACTGAGATAACCCAGATTCAAACAACAGAAGTAGTGTGTTCTTTGGTGTATGTGTGGAGTTCAGAAGTCAACTTTGACAATCTGGTTTTCTCCATCCACCACGTGGGTTTCTGGGACTGAACTCAGGTTGCAATCTTGCTCACTGGCCCCTTCGCTGCTGTAGGTTGGGGTAAGTGTCAGTAGAGGCCAGGATGCAGGAATGGAGCCATGGAAGGGAGAAGAAGGGTGCAGTATTGTGTGTGGTGTGATTGTAAAATTCATGGAAGGGGAATGTAGAAGGGGCTGGTGGGGAAGAAAAGTTTAAGAGGGGAAGGGAACGGACGAGAGGATGATAGGAGGCTGTGAGGAGGTTCACTGTAAGGTGAGGATGTTGGAAAAACCATGTAGATACCACAGCTTTATAAACTAGAGAAATGTTTTTTTTTTAAAAAATGGACAGAGCAAAATTAATGTGTGTGGGTGGTTAAAGCTGCTCCTAAAAGTCACAGGCTTTCAAACCAAATTCCAGTGCTTGTTGCACGATGCCTTCCTGTGAATTGATGGGTCTCAGGGTCTCACAAAGCAATATAGGCCATTGCCTTCACTCTTGGATGGTCACTAGAGCTAGACAAGGAGCCCACCGACTGAAGGTCCTATGCAGTCTGGATCCAAGACACAGAGAGACCACCTGGAAATGAGGTGGAAACTGCTCCCAGCTGGCAGCTAGTCAGTATGGGACGGTGCTCTGCAGGTGTTGAGGAGAAAGGTCAGCAACAGTCGCATCCAGCTGCAAGTCCTGCATGTTGTGACCACAGTGTGCACACTGGTGCAGGAGCACAGTCAGTCTCTCAGAGCCGAACAACCACATTCAGCTTGGATTTATGGCCTGCTCTTGGCAGACAACACACGTTTGGTAGAACTGGAATGAGCCCCATGACTAGGGAAGTCACATGCTCTTTGGGGAAATTTACCCCTGGTGTTTTGCTAATGGACATGTAGTTAAGTGTCCTCCTTGACAGTTATGTTAATACCCATAGATAAGTGCAGCTGTATGCACTGACTTGGGTAAGACTCTTAAGTCAGTGGGTATCACTCAAACTGCAGAACTCTAACTCTAACTTGGCCCATTGGCAAGAACAGTGAATGCTGAGTCCCAGGACCAACAGGATGCAGAAGCAGACTCTCAGAAGCCTGAAGCGCTTCCTATAAGAGAGGGTGGAGGACTGTGGGAGCCAAAGGACTAAGAGGAGTGTGGCAGACACTGTCTTCTGGATGTGGCCTGGCTGTTGCAGTCACTACCACAGCCTATTTGTACCTGTTGCATGAAGCCACAAAAGAAGGAAGGAAGGAAAGCAGGAAGGAAGGAAGGAAGGAGAAGAAAGGAAGGAATGGAGGGAGGAGGGAAGGGAGGAAGGAAAGAAAGAAAAGAAAGGAAGAGGAGGAAGGAGGAAGAAGGAAGGAAGGAAGAAGAAAAGGAAGGAAGGAAAGATGGAAGGAAGGAAGAAGAGAGGAAGGAAGAGAAAGGAAGGAAGGACGGAAGGAAGAAGAGAGGAAGGAAAAGGAAGGAAGGAAGGAAGGGAAGGAAGGAAGGAGGAAGGAAAGGAAAAAGAGGAAGGAGGAAGGAAGGAAGGAAGGAAGAGAAGGAAGGAAGGAAGGAAGGAAAAGAAGGAAAGAAAAGAAGGAAGAGAAAAAAGAAAAGAAAAATATAATGACAGAATAGGAAAGGAGAAAGAGAGAAAGAATCATATTTAAATACTGTTGTGACAAGACATCCAGACCTGGTTTAGTCATTTCAAGGAATCAGTGCATTAAACTTTAGAGAAGTGCTTCAAATTCAATAGGCAAGCCTGCGAAGCATATTACACAGCCTGTTTTGAGAGGAATGTGGAGACATCAGGGTGACTCCACAAAAACAGGATACACAATTGGCAGATGAGCAAGTCGAGTGCCCAGGTCCTTAGGGAGGAGAGAACCAAGGGCAGAGAGGGGCTGGAATCTTCTCTTGCTGAGCTGTCTCTGTGGCTGGTGTGCTGAGCGCCCCCTGCTGGCGGTGAGGCGGCCCTGCAGGAGGTTCGTGTCTGGGCTCAGGCTGAAAGCCCCTCACTGTGTCTCTGGCGCAATAATACCTGGCTGTGTCCTCAGGGGTCACAGAGCTCAGCTGCAGGGAGAACTGGTTCTTGGACGTGTCTCTGGTGATGGTGATGCGGCTCTTGAGGGACGGGCTGTAGCTAGTGCCTCCATTATAAGCAATGCGCCCCATCCACTCCAGCCTCTTCCCCTGGGGCTGACGGATCCAGTTCCACCAGTTGCCACTAGATGTGATGGAGAATCCAGAGACAGCACAGGTGAGGGTCAGGGTCTGCAAGGGTTTCACCAGGGCAGGTCCTGACTCCTGCAGCTGCACCTGATACAGGACACCTGGGAACAGTAACAACCATTACCAGTCAATCAACACCTGAGGACAGTCTCCAGCTGTCACAAGCTCCCCACGGACCCACGACACTCACCAGGAAGAGCTGTCACCACACACATAAAAAGACTCAAGAGCTTCATCTTCTAGAACACAGCTCTGCCTTCACCAGATACCTCAGTGCTGTGTGTGCAGAGAGCTGTGAGCTTCCACAGGGAAGGGGGAATTTAAATGTAGAGGCTGAGCATTGATTTGCATGTTTTCCTGAGTCTGGATCACGTGACTCCAGCCCCTGGTCCTTTCCCTCTACACAGCCCACTCCTCCCACCTCTCAGGCTCTGGGTCTGTGTCCTCAGGGCTGATTTCAGTGCTGCTCCTGCTTCTCCCCTGTTCCTTTCCTCTGAGTCTCCTGTTCCCCAGCTTCTTGCTGTGCTGCCAGTCTGCTGATGCATGAGGTCCAGGATTGCCTTGTGCTCCAAGACACAGTATGAGGGCTGCCTAAGGTCATATCTGCACCATGTGCCACTCCAACCTATATCCTAAATGGTGGGTTGAGAGATGTGAGCTCTAAGCTAACACTCCATTCCCAGGTGATACTGTGCATGTGACATAGGATCATTCCCAGTGAGGCTTCAGCTACTCCTCCAGTTATCAGCACGTGTTGCAACATTCACAGCACATATGCAGTAATAATATCTGTGTCTCACCTTTGATACCTACATGAAGTTAACTTGCAGGCACATTTCTGTGCTACCAGCTGTCCAAGAACCTTCCCTATGGCCCTGAATCTACCCTCTCCCCTCACTGTCAGCATCCCATTTGCACAGTCTACTTGAAGTAGCAGGACAAGAGCTGGGTTCAAGTCTCTCTCAGGGGGTAGGGAGAGAGTTGGAAACCTATAGGTCCTGCTTTGTCATCACGAGGGAAGACTTATCATGGCATTGGAGCAGGTTCAAGGAAAGTCCTCACTGCTCAGACTCAGACAGGCCTTAACCAACCACATAACAGGCTAGAATACGAGTGAATGCTCCTGCGTTTTATCTTTCACAACTCCATGTACAGAACTGCAGGCAGAGTCACCAACAAACATGACTCTGGGCAACACTTGAGCAATCACCTTGATTAAGGTTTCTGAGAATGTCTGGAAGGACAGTCTCACACAGTTAAGTGGGATGAGCAGATACACTCACTGTGTGATGCCATCTCCTGTGGTGACGTGGGCCTCACAAACAGGAAGGAGCTGGAAAGCTGCACCTGCACCACCTGCTCTGACTCCAGTGGTGGAGTCATGTGACCAGCTGCTCCTGCTGCCCTCGTCCTGCAGGATGACTGTGTCTTCACCTGTGAGCCAGGACAAACTCTCTCCTCAGCTTGCTGTTGCCAGAGTATTTTATCAAGGCACCAGGAGAGTAGTAAGACAGGAGGATGTGCTTCATGCCTGGGTTGGTCACTGTACATTGTAGACATGTATCAGTTATAATGCTCTTTCTCATTAATATGAAGCTTCTTTCAAAACCTCAACATGTAATTTAGTCTGATGCATCTGATGGGGTGTTGATATCCCGAGATGTCAGTGACACACATGCAGGTGTACAGGAAACACTCTAACCTTAATACAGTGTGATTCATTCTTATTATACAGATTATGTGGAAATTTCAAATTCAACAAATTCATTTATATAAGTATTTTAAAATGAAACTGATGTTTATGTGATAAACTAATGTCTCTCCAGGTGTGAGTTGTCTTACATTTATTGCAAGTGACCCAGCATCTATTTTATTAGGAATGAGTTGTAGATGTGTGCCTGCTCATACCTCATGGCTGTTATCAATTCCAGGAAGAATCAGAGACCTGATTATAGGATAAATTGAAGAATTTAATTTAAACATCAAACAATCCAATTATAATATGCTTTTGAACTCAATTGAAAAGTTAATGTTAGAAAAAAATCTGATTCAGATAGATAGATAGATAGATAGATAGACAGACAGACAGACAGGCAGGCAGATAGATGATAGATAGATAGATAGATAGATAGATAGATAGATAGATATATAGATAGATGATAGAGATATGATAGATAGATAGATATATATATAGTAGATATATATAGATATAGATACATGAATATGGATTACTATCTTAACCTTCATGGAAAAGCAAATTGTAAAAAACTTTGAGACTTCACCCTGTCACAGTCAGAATGTCCAAGGTAAAGAAGCAGACACAGATACTGGGAAGGCGCAGGGTGAAGGGAACACATGTTCCCTGTGGGTGGGAGTGTCACCTGGTGCAGCCACTGTGGGAATCACTGTGAAGTTCTTCAGAGAGCTAGAAACCAATTACCCACATGCTGCAGTTTGTCTGTGTGTTGTCAATCAATCCACAACATAAAACTTAAGGTGACAATGGAGTTTTTCTTTGTTCTTATGCTTCCCTGGTCACAGTTCTTAGTCAGCTTGGTAGAAGAGTTCATTCCAACACCATGAACAGAAGGGAATCGGACATATCATATCCACAGGGATTGCCTAGAGTGGGAGAAACTTCATTTGCCAGTCTTCAGTATGTCTAGTGTCCCCAGCATGTCTCAGCATGGAGAAGGAGGCCAGACTACTGTGCCATCTCCCTTCATCTTATCCCTTGCACAGGGCGTGCTCTTTCCAAACCATGGGCTGGGTCTTGTCAATCAGGTGCACACTTACAGGCTTGCTGACAGCTTGTCTTCACTACAAAGACTGCACAGATGTGCCCAGAGCTCAGCTTTCCTTTCACAAGTCAACAACTATATATCTAACTAGGAGACCATGTGACCCAACTGTACCACCTATGGGCATATTCCCAAGGGACTCTGTATCCTACCATAGAGAATAATTGCTTGTCCAACTTCTTTGAAGCTATAATCACAATATAAAGAAACTGGAATCAGGGTAACTGTCCATCAACTGATAATTACATAATGAGAACGTGGCATCTAGACATGAGGTAATTTTGCAGATATAAAAATAAAATTTTGAAATTTGCAGACAAATGAATGGGCCACAGAAAAGTTATCCTAAGCAAGGTAACACAGATCCTAAAAGAAAAAAAAAAGCATTCTGATATATGAAGATCCTGACTTTGATCTTGGCATTTGTGTGGTTAATTTGTAATTCATGCAAATACCAGGGCTGAAAAAAGATCAAGGATTGTGGTGTTGGGATTGAATAACCTTTAAGGAGGGAAGTAGAAACAAACAGGTGGTGTTAAGGGGAAAGGGAAATGATGGGGAAAGGGTTCAAATTAGGACCAGGATGAGGGGTTAGGGAAGAGGAAAGGGTTGAAGAGGAATTATCTCTGAGGATATAAGATGTAACAGTATGTGTAGATCTGCTGCATTTTAACTTTATTTCAAGAAGAATTAAAAGTTTGAATGACAGTTCTCTACTCGGGTATATAGACAGATCTAGGTGGAGGGAACTGATAACAGGACCAGTCCTGAGATGATGCTCTCAGAAGTCACAGGTGATCAACCAGAGCTCCCAGTACTATGTGTGTAATTCCTTCATGTGAAGTGCTGGGCAGGGAGGTCCCAGAAGCCTCCACAACAGATGGGCCTTGTTGTTGCTCTTGATTGACATGAGAACATGATGCTAAGAGCCTACTGATGGGTCATCGCAAACATTGATCACAGGACATGGAGAAATCAAGCTGGGATTGATCTGATGACTTCCCCCTGTTTGTTAGCTTTATGGCCTCAAAAGGTGCTATGCAAGGTCATGGAGGAGGAAAAAAGTCATCAGCTGTCTTATCCAGCTGTGAATTTTGAAAGCCACAAAACATCAGCTGGCAATTTGTGTCCATTGTTGCAATAATGGCATGACTGTTATGGGGTAACCAACTTCTTCCTGGTTAGACTTAAAACCTGCTCTTCAGGAGGGAACTCATGGCTTTCCGTGTAGATCTGGGTGAGACCTGTGGACATACATCCTGAGGAAGAACAAACTATTATGGTTTTGCTATATAGACATGACATTCAACTGCTTTCTAAATATTTATTTCCAAACCCACATATTAGTGCAGTACTCAGCCTTTGACAAAGAATTTATTTTTGTGTTGAAGGGCATTTTATACAAAAAATACCAGCTAGCCAAAGTTCAGAGAATAAGTGGCTATGGAGAACTTGACCATAAACAGGACACACATGCTATTCCCTGACTGAATGGTCAGAGAACATCAAAGAAAGGGGGTTGAGTATATCAGGTCTAGAGGGTTGGAGGGGCTTTCTGACTCAGACCAGGACCTGGACCTGGGTGCACTCCCTCCCTGCTCCTCAGATAAGCTCCCTAGACCACATCCCAGACTCCAGTTCATCTGCATATCCCACCAGTAGCCAGCCTGCCTTTCTGGCCATGGGGAAGGCCCTTAGGCCACAGCCCAGGCCCCAGGACATCTGTGCACCAGACCAGGGAGGACTCCCTGCTCCTTAGGTAAGGCCCTTAGACCATGCCCCACACCCCAGGTCACCTGCATCCCCATTAACCACTCTGCCTTTCTGTCCCCATCCCAGGGCAGAATCCCTGATCCTCAGAATTCAACAGAGTCCAGAGATAACCCAAGCAAAGGGCTAGGAAAAAAGATAATTGAGAGGAATATTCAAGAGTTATAGTACACCTTGAAGAAGCCTAACATGTGCATTCATGGAATACCAGTACAAGAATCCAAAAATACCACACCCCAGGAAATTTTTCAAATTCCACCAGAGGGTTCTCTACCAGAGAGATGAAGGGGAGGATCGCTCACAGTGTCTTCTGGAAGTATACTCTTGATCATGGTGTATGGCCTTTTTGATATATTACTGATTAACATTGTTAACTATTTTACAAAGAATATTTACATCTGTGCTCATTTGTGAGAATAGACAAAAATTATTTTTTTTGAATCTTTGTTTGGCTTTGGAAAAACAGTAATACTAGCCTTGTAGAAAGAGTTTGGAAGTATTCCTTCTTTCCTCTCTCATGAGAGAGCGTGAGGAGAGTGACATTTGTTCTCCTCCTATGAAAGTCTGGTAAAACTGGCACAGAATTTGTCCCATTCCAGTTTTAATATAATTGAGAAATTTGTAATTATGATTTTGATTCCATAGCTTGTTGTTCTTCTCTTTAAGTTATCTATTTCATCTTGAGTCAATTTTGGTAAAGCATTATTGTCTATTAATTCATCCATTTCTTTTATATTGTCCAATTCAGTAGATTATAAATTTGTAAAATATGTCCTTACGATTCTCTAGATCTCTCAGATTTCCGCTCTGAATCCCTCCTTTTCATTTGTTGCTTAGTTGATTTGGACATTTTCTTCTTTTTTTTTCAGTTAATGTGGCTAAGTTTTTGTCAAACTTTTTATTTTCAAATAAATCAGTTCTTCTTTTTATTATTTTTTTGCATTTTTTTCCATTCCAGTTCATTGATTTCTACTGAGATCTGGGATATTTCTTCCTGTGTTTTGTTGTTGGGTGTAGTGTTCTCTTGTTTTTTTAAAGTTTTCAAGTGTAGCACTAAGTCATTTATTTGTAATCATTCTGGTTTTTTGATGTTGGCATTAAGCACTGTTAACTTTTCTCTCAGGACTGTCTTAAAGTGTCCCATAAATTTTGATAACTTGTCTCCTCATTTTCATTATACTTAAGGTATTTTAATTTCCCATTTACTACTCCCTCCTTGGTTCATTCCTCATTCAAAATCATGAAAGATAATAATACACACTTGAGTCACATTCCCGTTGTCTTCTTTATTGTAGATGTCTCACTCTATTTCACAGTCATCACATATATACAGGGTGTGATTTCAATTTTTCTGTATTTGTGGAGGTTTGTTTCATATCCTAGTATATGCTCTATTTTTGAGAGTGTTTCCATGGGCTGCTGAGAAGAATGCATATTCTAATGTGTGCATGAATTTTCTAAGACAGCTGTGAGGTTCATTTGATATATGGTTTAATTTAACTCTGATCTCCCTCTCTCTCTCTCTCTCTCTCTCTCTCTCTCTCTCTCTCTCTCTCTATTTAGTATTTGAAGCATTGACTTGTTCAATGGAGTGAGTAGGGCACTGAAGTCTCCTCCTATAACTGTGTTTTGGTTGATTGGTTGTTTTATTTTGAGAATCTGAATTGACATCTCCTTGCTATGTTAGAGAAATTAAATGTATTATTACATTAATTGTGTTTGATATGTTTCCTCTTTTGTGCCTGCTTCCAATATATCCATGATCCACAGATTGGGTCTTTTGACCGTGTCTCAATGTTTCTATATATTCCATACATGCATGTTTTTCTCTGTATCAGTTTCTTTGTTTGACTTTTCAACTTCTCCCATGTTGTCTTCCAGTTTTGACACACTTCTGTGTGATCAGTTCTGCTTTTGAGAGTCAATATTGAATTTTTAGTGTGCTGAACAAAATTTTCAATTCCAGTGTTATTTCAATTTGTCTTTTTTCAGATCTTTCATGTTTGCTGTAGATCAGTTTTTTTTTTTTTTTGGTGTTTCTGAATTTGATTTAAGATCTTCAAATTTTTTGGACTTGTGTATACTTACTTATTTTTGCTTTCTTGGTCTCCTTTTCTATTTAATGGTGTTCTTCTTCATTTTTAATTAGGCATTTACCTAGATACTCTTGGATCTTCTTTATATTTATAGTCGATCATTGAATTTCAATGTAGAGATTATTCCTGTCCAGTGGGTTACCCTCAGTGGGCGCTTGTGGTTTCTGATCGGTGGTTTATAGGATGAGACACATTTCTTTGACTTCTTGGGTTGGTTCTGTGTTTTCACTCTGATATTGACATCTAAATTTAGGTTGTTACAGTCTGTTTTGTAAGTTAGAGTCTCTGGTTGTACTGCTTGGTCAGGTGTTGGAGCATGTGACTTATGACAACTGGTGAAGCTCCCAGCGTTTCTGGCTGTGGGAGAATGTAGGTGCTTCTTGGGCAAGTGCACTGGAGTTGTTATTATGATGTGGACTTGTCTGGAAGTCCTTTCTTTTCTCGTTCTTGTGGACTTGTTGGTTGAGCCCTGCTATGCTGCAGATGATGAGATTTTCAGGATCATTTATTGGCCAACAGTGCTTCAGACATCATAATTCTGGTGGAGGATTCTTTGCTTCTGGAACCCACAGCAGCCTCAGTGAAAAGTCTTCACTAGCATGGATGATGGCTTCCCCATGATGGATGGAGTTTTTAATCTCTGGGGTGATGATTTTAATATTGCAACTGCAGTGTGTCTTACACACAGTCACCTCATTCACCATGTATTCCAGACCCTTCATGTCCCAGGGTAATTATATTGCTCTCAGGAGGATAATTCTGGGATTGCATATCTTCTGGAACAGCATTCCAAATATATGTCCATCAAAGTCAAATAAATAAAATTGAGAGAGTTAAATGACTATGTAAATGTCCTGTCTCTGAAGGATGCTGATTCTTCCTTTTCTGTCACTGGGTCTTTATGCTGTTGTGTTTAGACAGCTTAGCAGGACTCGCAAGCTTTGAGAAACTCATGGTCTTCTGAACAGCAGCTGTTGTTTTCATGAGATTAGGTGTGCTTGCTTGCTTGCTTGCAAGACAACACTGAATTCATAGTATACCCTGTGGACTGTCAATGTTGAGAATTTGTCAGTCCATGAAATTAGGCTCTGGACTACATGCTCTTCCTTAAACTGCAATCAGCTCTGTCATCTTATTTTGGAAGTGTGTGTGTGTGTGTGTGTGTGTGTGTGTGTGTGTGTGTGTGTGTGTGTGTACGCGCGCATGAGTGTGTGCTCGGGATACTCATCTAGAAAGTAAGTCACCATTTTAAACTGTTTTCTGGGTATATTTAAACCACAGTAAAGAGTTGTGGAGACAAAGTTGGGTCAAGAACACTGGAGAACATCATGATGACCTTGTCCACTGGTGAAGGTGCTCACAGCTCTCATGGGTAGTGGGAGCGCTGCTGAGACTGATGTTTCCAGATCCTGGACAGTCCTCTGGGGCAGCTGGGAAGCAGGAGTGCTCAGGGAGCACCACTGAGAGGGAGCTGGAGCACCCTTCCTTGTCAGAACACCATATCCTGTGCTTAGCTACACATGCCTGGGCATGCCATGAGGTGTGAAGGAGCAGGAACTATACTCGTAAGCTCTCTCACAGATCCTGTGATGGTACAGGTGCAGGCCTGTGCACACCACTGCGGTCACCTACATATTTGGCTCAGGATCACATGACCCAGGACCACATCATGCCTCCTGTGTGCAATAATGATAGATCTGGAACCAGACCTCAAAACCAGAGACCCCATTGACATGTCTGTTATCAAAAATAGATCTTGACAAAGTCCCCCCACCAAGAACAGGATCTGTAAAGGAAACCAGGCAATGGAATAGACTCCTAGTTATTCTAGCAGAAGGAGAACAAGCTGCTCAAACTCATATCCCTTCTCTTTGGGGGTTCAATGATAAGTTGTTCATTGTCCAGGTCATGAAAAGTCCTATTTTGGTTACTTAAGCCCTAACTTGTATGGAGTATCTTGAATATCATTGCTGTTCCCCATCTTCAGGCTCTTATATTCTTACCACCCCCTCTTCCACAAATTTCCCTTAGCTTAAAGATGGGGACAGATTAGGCTGGCCTGGTTCCAGGTGGTTGATGTAGAGTTTCTGATTTTCTGAATTATGGTTTGTTGATTTTTTTTCAGTTTTACTGCTCCTGCACCGCCCTTGGCTCCATCCTGATGGTTATTGGATGTCACCCCCTGGCCAGCGATAAATGTCTATTAAAATAGAGCCTTATTATAAGAGTAGATTTAAAGGTAGATTTAATAAGAGTAGGAGACTGCAGTGATGGGGGGTCAGTCTCCCATTTGCAGGATGGTTACCTTTTTCTGCCAAACTTTATGCCCTCCCTGTCTGGTGAGATCATACCCCATCTGATGCAAGTGACCAGGAAGGAAAGTCTGTGAACTTAATCAGATGTCTTGTTATTTACTTGCAGTGTTTGATGGTGGTCTATTTTCTCTGCTGTAGCATGATCCCTCTCTCCTTGTTTCTGGCAGGGCCCTCCTTCCCCTTCCCTCCCTGCTTATAATCTTTGCAATTATTGTAGGTATTACAGAGATTTGTCTTTGAGTGTGTCACTAAGTGGATTTCAGGCTCCTCCTCTGCTTGCTCAGTGCTCCATCCTGTGCTTACAGCTTCCCCACCCTCCTCCTCCTTCTCTAGTGATCCCCAGTGTCCTTACAAATGGATGCAAGTTAAACAGCTTTGGGGTTTGGCTCCCAAGAATGCAGATTAACCCATATTTTAGAACCTGTGAACATGAAGCAACCATGGGAATGGCCAGTCTCAAGAGTGAGAACCAGATGATTTTGTACGACTGGAATCTAGAAGTTACATCCTTCTCCCAGATTATTGTTTAGACATGGTGTGGCCAGTTTCCTCAGCTCCTGTTGCTGACATGAACTCTCCTTCCATGATGGATCAGTATTGAAACCATGAGCATGAATGTACATCTATTCCTTTCAGTTGTCTTGGTCACACGGTTATCATAGCAGCGCACAATATGAGGCTAAGACACCATCAAATGAGGTGTAGTTATATGAGAAAACCAAAGAGGAGAAAAATGATTTCACATCAGGTACGTTGCAGGACAAGAACAGATCCTGACAACTCCAGCCAGCACTGAACTGACAGCTCCCTAGATAGGAAAGGGAAGGAGAGACACTTATGCTAGTGGTTGGGCACCAGTCACCATCAGCTTAGCTGTTCCTGTAGCTGCATTGCTGCCTGTGTTGGGACTAGAGTGTGATCAGTATCTATGACCTGCATAACAGGGAGAACTTTCAGCCTAAGATCCGATGTGTGTGCTATTTCTGAGAAGGTGGGAATTGTGAAGTTCTTCATGTTCCACTGGTCACTCATACTGCTTGTCCTTCCTATCAGGTCCCTGGGAAAACTGCTCTGTTATGTGACGAGGCAGCCCAGAAACAGGGAAGTCCACACTTTATGTCCCCCAGTATTTACTCGGTGGCCAGTTTAAGCTCTGTGCAGCTTAGCGCACTCTGCTGGTCATGGGCTCCATGCAGGGAGGTTTGTGTCTGACCTGACAGCCACTTTCTTTCACTGTGTCTCTTCGCACAGTAATAGGTGGCCGTGTCCTCAGTTCTCACACTGCTCATGTCCAGGTACAGGGTGTTCTTGGCGTTGTCTCTGGAGATGGTGAACCGGCCCTTCACGGAGTCTGCGTAGTATTTGCTACTACCATCATAGTTAGTGCTTGAGACCCACTCCAGTCCTTTCCCTGGGGCTTGGCGGACCCAAGCCATCCAGTAGCTACTGAAGGTGAATCCAGAGGCCACACAGGACAGTCTCAGGGATTTCCCAGGCTGCACCAAGCCTCCCCCAGACTCCACCAGCTGCTCCTCACACTGGACACCTGCAAACACGGAGAATCGATGTCAGGAAATTGTCAAACATACCCACTGTCCCTCTCACTCATCTCCACCCACACATTTAATATCTCTTGTTCTCCACAAATTACCTTTCCAAAGAGCCACAAGGAAAACCCAGCTGAGCCTTAAGTCCATGCTGAGTGTCTGTGTTCAGTGCTGATCACTGAATGTGAATGTTAGGGCTGGGCTCCTATGCAGAGCTGCAGGGTCAGGGTTAGGCGGGTTTTCAAGGGCAGCAGCAGTCCCTATTTGCATGTGCTTCTGTTTTAAAGCTAGACCATGTGTGAAAGCCCAGATGGACACAATGATGAGAACACATGTGGAGATCTCAGGGACACAAGTGACAGTCACCTCTTGACTGTCTGATGAGCTCAAGAATAACATTGCCCATGACCTCAGTCCCGTGTGGAAGGGAAAATTTCCATCTCTCAGAAACAGATAACTAACAGAGGTCACTAAGGACTGGGAATGGTGGAAGATGGATGTGGATCTTGGTGACAAGGAGCTAGTTCTAGCACTCTGTATCTCAGAATGGTGACTATAGACCGCAGCTTTCATGGTGTGCATTTCCAAATAATGGAAACAGCAGAGTTTGAATTTCTATTGAAATTGTGTGTTCAGGTAGATGCAGAGGGTATTAGATGGATTTAATTATCTAATATTACATATATTTATCTATTTGCTATTTGCTCTCCATAGATATAATTCATCTATTAAAAATATAAAAATGGAATTGCATGGTCTGGAGAGAGGGCTCAGGTATTAAGACCCTGCCTCATAAGCAGAAGGTCCTGAGTTTGTATTCCACATCCCACATAAAACTCCAGGCAGAAATGATGGTGGCCTGTACTCCTGGCCTTGGCGGGCAGAGCCTGACAAGCCCAGGGGTGAAGCAAAATGGATGTAGAAGAAATCAGGGATGATTCCATAGTCACCCTTGGTTTTTCAGAGGGAAACACTGTGCTCTCTGATACACATACAAACACACACACACACACACAAACACACACACACACACACACACACACACACACACATACACATACACATATAAATGGAAAAATACATTGTCGGGAAAACATCCAATCACCTTATTTGATTCAATTTTGATCCATGGAAAACTAAACTATACAATGAAAATTAATATACCTGACATTTTAGATAAATGCAGCGAGGAAGAACATGTGTTTATTCACATAAATAACCTCTGATTATCTGAGTTCCTTCAGTATCTGTAGTGATTTTGGCCTTTCTATTTCTAATTACATTAACATGCATTTTTAGTCTTTTTTTCATGTATTTTGTACATGTGTATAAGAGCTGCTGTGTACATGTGTGAGAGTATGTGTAGATTTATGTGTGTATAAAACAGGGGGTACTATTCTCAGTCACACAAGATAATACCTATTTTTCCTACTGAAATCTGTTTCTTAGAGGCAACACATTGATTTTGAATGGTATCATTGAGAAATTTATTGGTTGTTGATATTTTGTCAATTTGTGATATTTATTTTATGGGCCTTTGCTTAGTGATTGGCCTGGCATTATTTGCCCGCTGTATACTGTTGGGTGTGTTTATCTTGTTTCCAGTCTTGAGAATTATTTCTAGAATCTTTCGTGGACTTGCTTTGATGGTCATATAAGCCTTCATTGTGATGTTGTCATGTGGAAGTTTTTGTCTTTAATTGTGATTGATAGTTTTCCTCAAAACAGTTGCCTGTGTTGTCATTTCAGATCACTTGTTGGGTGAAGCATTAGCTGTCCAAGCTCCTATGCCTCTTACTGTTTTCATGGAGCAGTAGCTATTATTTGATAGATTTGCCATGAATGTGACTTGGTTTTACTCTCCTGAAGTTTCAAGATTTGTTCTTTAGTCTGCATCTGGGGTGTTTGTACTACTCTGTGTCATGTGGTATTGACATTCTGGTCCTGTCTGCTTGGTGTTCTGCAGGCCTCTTGCTCTAGAGTGAAGAACATGGTAGACTGAGACTAACTGTGATCACCATGTTGGAACATTCACTGGGAATTGTTTGCCCATCTGAAGTTGTGCATCTGAGACTGATGTCTCTCACCCATCACTCCCCTGGCACTTCAGTTCTCCTTGATGTTTCTCTTACAGCAATGTTTTAGGTTCTGAGGGTAGGTGATGGGAGGTTCCCTTGGACTCTCTGTGCCTGGATTTCACTCAAAAACACCTGCAGCTTCAGCCAGGTTGGTTGCATGTTTAGGACATTGTGAGCAGGGCAGAGGGAAGTATGGTGATGCAGCAAGAATGATCAGTTGTGCTGGGGAGGAAACAGAGAACACTGGTCCCATGAGGCTGGAGATGATGAATATTAAACCTTTGTTTCATAAACACTATGTTCAGCTCTTAGCATCTTATATTATCTTCCTCTTGACCACTAAATACACTTTCAAATCATCATGACTCTCCATCAAACCTGAGAATACAGCCTGTCAAATTCAGACAAGGATTCTCCTTTGTTTCTCATGAAAACCTCATTCCATCAGTCATCTGAGACTTGGGCCCACATTGCACTGAGTAGGATTCAACAGAGAGGACTCTAAAGCTCATTCAGGTCAGAGGACTTCCTCCTGTGGACTGTCCAGTCTTCTCCCTCTGACTGTGCTCCTCCTATTTACTTGGTGCCAGTCTACAAGGACAGAGTTGCTTGAACACCCGCCCTCATCATTCCAACTATCTTCTTGCATTGGGGTTATTATGGTTGCATTTTGGTGTCGACTGGACAGTTGCAGACTGTTTGGGGTGCAGCTGTGGAAAGTTAATGGTTAAATGGCCCCTGAACAAGTCTGCAGATACTTGAATTGATTGCTGTGGAAAACCCAGCTCATAGTGAGTAGTACTTTCCAGTGGTGGACTGGATAATAGGAGGTGCAAAGAGGAGGGACTTGCTCTTCTTTTATCTGTTATCCATTTTCTGTGGAGTCCACTCCGTGCAGGTCATTTGCTTTTAGAGCATTGTGGCCTTCTTTGTTGTTGCTGCTGCCGCCTCTGTCCTTGGCTGTCTTGGACCTTCACCTTTTTCACCACATTGTTGCTGTTTCTGCTGCCTTTGGAGTCTGGTCTCTAGGCCTTGCTGCTGTTCACTGTTCATCACAGACATAGGAACCCAGAGTCTTCAACCCTCCAGAGAAGCAAAGGATTGAGATCTTCTTGGGATCTTTTGGCTTTGTGGAACATTCTGGTCAAGAATGAGGTGGTTGTAGGTAGCTACTTTGAAGGACACTATTTAAATGTGAGTTATTTTAATAAATTTACTTATATATTGCATTCTATAGATTCTGTTTCTTCATGGAACCCTGACTAATACAGTGGTCTCCTTCATGAGAAGACAGCCAGGGAGCTGCTGAAATCAGGCAGGGCATCCTGGAGATAGATGTAGCCCTGACATGCTGACTGGGGCTGCTATGGATGAGGGAAACCATGGGCAGCACAGCCAGGGTAATTGCAGATGAAAGCATGTGATATGCAGCCTAGGGAGAGATGGATACCCAGGGTTTCTTCCATTGTGCAGTAACACTACAGAGACAATTGACTCCCAGATGTATAAAACAAGCAACATTGCAGACACTGATAAAAACATTGTGTTGTAGCTGCTTTTTTCTAGGTTCAAGGACAACATTCACACACAGGTTAAGGGAGAAAAGGTGATTTATTGCTCACTGTTCCAGAGGGGAGATATAGTCCACTATGGTAGGAGTCATGTAGGAGAAGTTATGGGAGAACATAGAAGCAGGATGCTGGTTTGAATCTCTGCAGTTGATCAAAAACACCAGGAGAAAGAAAAAATTGAGAGGCATCTGATTGTGTTAACAATCCTAAACACCCTGCCCCTATTCCTCTTCCTTCAGCAGAGTTTCATCCTGTAAATGTGCCATGACCTGAACATGAATCAGCAACAGCTGAGGATGTAAACATATGGGGGCAACTTATCCTCAGCCCATAACACATTCCTGCCGCCAGATGAAGTGAAACCATGTTTCTGAAAAGATTAGGAAGCATCAGATACTTCCTCTGAGTAAAAGTGTCTCATTCCATAGCATGTTTCCATTCCTCTGGGTCTATGGTCATCACAGTTCACACTTTGGCACAGACATAAATTATGACTTCCAGGGACCCATCAGGATTTCATTAAAATAGACTGGTACCTTTCGTAGAAGCCTGTTTGTCAAAATCCTAGTAGAAGTTGTTCTCATATACTCAAATTTGTTTATACTTGCGACTCTTTCATTTTGTAATATGAGGAAAATACTGATGAATTCCTGTCTCCACATGAAGCCTCACCTGTGGGGTCACTGTGTTTATCCGGTCTCACCTGCAGACAGATAGGTAGGTGCATGATCATGTTGAACCTAGATCATGTGATGGTGGGATTTGTGGCTTTCAGCCTCACATAGTGCTGGTCCCTCCCTGTGTCTGTTTCACTAGAAATAATCACTATTCAACCTGGTTTAAGAAGCCCACACCACAAAGTTTTTATTGTAATAGACACCTTAGCAACAGTATCAGCCCAACCTCTCCCTTATTACAGCTGCCTCAAATGGTTGGTCCATTAATACTGAGCCCATTGCCAACATCACATCTCATAGAGAACATGGCAGTTCTTTGCATCCCCAGGCAACATGCATAGTCTTCCTGTAGTCAGCAGTAGCTTTGAGTAACAGGAATATTTGTAGGGACCACATAACCTCGCAAAGCATCATCACCACAGGCACAAAATTCACAAACATGGAAATCAACAGTCTATGGGAAAGGGTGATGAATTTGGAGTGGGGTAGTGTTTGAGGCCACAGTGGTGACTGAGAATTTTCCAGGTTGAAGTGCTTAAGAATACTTGAGAACAAGTGATTGCATTTGTGATAGTCTCCAAGTCTTAGAATGCCAGACACTTGTTAAAATCATTGGAAAGCCTATTCCTATGTTCACTCCTTTTGAGAGTAAGAAAAATAGAAAATGGGTATGTTAAATATACCATGGAAAAAATCCTGTGGAATATGTAAGTCATCTGAATTTTCATAGAGACATAGCAAAGTGTCTTTAGAAGAAGCAACAGATTCTAGCATTAACCAGCCTTGAATGTGATTAGCACGTGACTGTAGGTCATGTGCACATCATGTCCTGAACTTCCTGGTACTCAGTTGACTCTCCATGGTCCTGTCTTATGTCTTAGCACAGGCAGGTCCTGACCGCCCCCTTCTGGTCCTAAGAGGATGTGTAGTTAGTTTGTGTCTGGGTTCACAATGAAGTCCCTTCACTGTGCTGCTTGCACAGTAATAATTGGCCCTGTCTTCTGCTTGAAGAGTGCTCATCTGTAAGGAAACCTGGCTCTTGGAGGTGTCTCTGCTGATCCTGACTCAGGATTTGAGAGCTGGATTATAGTGTGTATTTCTACCACTTCAGATCACGTGCAAGAACACCAAACCCTTTCCTGGAGTGGACACCATTGGTGGTTGAATGGCAGTGGACACCATTGCTGGTTGAAGAGAATCCAGTCACAGAGCAGGTGAGGAGCAGCATCTGTGTGGGCTTCACCAGGCCGGGTCCCGACTCCTGCAGCTGCACCTTGGACAGGACACCTGTGGACAAGGGGCATCGCTTCGCTGTGAGTCAAATGCACCATAAGCCACGTGGGCAGGTTCCTCTCCTGAGCCCCTGAGACAGTCACAGTGTGGAATGTCCAGTAGGCCGAGGAGCAGCCCCGCACAGCCATGTGCTGCTGACAGCTGCTGAGAGGAGTACACTGGCTGCTTAGCAGGGAAGGAGACATGGGCCGCTCAGTCGGGGAATTTGATAGGTGCTGCCTCACTGGTGCTGCGCTTTCAGCCTGAGGCTGCTTTCCTGGGGGAGGAGACTGAAGAGAAAAGAGGGTGAGAAAAGGTGAAAAGCCAGATGATGGACAGACATGTGGAATCACAGAAATCGTCCCTGGCCAGGTAGTAGCTACAGCTTGAATTCCTGTCCATTCTGTGTAACACGAACGCTCTTTCCACGTGTGCACACTTAAGGTTCCACCCAACATAATTTCCTTCCCAGAACATCACGCAGAACATTTTCATGTGTCCCTGAATTACTGTGATCTCGAGGTTCTGAATCATATCACATCAAAGTGGGAGATGAAGACCTACATTCTTGCTTTGTCTTCTCTTGAGGAAAGCAGAGATTGGCACAGACAAAGGCAACCTCAGAAAAATAGATATGAGCTTCATCCTCCTAGTGTATTCAGACCTGCCCTTCAGGCATGAATCTACCAAGGACACCATTTCTTCACAGACCCTGTTCATGCCACTCACTGAAGCCACGGCTACAAGAAGAGGGCAATATTTCCCTGGGAATGCATTGTGTTGATGTCTGTGGGTTTTCCAGGCCTATTGAGTGTCACTTACACACATTGCAGTATGTTGAAGTGTGGACTCAGTTTAGTATTAGTGACATTTGAGCTTAGTATTTCCCTATTACAGCCACTACCCCATGTACTGGCAGTGTTTGACTGGCTTTTCTTGTCAGTCTGTTTATGCATGAGGTCCAGGATTGTCTTGTGTTCCAAGATGCAGTATGGGGGCTGCATAAAGTCACAACTACACCATGTTTTATCCCTAAGTATAGGTTGAGAGATGTGAGCTCTAAGGTAACATTCCATTCCCAGGTGATATTGCACATGTAATATATGATCATTCCCAGTGAGGCTTCCACTTCACATGCGGTTCCTGGCCCAACTCCTCCAGCCATCAGCACATGTTGCAACATTTACAGCACGTACGCAGCAGTAATATCTGTAAGTCTTATCTTTGACGCCTACCTGCAGTTAATTGCACGCACATTCCTGCACTCACAGGGGTCTGCGATCTTTCCCTCACAGCCCTGAGTCCACCTCTGCCCTGACTGATAGCATCCCATTTGCACAGTCTGCTTGAACTAGCAGGACTGGAGAAGAGCTGTGTGCAAGTCTCTCTCAGAGGAAGGGAGGAAGTTGGAAACTTACTGGTTCTGCTTTGTTGTCAAGATGGAAGATGTTGCAGTTAGCCTGTTTGGTTGCTGTTAAATGACTATCAGATAGCTTAAGGGAACAAGGGGTTTATTTTTTTACTGATAGTCCCATTATAGTCTATAGTCCACTTGACAGAATAGCATGCACTAACACAGAGCCACACCATCTCTACATAATGGCTGAGAGAGGGATTATCTTTTCTTGCCAGACCAGCATGTCTAGCCAAGTATACTCAAGGATGTCAACTCTATCAACCAGCTCTTCCTGATTTATTCCAGGGTCTAATCCCACCCACCATAGGCTCGATCTTCCTCATCAGTTAGACAATCCCCTTCAGTTTCACTCTGGGCTTAACTCAACTAATTCTCCACAAATATGCCCAGAGCTCAAACCTTCAACTATCAAGTTGATACCTGTGCCTAACCATGACAGAAGCCTTATCATGGCATGGAGCAGGTTCTAGAAGAGGACACTCACTGCTTAGACTCAGACAGGTTCTTAGCCAACACATAACAGACTAGAAACATGAGTGGATGTCCCTGCATTTAGGACCCCTGGGGACATGTTTTATATTTTACAACTCCATGTACAGAACTGCAGCAGAGTCACCTACAGACAAGCCTCTGGGCACACCTGAGCAGTCACCGTGATTAAGGTTTCTGAGAATGTCTGGAAGGACGGTCTCATGCAGTTAAGTGGGATGAGGAGACACAGTCACCGTGTGACGCCATCTCCTGTGGTGACTTGGGCCTCACAGACAGGAAGGAGCTGGAGAGCTGCACCTGCACCACCTGCTCTGACTCCAGTGGTGGTGTCATGTGACCAGCTGCTCCTGCTGCCCTCGTCCTGCAGGATGACTGTGTCTTCACCTGTGACCCAGGACAAACTCTCTCCTCAGCTTGTTGCTGTCAGAAATTTTATCAAGGCAATAGGAGAGTAGGTAAGACAGCTGGACTGCGCTTCTTGCCTGGGTTGGTTGCCTTACATCCTAGACATGTATCAGTTATCATGTTCTTTCTCATTAATATGAAGCTTCTATCAAAATCTCAACATGTACTTTAGTCCATCTGCATTCAATGGGGTGTTGATATCCTGAGATGTCAGGGATCCACATGCAGGTGCATGTGACACACGACAGCCTCAACATAGTATGTTTATTCTCATTATGCAGATTATGTGGAAATTTCAAATTCAACAAATACATTTGTATAAGTAAGTCCAAATATTTTGGCATTAAACTGACGTTTATGTGATAAGCTAAAGTCTGTCCAGAAGTAGGTTGTCTGACACTTATTGTAAGTGATCCAGCATCTGCTTTATTAGGAATGAGTTGTAGATGTCTGCAGCTCAAATCTCATGGATGTTATCAATTCCAGGAAGGATCAATGCTCTGAATATAGGATTAATTGTAGCATTTAATTTAAATATCAGCCAATCACACAATCCGATTGAATATGCTTTTGAACTCAATTGAAAAGTTAATGATAAAAAGTTAGATCCATACTTATATATATGTGTGTGTGTATATATATAATTATCAATAAACATCATAGAAAAGCAAATTGGAACAACTCTGAGACTTCACCCAGACACAATCAGAATGTCCAAGATAAGCAAACAGACACAGATTCTGGCAAGGGCGCAGGGGGAAGGCAACATATGTTTTCTGTGGGCGGGAGTGATTCTGGTGCAGCCACGGTGGGAATCACTAGTGCAGTTCTTCAGAGAGCTAGAAACAAATTGCCACCTGCTGCTATCTGTCTGTGCATTTTCAGTAAATCCATAACATACAACTTAGGGTGACAAGGTTGTTTTCTTCTTTCATGTGCTTCCCTGGTCACAGTTCTTAATCAAGCCTCATTCTAACACCATGAACTGAAATCAGACATACCATATCCACAGGAATTTTCTAGAGTGGGTCAAACTTCATTTGCCATCCTGTAATATGTCTCAGTGTTCCCAGCAATTCTTAGCATGCAGAAGAAGCCAGACTACTTAGCCACCTCCTTTCATCTTATACTCTTGCCCAGGGCATGCTTTTTCCAAACCATGGACTGGGTATTGTCAACCAGGTGCACATTTACAGGTTTGCTTACAGCTTGTCTTAACTATAAAGCCTTTACAAATGTGCCCAGAGTTCAGCCTTCATTTCATAAGTTGACAACTATATATCCAACTAGGAGACATGTGACCCAACTATACCACTCATGGGCATATTCCCAAGTGACTCTGTATCCTTCTATAGAGATAATTGCTTGCCCATGTTCTTTGAAGATATAATCACAATATATGGAATCCGTTAAGTGCATAATGAGAATGTGGTGTGTAGACATAATGTAATTTTATATAGATATTGAGAAAAGTAAAATTATGTAATATGCCAAATAAATGAATGGGCCAAAAAAGTTGTGCTAAGTGAGGTAACTCAGATCCTAAAAGAAAAAAATGCATTCTGATACATGCACATCCTAGCTTTGAAACTTGGCATTTGTGTGTTTAGTTTGTATTTCATGCAAAAACCAGGGCCTAAAAGAGTCAAGAATTGTGGGGTTAAGACTGAAGAATCCATAGGGAGAATTGAGAAGCACACAGGTGGTGTGAAGGGAAACAAGGAGACAAAGATATAAAGACTCTACACAAATGTTAAATAGCTCACATCTGAACAGCTGGCTGTCACTGCAGAAATTTCAGGGGAACATTTCTGAATTTCAAAAAATTGATGAATGAAACTCAGCATGTCAGTAGCTGTGGGACATAGTCAATGTTGTCCCATAGAAGAACTCATGCTTATGAAAGCATTTAGTCTATGTCAGAAAATTTTAACAAATAGCTAAATGATGTACATCAAGGTCTTAGAGAAATAAAAAGTCAAACCTAAAATCAGCAAATGAAAAAATGTTAAGAGTAAGGTTGGAAACTAATGAAGTGCATAGTGTTGGTTGTATTATTATTTTTTAGTTGTTGACAAAGTAATTGGGTTACTGATATCATACATAGGTGTGTTTGTGTGTGTGCATGTGTGTGTATGATACACAAATATGAATACATATACATAAAGATGTTTTGCCTCTGTCATTGTTCTTTGTTAGGTTCCAGTTAGCCTCTTCTCTAACTCTTTAATCTTCTGTCTCTGAGCACATGTTGTCTCAGTTTTTCTTTCTGTTGCTGTGAGATACCAAGTACCAAGAAACTTAAGGGAAGAAAGGGAAATATATGTTGCTTACAGTTTCATAGGGGAGATACAGTCCATTAGGGCTGGAAAGGCATGGCAGGCAATAGAAACTTGAGACAAATTAAGTCTCATTCAAGATGGAGGTCAAGAGCTAGCTTTAGACTTCAAGAACAAGCTAGCTTTTTACAAAACCTAGAAGGAGGGATCCAAGACCGTCTAACCTTTGTATTTTTAATGCTTCTAAAACTAGTACCATATGAATGATGTTGCTAGGTTCTGCTGTAACCCTAGGGACTCTGGGTTGGAGAATGATCCCCTCAAATAGTAGTTGGTTTTTAATGTCTCTGTGCTGAAACTGGGAAGAATCTCTCTTGGGCTTTTGCTATAGATTTCTGACCTTCATCTTTTTGCTACCAAAGCAACTTGCATTCTTACGTGTGAGACCCTTGTTTGACCCCCTTGCCACCTGGGCACAGCCAATTCTATTAGTTAAATGAAAAATAGACTTTGTTTAACTTTTGGTGCTAATCTCTGTAGCAATAGCCAGTTTTGCTTCCTGTGTTTTCCAGGTTCAGAGCTTCAAGTTTGTCATTATATTTTTCCTCATGAAGTTTTCTAGTTTTAATTTCTTTCTCTCAAATTCTTCACTTTGGTTCATCATAAATCTGAACTAGAGTGCTAAAAAAGAGTCATGGAATACTGTCACAAATACATTGCTTTGGGAGACTTCCTGCAGCAAATAATGAATTTCACTTTAGGCAAGATTCCAGGATTTAGGCAATGCTTGCCCAAACTTTATCTCAAAGCATCATTCCTTGTTCCTTTCATTCAGTTCCAAACATAGTCTTGGCTCCCCTCTGGACCATCATAAGCAAGGCTTGCACTGTGTTTCTCTCACAGCATTAGTCTCTTCCAGGCTCTCATAGCAATGACCTTTTAAGCTGTGTCTCTAAGACTTAAAGGCTTTCATAGCCCAAAGCCCCAAAGTTCTCCATGTTTCCCCCAACAAACAGTTCCATAGGCACATAAGCTCAGTACCATATTCTCTCAGCTTCACAATAATATTTCCTTTTCTCGTTCCATATTCTCTTAATCTCACAGTGACACCCAACTCCTGGTACAAATTCCGGCTGCTGTGGGACAGCGCTGAGACTCAAGCAACGTAAGGAGAGAAGGAGACTGGGACTGATTGTCCCAGTCATCATGAAATCATCTCAGTTTCAGGCTTGTCCACCACTTTTTCCTTATTCCTTCATTTAATGATGAACATCAGAACTTCATATTTTGGCTGTTACAAAGAGTTTTGGCCATATAGCAGGGAAGGCATGGTAGGCAATAGAAACTGAATGTGACTTAGGTCTCATGCATCATAGAAGACTGAGAGAGCAGATTGCTAGCAGAAGCAGGGCATGACTCCCTGACACAACCTTTACCCTCCTCGATGTGCCTTTCTCTAGCAAGACTTCTGAATGATACCTTCTGAAGGTATCATTACTTTCACAAATATTAGCACCAGTTAAGAATGCAAACACACAGGACTATGAGGGATGACTGAACTTCAGCCCATGATCCACATTGTGATTATACTGGAGCAATTTAGAATCTATACATGAGTGAAACTTCTGATTCTTTTCTCTTTTCCAGGTAATTCTCTTATTCTTCCCCCTCCCCTTTAACCCATTTTCCCTTTGCACTTCTTCCCCTCATGCTTAGTTCTCTGCATTTCTTTCTTGCACCTTCTGCCCTGAAACATCAGGCCACATCTCTTTCTACATTTAAGATTATTTTGTCTAAAATGTTGAACACCATTTGCAATCAATTTCATGAAAAAGACACAATATCATTTCTTTTTTTTTCAGTATTGGGGAATGAACTCAGGTTTTTACATGTGCCAGTCAAGTGTCCTACCTGTGAAGTAAAGACCTACCCTCATTTAAAAAATACTTGAGATGGAACCTCTATTTACTTGGGCTGGTGAACAGCTCAGACTCTGAGCTCACAATCTCATGTCTCAGCCACAGGACAGGCAGCATGTGCTGTCACCACCTGGCTGGCAATTGTTTTTCTTTTTTCCAGTTGAGCAAACCTACATTGTGCATGTTTAGCACATACTCCCTCTTCCTTCTCTCAGGATGGGCATCTAGACTATTTCATACTTTGACTATTATGAATAGTTCTGCTGCCACAAACATGGGTATGTGCATCTAGGTTGAGATCTAACTTTGGATGCTAAATTTATAAGTTAGACGCATAAATGAAACACTGGTCAGATCTATCCAAATTTTTTCTTTTAAAATTTGTTCACATAGAAACAGAATGAGTTTATGGGGCTGGAGAGGTGGCTCAGGGGTTAAGCCTCTGCCTTGCAGGCGGAAGGTCCTGAGTTCAGATCCTAGACCCCACGTATAGATGCCAGGCGGAAGGGGGGTGAGGCCTGCTTTTCCGGTCCTGGTAGGGCGGAGCCTGTGAATCCTGGGGCAGAGTAAACAAGGAGGTGGAGGCGTCCATGGTGGTTCCCGAATTCGTCCATGGTTCTACACACACATACATACATACATACCCACACATACATACACACACGTGTACACATGCATACATGCACAATTGAATAAATAATAAATTAAAAAAAGAAACAGAATGAGTTTATATCAATGTCCCACCTCATCTCCCTTCCCTTTTCTCTTCTACATCCTCTCTCTTTTCCTCATGCAGCCAAACCTCTCTTACCTTAATGTCACACTGCAGTTGTGAACCACTGTGCTCCTTTCAGGGTCCCAGCAAGGCACTATCAATCTGTGGTGTTTAACTGGCCCTTCAGTGGGTAAACCACTGGTGGGGAAGCTCCCCTTTATCATTCAGCTCCTACTCCAGAGACATTTCTTTGAGTGTGTAGTAATTTACCCTGAGATCCTCACTGGTCCATGGGGGGGATATGGTATATCAGCTTTTGTGCAGATCTGTGGGAGTGAGGGATACACTGCTGGCCGGGACACTCCAGTCAGGACAGGGCTGCTTCAGACAAGAGGTCACTGCAATGAGATCCATTTCCAACAGGTCAGCCTCTAATTTATAAACAAATCTCATCCTGATTTTCAAGTGGTCATCCTAATTTGCATTCCCACCAGCAGGTGGTTGTGGTTCCCATAATGATCATGGTGATTTTCTGACTGGGTTGAGGCACAGATTGCATTTTTGTTATCATCATGGCTTAGGGTTCTGAATGTTTTCCTCCATTGGTTTATATGTATATACAGGCATGTAAGTATGTGTAGGTTTATCTGTAAATTTTACATGCACATATGCATGCAGATATGTATGGATATTGTAATGGTTACTCCTAACTGTTACTGTGAGAGAGCATTCAAAGTCAATGAACTTAAGTGAGAAAGGGAAGTTTATTCAGCTTACAGCTTCCAGAGAGGAGAAACAGTCTCTCAAAATGGAGGCAGCATGGCTGGTTGGCCAAAGCTGGAGGAGGCTATGTCACCACAGACATCTTGGAAGCTGAGAGTTGCAGACTGCTTGCTGCAAAGATTAACTTCTCCTGAGTTAGGGTGGGACTAATCCACCTCAAGGCGCATCCCTTGTGACTGCCTTCCTCCAGCAAGGCTCTACCTCTCAAGGTGCCATGACCTTGCCAAACACATGAGACTGTGGGGGGCACATTTCAAACCACGACAGATATTAAATATACATGTATAGGCATGTAAGTCTCTTGCATGTATATACATGTCTATTATGGTTGCATTTTAGTGTCAACTTGATATTGCAGACTGTTTGGGATGCAGCTGTGGAGGGTTAATGGTTGGAATGGCCCCTCAACAAATCTGCCGTGGATTGACTGATTGCTGTGGAAACCCAGCCAATAGTGGGTGGTTCTTTCCAGTGGTGGATCAGATAATAGGATGTGCAAGAGGAGGGACTTGCTTTTCCTTTGTCCTGTGTCAATTTGCTATAGAGTCTATCAGTGAGTGTTGTTCACTTTTAGAGCATCGTGGTGTTCTCTGGTGCTACTGTGGCTGCCTCCATCCTTGGCTGACTTGGAGCTTCACCTTTTCCACCACGTTGTTGCTGTTCCCCCTGCTTTTGGAGCCTGGTCTCTAGGCCTTGCTATTGTTTGCTGTTTATCACTGATGTCAGGGCCTAGCTGTTCTTCACTGATGCCCAAAATCTAGCATCTTCGACCCTCCAGAGAAGTAAAGGCTTGAGACCTTCTTGGGATCTTTTGGTATTGTGTAACATTCCTTTCAAGAGCAAGGCAACTGCAGGTGGTCACTTTGAAGGACACTATTTTTTATTGTGGGTTATTTTAATAAACCTACTTATATACATTACATTCGATAGATTCGTCTATACGTGGGATCTGGGATCCGAACTCAGGACCTTCTGCCTGCAAGGCAGAAGCTTAACCCCTGAGCCACCTCTCCAGCCCGATAGATTCCATTTCTTCAGAGAACCCTGACTAATACAATGTCTATGTATATATTCATATATACATGAATAAGTATATTTATACATGTATGTGTATTTCCATGCAGATATGAATGGATCCATGTAATTCTATGCATATATGTATACAAATGTATTTATACATACAAATATTAAACGTATCTGTGTATTTCATTTTATATGCGTGTACATACATGTTGGATTATATCTCATTGATTGCATGATTGGTTTATGGAAATTGAATGGTAGCACATCGCTTTAACCAGACAATGGCAGAAGAAGTTGAAGTAGCAGTTTCTGGAAGGGAGGGTGAGGTGCTCCTGCCTCCTCAGGATGGTGAACTGCTGTGACCAGCATGGGACACACACTGAACTTAGGTGGACCTGAGCATCACTCGCTGGCTATGGATGGTCGCCGTCCTTCCCTGTCACATTTACTCTTTTTCCTGCTGTGATAAACCACTGAGATGCCAGCATCTCAAGGGGAGAAAGGGACACTTGGAGACTTCTCTGTCTTATGGTTCCAGAGAGGAAATTCAGTTCATTAGTGGCAGGAAAAGCATGACTTGAGAGTGAACCTTTACCTTTATCCTTTTAAAGTGCAACAAGGAAAACAGCTGAGCCTCAACTTCAAGGTAACTGAATTGTATTCAGTGCTGATCTGTGAATGGGAACAGCTGGGAATCAGGGCTGGACTCCTGGTCTAGAGCTGCAGGACCAGGGACGGGTTTATTTTCAAGGGCAGACAAAAGCCTATTTGCATGTTCTGATGCTGTGTAGTAAGTGCTTCTGGATGACGTGTCTCAGAGCAGATGTTTCAGACACGAGGATAATCTCGTGATAATCTCAGGTAATGTGACCACTCAGCGTGCTCTCATTCCTTGTTCAGGAGCCACTACTTCACCTCTGTGCACAGCACATGGTTGTATGTAGTTCTGCTGCCTACATTGTGCAGTTGTTTTAACAAGGTCCAATCTGTGATTTTCTCTGCATCCACGCCCTGTCTGTCTGTTCTTCTCATGGTCGTTACTTGTGCTTCTCACTGCTGGGCACCGTTTCTGCCTGGTGCATCTCTCTTGTCAGAGGCAGATATGCGGGCTGCGACATGGGGAAACTCATGATTCAGCTTCTTTTAGTAGATTTCTTAGACGAAAATCTAGCCCTCTGATATCTTTCAATTCATCTGCCTGCATATTTTCTCTGCCTTGTCTGTTAGCATCTTTTCTCTGGGTAGACGTTTCGTTGTGCACTCTCTTATTCATCCTGCACTGTTTCAGTTCTCTCTTCTGTAGTCCTCCCTCTTGCCATGTCCTGAGGCTTATCAGTGGAATAATCTCCCTGTGCTGTGTGGGCCAGGGAGCTGGAGGAAACACGCCAGCCTCCATCAGTCAGTACATCCATGGCTTCTGTAGCTGCATGTTGTGATGCAGAAGGCAGAGATGACTAAAGGTGGAGTTGATAATGGGAAGGGAAGTAGAACAGAAGATCTGGGACGATCCCCAGGTGATCACAAAAGCATTCTTTTTCAGGTCTTGAGATAGAAGTGATTGCTTAGAAAAGAAAATTCTCTCAACAACAGAAATCAAATGTTTTTCTAAGTACAAAATATAAAAACCTGTGCACCCGACAGGCTCATGTTCATCAAGTCTATTTATTCTCCTCCTGTCCAGACACAAGGAAGCCAGATACTAACCCGCAGAGATGAAGCTTGAGTTACCCAGCAGTTACTCTCTTCAACTGTGATCTTCAACATCAGAACTGGCACCAACATTTTTAATAGTCAAATTTAGCCATTTAGACTTATTTAGGAGTAGCTGTGAAAGTTTTAATGAACTCAGCATCATTTTTAGAGAAATTCCAACACTCTTGATTCCACCTGGTGCTTCTTTATAAACCTTGGAAGAATTCTCACCATCCAGGCTGCACTGTGTGCTCTGTGACTACAGATCTTTCTAAATCTAGAGAGACTTCCTATAGTCCAGGCTGCAGCATACCCAAATTCTTTTCCAGAACATGAGAAAATGAACTGCTGCCTAATGGTCGATCCGTTCTTCTTCCTGTCTGAAACCTCATGAGCCCTGTCTTTACCATCTTCATTTGTATTTGCATCTGGTTCTCTTCACTCCAACCACAGTGCGGCTCTGCTTTCCAGAGACAGCGCTGTGAGGCTTCCTGACCACTCAGATCCCAATTTCCATGTTCCTCATGCATCTCAGCCAAACCATGCATCCCATGGTTTATCACAGCAATGGCTTCACTTGTAATTAACAATTCTCTATCTCATTTAATTCTCTCATCACTGTTGCAAAGAAAATCTGATAAGAAACTTAAAGGAAGAAGGATGATTCTGGCTTACAGTTTCAGTCTATCATGAGAAAGAATATAAGACTATAAAGCATAGTGGGCTTCATGGTGGCAGATACCCTTCTTATATATGTGTGAGTTTATATGGTATGTATATATGTGTAGGCATGTATGTATCATGTGGTATGAATAGTGTGTGTATTCCTGGTGCATGAGTGTAGTGTAAGTATGTGTGTGTGTTTGCGTGCTTGTGTGTGTGTGTGTGCACAGTATCACGTGGTTTGAGTAGTGTGTGTTTGCCTGGTGCATATGTGCCACGCATGTACGTGTGTGTATATGTATCCACTATGTTTGCATGTTGTTGTGTGCATATGTGTGTTTATGTTCTGCCTAGAATTGAACTTAGATCCTTGCAGATGCTAAAGAAGTGCTACCACTGAGACATATTCCTGTTTGCTTCCCACATCTTCATGTATCCAGAAGTGGAGCCATCAGAAATGAAGCAAGATTAGGACTTAATGATGAAAATCTGCCCCCAGTTATCTGCTGCAGTGGTTACTGTTTGTCATCTGAATGAAAACCAGAGTTCCCCAGGAGAGGCACTTCTGGGCATGTCTGTGGAGGACTTTCTGCCCTGGGCTGAGGAAGTCAGAAGATCCACCCTGCATGTGGACAGCTGCAGTCCAGGGACAGGGTCCTAGAGCAAATAAGAAGCTCAGCGTGAAATGACCTCCAGCACTCAGTTTTTTCTGCTGTCCGACTGCAGAGCTGACGTGGCAAGTGCCTCCACGCCTGAGCTACAGCGTGAGTGACAGAAGCAGCCACGCCCTGCATATGTAGCTCAGTGTGACAATGGTAATAAACCTTCCTTAATATTCTTTTATTAAGTACTTTTTGAAAGCAATGAGCAAAATGACCTCCGAAGAGCCTAAATTCAAATGCAGAAGTAGCTCAACTCAACCAAAAGAAAATAACTCAAGTGATCAAAGGTGGAATGGACTCGATTTTTTCAGAAGAACATATACATATGGCCAAAATGTATAAGAAAATTCCAGGTCTTGATTCGTCAGAGAAATGCAAATTAAAGCTACAATGAGATGCCTGTCACATACTAAAGTAACTACTTTCACAAACTTGAGATGACATACAGTGGAGGGACGGGGAGGAAAGTGTCTGTGACATTATGTTGCTGAGGTTGCAGAACAGAACCATCATTACTGAAAGACATGCAGAGATTCCTCAGGAAACACAACTTAGAACTGCCTCAACATCCCCCAAGACACTCATGGGCAGATGGATGTGTAGGGACGGGAAGTCATCCTGTGAGGCACCATGTGCAGCCTGTTCCATCGGTAAAGCTCTATTCAAGAGTGAGGAGCAAAACTAAGCTCAGTGTTCAGAAGAAAGGGTCAGAAGAAAAAACCATGGTGACGTTTCTGTATGTGTGTGTGGAGTCTGTGCACAGCATGTGCGGCCTGGAGGTGAAGGGAACCATGACCTTGTGGGAACACGGGTGATCCTCAGGGTGTTGTGCGAAGTGAGGTGGTTCAGGAGGACAGGTACCGCATGGCCAAGTTACATGGACCATGTAAGGGGGAAAACCCTAGAAATGGAGAGTGTTTTCTGCTTTGAAAGGCTGAGGAAAAGGCAAAGAGACAGGCTGAAGTGTTAAACTCATGATGGAGATAAAAGCAGATGCTACTGATTTCAAAACCTTTAAATGAGTAGCTACAAGAAGTTTCAATTCAATAAGAAGACAAGATCATTTAAATGAATGACATCTTGTCTACTTTCATTCTGTAATACACAGATAAATGATAAAATTCTTTTACGTCCTAAACTTTATATTAATGGTTTTTAGAGTTCAAATGAGGAACATTTGTTTATGTGAGAACTCAACCAGCTTATGATTTGTTTGCAAGTGATCAGTGAGTTGCCGATTCATCTCCCTAGTGTCAGGCACAGGAAGATGTCACTGTGCGTAGGCACAGGCAGTGCCTGTAGCAGACCCTGCTGGGCAGCGGCCTCCCCACCACCATTTTCTGTTCCCTCCTTCCTGTGATGTGACCCCGTCCTGCAGCAGCCCCTTCCCACTCTCAGAAGAAGCCCCAGGAAAGACCTCTGAGTCCAGTTCCATGTGCCTCCCTTCAGCAACTCTCAAGCAGCATGTCAGGAAATCACTCTTGATGGACAAGATCTAGCCTGTGTTTAACGAGCCTCCAGAATTTATCAGCTGAGATCATCAACTTCTCCTTCAGATGCTCATCTTGCTCATGCTACACCAGTGCCCCACACTGCAGACCCTGCAGAGATGCCCTCAGCCTCCTGCGCAGTGAAGAATCTTACAGGTCCCTGGGCTGGACATCTCAGGATTCCATAGGCGTGAGATGTTCTCCACCAGTGGCCACAGGACACTCTGGAGACTCAGTGTGCTCAGCGATGGATTTAGCTTGTAGGTGTTAGATTTTCTCCATCACCAGAACTCAAGCAACCTCTCTCTAATTGAAGGTCACATGTGCGGCATGAAACCCCTTCATACAGGAGATGATTGCTAGAGGGTTCCCATGCATTCCATTCTGTGCCACAGCCTAAATACAGACAGCACATCCTAATAAATGTTAGCACAAAATTCTGGAAAACATTATGTGTGTTGTCATCTTTCTGAACACTCAGGGAAAACCAGTCAAAGACCCTGGAGCTGTGTTCTCCCATCCCACACCCATGTGCCTTTGTTTCCAGGACCAGTGTCTGCTCAATCCCATCTGCAGGGCGGGCAGAAGAGACTGGTGTCTTCTGCTGACACACCTGTGTCTCCACATGGACACAGGTGATACTGAAATGCACCTTTTACCTTAAATCCCATGAAGCAAAGTAATGTTTTGGAATAAATTATTTTGGATTTATTCATTGGTATGGATGTACAGAATCAAAGTTGTTCCTCCCTGAAAAGCAAAGGAATAGTTTGTATTGAGCAAAAAGAGTGGAGAACATGTCATGGACATCCGTAGAAATCAGGAAGAAGGTCACCTGGATCAGATCTCAGAGAGCAGGATCCTCTTCGGTTGCATAAGTGGTCATGTGAGACACAGGGCCCTAGCTCAAGGAGCCTGGACAGTGTGCCCAGGAGCTCATTGCACACGGCTTATCTGCCCAAAGTCACAGGTTTGTAGAGAAGACTGACAACACTGTGAGCAGAGCAAGGTAAGTACTAAACCCACATTGCACTGTGAGCAGAGCAAGGTAAGTACTGAGCCCTCATTGCACTGTGAGCAGAGCAAGGTAATTACTAAGCCCACATTGCACAGTGAGCAGAGCAAGGTAAGTACTGAGCCCACATTGCACTGTGAGCAGAGCAAGGTAAGTACTAAGCCCACATTGCACTGTGAGCAGAGCAAGGTAATTACTAAGCCCACATTGCACAGTGAGCAGAGCAAGGTAAGTACTAAGCCCACATTGCCCTGTGTGCAGAGCAAGGTAAGTACTGAGCCCTCATTGCCCTGTGAGCAGAGCAAGGTAAGTACTGAGCCCACATTGCACTTTGTGCAGAGCAAGGTAAGTACTGAGCCCACATTGCACTGAGAGCAGAGGAAGGTAAGTACTGAGCCCACATTGCACTGTGAGCAGAGCAAGGTAAGTACTGAGCCCACATTGCCCTGTGAGCAGAGCAAGGTAAGTACTAAGCCCACATTGCCCTGTGAGCAGAGCAAGGTAAGTACTAAGCCCACATTGCACTGTGAGCAGAGCAAGGTAAGTACTAAGCCCACATTGCACTGTGAGCAGAGCAAGGTAAGTACTAAGCCCACATTGCACTGTGAGCAGAGCAAGGTAAGTACTAAGCCCACATTGCACTGTGAGCAGAGCAAGGTAAGTACTAAGCCCACATTGCACTGTGAGCAGAGCAAGGTAAGTACTAAGCCCACATTGCACTGTGAGCAGAGCAAGGTAAGTACTAAGCCCACATTGCCCTGTGAGCAGAGCAAGGTAAGTACTAAGACCACATTGCACTGTGAGCAGAGCAAGGTAAGTACTGAGCCCACATTGCACTGTGAGCAGAGCAAGGTAAGTACTGAGCCCACATTGCACTGTGAGCAGAGCAAGGTAAGTACTGAGCCCACATTGCACTGTGAGCAGAGCAAGGTAAGTACTGAGCCCACATTGCCCTGTGAGCAGAGCAAGGTAAGTACTGAGCCCACATTGCCCTGTGAGCAGAGCAAGGTAAGTACTAAGCCCACATTGCCCTGTGAGCAGAGCAAGGTAAGTAGTACATGTAGGTTACAACAGGCCTGGTCGGTCTCATCCCAAGAGAGGAAACATGCACTTCCCTTTCCCAACAACTTCCTCACTGCATGTGCCACAGAAGACCTCTGGGGCAATGAGGACAGAGCAAATCCCATCAGCCTCTCCAGCACAGTGCAGGAGGTGCAGTCGTCTTCAGAGAAGTGGTAGAGTCATGACTTTAGAACTAAGAGTACATTCTTTGTATTTTATGGTTGAATAAAAAAAACAGGAGAGTTTTGAAGAAACTCAAAACTGCAAAAAAAAAAAAATGTATATCTGGGTGAGAGCTGAGCCTGCTTGATGTACTGTGGGGTCCCTGAGCCTGGACCAACTTCCTCTGGACTCCTACCACCCAAATCAGAATACTACCAGTCAGGAGGCTACATGGAGACTCTGTCCTGAGTGTGGTAAGAAAAGACTCGGTGACTTCCATGTAGGTTCTCACTACGTGGTCCTTGGCTCCAGGTTGACCCATCTCTATCCTTTGATAACATCTGCTCGTTGTTCATGTGATCTAGTGGACCTCATATTTTAAAGAAAATCACAAAATGGAACATTCTATGCTGAAGACACACAGATTCCTAGATCACATATGTACAGAAGAAAACCTTAAATGGGAAACCTTAAATGGAAACTCAGTGGAAGCAAGAAAGTAGAACGAGCACCCAATTCTGTCTGAACTGTTGAGCTTCAGCGCCCCCTGCTGGTCCTCAGCACCTGCAGGGAGGTTTGTGTCTGGATTCACAGTGAAGGCCCCTCACTGTGCCTCTTGCACAGTAGTAGGTGGCCGTATCCTCAGATCTCACACTATTCATCTGCAGGTACAAAGTGTTCTTGGCATTGTCTCTGGAGATGGTGAACCGACCCTTCACAGAGTCTGCATAGTTGATAGCACTGCTGCCTGAGTTAATTTCTCCAAGCCACTCCAGTCCCTTCCCTGGGGCCTGGCGGACCCAAGTCATCCAGTAGTTACTGAAGGTGAATCCAGAGGCCACACAGGAGAGTCTCAGAGACCCTCCAGGCTGCACCAAGCCTCCCCCAGACTCCACCAGCTGCACCTCACACTGGACACCTGCAAACACAGAGAATCCTGGTCAGGAAACTGTCACACATGCCCACTGTCCCTCTCACTCATGTCCACTCACACACTCAGCATTTCTTGTTCTCCACAAATTACCTTTCCAAAGAGCAACAAGGAGAACCCAGCTGAGCCCCAAGTCCATGGCGAGTATCTGGGTTCAGTGTAGATCACTGAGTGAGAACAGCTGGGGTCAGGGATGTGCTGGTTTTCAAGGGTAGATAGAGTCCTGATTTGCATGTCCTTCTGCTATATAACAAAGCTTGATGTTTTGCTCCTTGAAGTCTACAGTGTTTTGAGCCAACATAGAAGTCCTTGGTGACATTTGTAGCAATGACAGAATTTATAACAGTAAGATGAAATTAGTAAGTGCTAGTTCCTTCTTCATTCACTTGTTTTGCTCATGTGCACAGAACATGCATCATATACAGTCATGTCTTTTTCATAAAAATGTAAAAATAATATCATGCCACAGGTGGTGGTACATCTGGATGGAGCTCATGTCCTCCATGTGTCTTCCTCAGTGTATAGACTTTTCTCCTCAGTGCTGGACACAACACCTTGTATTTCTCTTGCTCAGACTCACACACTCCTGGTGAGTTTTCCTGGACACAGTACTGTGATGGTAATACTTGTGTTCTCACTGAATTTTGTGATTTCCGAAAGAAACTATTGATATGTCTCTTGATTTAAAATAAAATAGGATCTTCAACTCACAATTACACTGAATACTTATAAATCGTGCCTTCCATAAGCTGTGAAGTAGCAAACTGACAACCACCAGTGTTGTGAGAGAGCTGCAAATGCTCTGGCAGAAATGGTATGTGGTTTTAAGAAATTGGTGTCCTTCAGTTCCATCCCTTTCCCAACATGTTTCCCTGATAAAGTCCAAATCTCCTGTTGGGAAGGATGGAAAATGGTTAAGCATGACTCTTGTCAGTACTGCACTCTGCTCCTTACTCAAGGGCACCTGACATCATCTTCATGTAACAGGTTCTGGTCTCACCAATTGGCTCAAACATGGAAATTGGTCCAGGGGCCCTGTGCACCGTATTGATTATTAAATGTACATGCTGCTTCATCTGCTTTGGATTTTTGTGCCTTAAAAAGTGGATGGCATGTTGAGAAAGATTGCTGTGCATTTCATCTCTGGGAGCACCATGGTGAGTCAGTCAGCCCCATGGGTCTGCTTGAATTGGGTCATAAAGATCATTCCTTTTCCTGTAGTTCATTATGGTGAACAGCCACTTCCACTTGTGAATGGGTGCTACACTTGGGCCTGGCACTTAAGAATCCAATGAGATCCACTGCATTTAGGTCATGAGTTGAGCAACTGTGGATCCACTGTAACCTCAGCACCTCACTGGCTCCTGTTTTGTGACAAGGGTACGAGAATCTTCTGTGTCAGCAGTTCAGAGACTGTGATGTTAGCACATACTTTGTTACCAGACAGTGTAGAGCTCTTTCCGTCTTACACCTCAGGTGTCATCAGAACATCATATTCCTTGATTAACATCTTCTCTTTCCTTCTACTGTCCACAGACACTAGTGACTCGGGTGATTAGGACGTCAAGTTTCCTTAGGCTCTGAATGTCAGAAATGGTTCAGCACTGTATTTGCTATGTGAGATATTCCATGGAGTGTCACGATTCTAGTTCCCTCTAAGTACCTAAGTATGTTGAATAACATGATTTTGCGATAGAGAGATGGCTTAGGGAGTAGGCTTCCATCTCACAAGCAGGAGGTCCTGAGTTCAGAACCCTGATCCCATGATAAACATACCAGGCAGAAATGGTGGTGGCCTCTGCTTCCAACCCCTGAAGGAAGAATTTGGGAAACTTAAGAGCAAAGGAAAGTGGAAGTAACACAATCCAGGGTGATTCTTTAAGTCACATTTGGACCTTCACAGGCACACACTGTCCCCTCTGATGGGCAAGGAAACACACAGACAAACATGCAAAAATAAACGAAAATATAATGGTGCCTAACATACTCTTAAAGGTTATGTATTCTCCATTGTTGGGGCACACTGAATGCCATCTACTCATCCACTAGTGAACGTTTACATTGAGCTTCATGAATAATGCTGAAATGAACACAGAGGAGCAAATATCCCTTCCAAAATTCATTTCCAATTCTTTGGACCATGTATCCAGCAAGAATGCTTCTCCCATTGGAATTACATTCATAATCTTTGAGGACCTCTGCCGCAGGCCATGCTGTGACCTCCGATTCCAGGGCTCCCCCTACCAAGTGTGACAAAGAGTTGGCGAATGAGAAAACAGACACACACAACTCTGAATCTATTTTATTGGAATTTTGTAACAGCTTTTATACTAGAAAATTCAAGGCAAAGAAACGTGTCACTGCACCTGTAGATAGGGGAGAACATCACCTACCCTCCCAGTCGCCTATGCTCAGCCAGAATAAACAATTTTTTGAGTACCTAAACCAGGTACTCAGGGAGACATGAGTGAATTTCTTAATATGCACAACTTACCAAAATTAAATGAGGATGAATTGAATTATTTAAACTGTCCTATAACAAGTGATGAAACTAAAGAAGTAATTACAAATCTCTCCCCCCAAAAAGTCCAGGACCAGATGGATTCAGTGCAGAATTCTACCAAATATTTGAAGAAAAACTAACAACACTATTCCTTAAACTATTCCTTAAAACACCAAAGGAAGGAAGTGTCTCAAATTCTTTCTATGAAGCTAATGTTATACTAATCCAAAAACTAAATAAAAATACAATAAAAACCCTACAGGCCAATCTCTTTGATGAACACAAATGCAAGTATTCTCAGCAAAATTTTAGCAGCAATTTGTTAGACCACTGGAATTTTGGGCTAGAAGCACAAGTGCTCACATGGGACTAATCTAACGTACTTATCCACTTGGGCCCTTGCAAACTTGCCTCTTTCACTTCCCCAATGAGTCAAAAGAGCCAGTGGCCATCCAGCCTGAAGCCTGGCACCTCCTTGAAAGCTGCCCCCTACCAATTACACACAAAAGCATCCCAGGTATCCAACAACACAGAAATAGAAGGTAATTATCCACCTATCTGCCAATAATGGATTTTCTTCATGTGGATATCCAGCTATGCCAACATCATTTCTGGAAGGTACTGTTCCTTTGCCATTGAGATTCTAGACCCCTATTTCAAAAATCAGATGACTGTATGTATAAGAACTTATTTGTGTGTCTTCAACCCTCATAGAGCAATCTATATATCTCTTTTGCAGCCTATTCTATATTGTCTTTATTTCTACAGATATTTAGTAAAGATTGAGATCTGGTACGGTGTTTTCTTCTAGCACAGTTTTTATTACTGAAGATTACTTTAGCTGTCCTGAGCCTTTTGTGCTTCCATATGAAATTTGAGATTGATTTTTCAATTTCTGTAACAAAGTTGCCTTGAAATTTTGACTGGTATTTCATTGAATCTGTAAGCTCTTGGTGGGATGGCCATTGTTCTGTTAATTCTATGGATGCAAGAGCATGGTAAGTCTTTCCATCTTCTGGTGTTCTCTATGATTTATTTCTTTAGGGTTTTAAAGTTTTCATTGTACAGATCTCTCATTTCCTTGGACAGAGACATATCAAGATATTTTTATTTTTTAGGGGCTACGGAAAAGAAAAAAATTTTTTCTTTTAGAACCTTCTCACTTTTTTCATCCTTGGTGTATAAGAAAGCCACTGACTTTGTACATTGACTTTAAACCATCCTTCTCTGTTGAACATATGTGCATGTTCCAGGAGTTTACTGGTGGAGTTTTTGGGGTCTTCAGATAAAGAATAGTGTCATATGCATACAGGGATAACCTGACTTCTTCTATTCCTATTCATATCTCTTTTTTTCCTTCTATCTCTTGTATTATTTTTATTTATTTCTTCCACTCATACAAAGTTGATAAGTACCTCATTCCCCTCCCTCCCTCTACCCCTTCCTGTATCCCCTTGTTCCCTTCCCCCTTTTCCCTTTCCTTTTCCCCCTCCCTCTCTTTCTCCCAGTGCTCTTCCCCCCCCATTCCTGGAGCATCCTTTAGTGTGCATGTCAAACTTCCCTCTGGGCCCTCCTCTCTGATGAGCTGTGAGGAGTTAGTGGCATTGCCTAGAGTTCTTTCTTGTGCTCCCTTTTAGTATAGGAATGTTATCGTGGCTGTTAATCCCTTGCCTCTAAAGATCCTAGTGCCTGTGATCCATGCTATACTTGGGGATTCAATGATATTTTAGTAATTGCACAGGTCATGCAAAGTCGTATTATGATTACTTTTGCCCTAACTTGTGTGGAGTATCTTGCATATCATTGCTCCTCCCCATCTTTAGGCTCTCACAATCTTAACACCTCCTCTTCCACATGTTTCCCTGAGCTTTAGGATGGGGAGAGATTAGGCTGGCCTGGTTCCAGGTGGTTAATGTATAGTCTCTGATTTTCTGAATTATGGTTTTTTGTTTTCCTTGCAATGCAGCTTAAAGCTTTAGATACACTAGAGCAACCTGATCCCAAAAGCAGTAGAAGAGAGGAAATTAGCAAAATAAGGGGAGAAATATCTGAAATTGAGGTTAGGAAAACGATACAGAGAATCAACCAGTCAAAAAGCTGGTTCTTTGAAAAAATCAATAAGACTGATACACCCCTGGCTAAATTAACCAAAAGCAGGAGAGAGAAAACCCAAATTAACAAAATTAGAAATGAAAATGGAGTTATCACTACTGATACCCAAGAAATTCAGAGTATTATAACTTATTTCAAAAACGTATACGCTGTGAAATTTGACAACACAAAAGAAATGGATGAATTCCTAAGTAAGCACAACTTAACCTAAATTGAATCAGGAACTTGCCAATTATTTAAATAGTCCTATAACATGTGAGGGAATCTATGAAGTACTCTCAAATCTTCCCACCAAAAAATGTCATAGACCAGATGAATTCAGCACAGAGTTCTACCAGACACTTAAAGAGCTAATAACACCAATACTCCTTAAACTGTTCCATCAAAAGCAAAGGAAGGAACACTACCAAATTCCCTCTATGAAGCTTATATCGTCTTAATCCCCCAAAATTAAAGATACACTTAAAAAAGAGAATTATAGGCCCATTTCTCTGATGAACACAGATGACAAGATTCTCAACAAAATCAAATTCAAAAACATATCAAAAAGATCATTCATGGGGATCAAGTAGGCTTTATCCCAGGCACACAAGGTTGGTTCAACATACACAAATCAATAAATGTAATTTATCATGTAAACCAGTCCAAAATTCAAGACCACATGATACTCTCAATAGATGCAGAGAAAGCATTTTTTAAAAATTTTTTATTATAATTTATTCAATTGTGCGTGTGTGTGTATGTATGTGCGTGCACACGTGCACGAGTGTGTGTTTGTGTGTGTGCCATGTGAGCAGATGGGAGACAGACCAAGAGCAGGACGCAGGTGAGGAGCTGGAGCATTCATCTTCCACATGCTCTGCCCTGCCTGAGGCTTTTGCTGGGATGAGAAGAGGTGATATCAGTGTTTGGCTTTGCCCCTCCCTGCCCTGCATCCTCCCTTTCTACTAGTCTGACCTGTGCCAGCTCTTAAGAAACCTTCATGCTGATCTGTGCTTTCAATGTAGCCTTAGGGGAATCCAGCTGACATGGGAACCTGTGGAATTTGACCTGTGGATTGTTAAAACTGCTGTGTTCAAAGGAAATGCAGGTGTGTTGACAGTACAGAGATCATCACTGCCTTGGCGAGACTGGACACACTGATACATGTGACTCTCAGAAATGACATCACAGCCTTAGGTCTCTATGGAATCTGGCAAGGGTGGACCAGCAAGGTTACAGCAGAGGGGCAGGATCCTAAAATTCCTGCGCTGAGAAGATGAACTCTGGGCTAGGTGGTGGTCAGTCCTCAAACAAGCACACAACACTAATGTGCATGAATTTACATTAACACACATGTGTTAGATCATGACCAGCCTGTGATGAAGAGCTGATGACCCCTTGATGATGGCATCAATAATTCAAGGGCTTATTGCTAATGTTCAGTGAGGGCCTTCCCCTATTGTGCGTGGAAAACAAGCCCCATCCCCACTTCTCCTCTGCTGCCCAGGACCCAGGAGACTCTGCAGGCCTCCCCTGAGGCTCTGGTCTCCTGCTCCTGAGCATGCAGCAGAGGCTGTGAGCACACAGTAGTCTGTCTGTGCCTCTGAGTCATGGCATGACTCTCCCTGCGTGCCCCCAGGCACTAATGTCTCCAAGCCACATATTCCCCTTTAGTCAAGCTGCATATTCTTTTAGAGTAACAGCTCCCTTTCACAGGGTATAAATTCACTTTAAAGTATAAGGAATTGTTGGCAAATCCCCCGCTGGGCCAGCCAGGGGGAAGAAGGGGAATGGCAGGGACCTTGTGGCCTCGAGGCTGTAGAAGAAAAGAAATTTTTAAACAGACCCAAAGGCAGAAATGTTTATGTCCTTGAGCTTGGTGGTCAGTAGTTTTCAGAGTTCTGAAAATAACAGGTGACTAGAGACTGGAAAACATCTCCCCTTTCAAGGTCCCTGCAAGAGGGCCGGATGCCAAACCATCCAGACTCAGATATCAGACCAAAGTTGGTTCCAGGACTCTTCCCCCTTTTCAAGGTCTCAGTCTTCAGTACATGCAGATGTTGCTTGAGCCCACTCACCCCCTCCCAATTCCCCTCTCAAGGTCTAATATGTACAGCTATGCCTTTGTACTAACTAATATGATAGCCAATTATTTTGTAACATGACATGACCTCCCTGTGAGGAGGGTATAAAAAGTGTATGCTTCTTGAGCTGGGATTCATCTCTCCCTCTAGTGTATGGGGCGACCCCAGCGTGCTGGATAAAATCCTCTTGCTTTTGCATTGAACCTGTGTCCGTGAGTATTCTGCAGGGTCCACTTCCTGGTGGCCTTTGGGCTTTGGCCCTTTAGGTCTAACATTTGGTTCCCTGACCGGGAAACAGTGTGCCCTCCCAGACCTCACTGGGACCAGGATCGGAGGTCAGCTTGAGCAGGTTTGTGTCTGTTTCACTTTCTGTTTGGAGTATTTACTTGGTGTGTTTCTTTTTCTATTTGACTTGTGTTCAATGTCTCTATGTTTGCCTTTTCTTGTTACAAACAGGTTCATTTGTGAATTTCTAGAAAAACTTAGATCAGCCTTTTGTCTGAGACTATCTGATGCCTGGTTAGCTTTACTGGTTTGCCTGTCACGGAGCACTGTTTGTGGAGTCTCAGGGAGTCTCATTTGTGGAGCTCATTTGTGGAGACCCGAAAGGGGCTCATCTGTGGAGCTCATTTGTGGAGACCCAAAAGGGGCTCATTTGTGGAGACCCGAAAGGGGCTCATTTGTGGAGCTCATTTGTGGAGACCCGAAAGGATCCTTCTTCAGCCTGCAGCAGCCCGTACAAGGCCGCCAGCAGGGACTGCTGCCGTGACAGGATTGTGGCATTCTCAACCAGGACGCTTTTGTCTAATTTGTTTCATTGTGGGTATTGCTATTGTCTTTATTGTGCTTGCACTGACGCCTTTTCTCTTCCCTGACTGATTTCAATATGGGACAGACTATTTCTACCCCTTTATCTCTGACTCTAGATCACTGGACTGAAGTTTTCTGCCGCTCAGAGTGGCCGCCCTCCAAACCACCTTCCAGACTGTGGCCGCCTGAGGGGTCCTTCCATCTAGACAAGCTAAGTGTTAACATTAAAGAAAAAATTCATCACTCCCTGTTCTGATGAATGGCTCACTTTCAAGGTCAACAAATATGTGTTTTAAACTGTCTTCTTTTTAATTTACCAAATAACACCTCTATTTTAATTTCTAAAGCAACTAAGGAAAGAAAGCCTCTGCCCCCTTATACTGCAGGGGCCAGAAGAACTGTCTGTCGTTTTTTGTGCTGTGTCTATGATGAGCTCATTTTAAGAGTTACTTTAAGTGTTTTGACTTGTTTAGTTATCTGGGTTTCCCATAATATGTGTGTTTTATATTTCAAAATAACAAAGCTATGGCCACTTCAAATTATTGCACGCTTATAATTACATTTTGTTTTTTTGACTCTTTATTATTTGGCATGCTCAATTTAAATGCACATGCACACTTAAGAATGAATTATTTTGCTAACATAAAAGGCCTGAGTACGTACTGACTAAAATATTTTGTTTTATCTTGATTTTTATGAAACTTCACAAAAGATGGTATTGTGTTTTTATCTAGGATCTGATAACATCACTTTTGTAATTCCTTTAAAAGTTTGTTTTCCCATGTGTAATACCAACATATCTAGCACCAGAAAGGAAAACTGATCTCTGGGAAATTCATTGGAATTTCTTCATTCTCCTGGTATGTATGAGCTCCCTTCCTTGGAGACAAGTCTGCTTTCTAATTCCAGGTGTACTCCTGTGTTCTGCTACAATCTTGCTAAGTTAATTTGGATATAATTTTTAAGATGAGTTCTACTGTTATTGCCTCTTTCATAGGACATTTCTTAAAGGATATCTAATGTGAAAACATTAGAGAACCATCACGTAAAAAATATATGAGAGAAAAAATATATATGGTACTTATATGTAAAGAAGGTTTATGGGATGAGTTATGTTACTTAGAATGTTAAAGTATGTTTAGAGGTTTGTAAAATGTTAAGTTTATAAAAGACTAAAAATTAGAAATGATGATTAAAGGAAATATTATGCTTCTTCTATATTACAAAAGAAAGGACATTGAACCTTAGAAATTAGAAATTAAGAATTAAGCTTCATGTATTCAAATGTATTTCAATTGTTTGTTTTGATTAAATAAGAATTTGGTTACTAGGGGGGCTGGAGAGGTGGCTCAGGGGTTAAGCCTCCGCCTTGCAGGCAGAAGGTCCCGAGTTCGGATCCCAGATCCCACGTATAGACGCCAGGCGGAAGTGGGGGCGGCCTGCGCTTCTGGTCCTGGTAGGGCGGAGCCTGTGAATCCCAGGGCAGAAGGAGGTGGAGGTGTCCATGGTGATTCGCGAATTCGTCCGTGGTTCTACACATACACAGACACACACACACACACACACACACAGACACACACGCGCGCGCACATACACACAGTTGAATAAATAATAATAATAATAAAAAAAATTAAAAAAAAAAGTTAAAAAAAGAATTTGGTTACTAGGACCTGCAGCAGCCCTGGCAGGGCCCTCATCCGCTCCCTGGGAGGTGGGTTCCCAGAGGGCAGGGCTCTGCTCAGCATCAGACCAACAGGAGGAGCCGAGGCCCCACCCGATGATGCCACCTCAGCTGCAGCTTGGAGCAGACTCAAGACCAGTTATTAAATCAATCCCTGCTTACCTTTTGGAGCAGGCTTCTCCCAAAAGGGGAAGAAAAGGGCACTTTGAAATGGGGGAGGAAATGTCTTTAACCTCTGTGTGAATGTGTGAATGAATGTCGGCCTGAGGTGGAGAACCTGTCACGCCTGTGCTCGAGTTTGTAGTCCCACGGGGAGATCCCTAAGATCTCTTAAAGCCATGGGATTCGATTGGGCCACTTCTGCGTTTCCATGGTGATAACATACGGTCTAGGATGGGATCGGATTAGAATCCAGTCGCAAGTCATGAAATAGCTGAACCCACTATGGCCAAGTTATCACCCATGACTCTGCAAAGAGTGTGGCCAGACTGGTACTTGAATGATCTCTCCTGGAGGGATTCCCATCCTTTGTCTGTCTGCATCGTATGGTGGGGATCAATGTGACTCTAGCTCTTTGTCTATGTAACACAGTGGGGATCAACGTGACTTTAGCTCTTGTTAGTCAGTGGAAGGGAATTCCTAGAAATGTTTGCCCTGAAGGAAAGTGCTTCAAGTCTGAGACAATGACTATGCTGTTTAAATAGCATAGGGAATACAGGAAGCTTCAGACATGTGTGGACCATGGACTTTCCCCTTTTAGTGTCATCAAGTGGGGCTCTGGTGGCGTCAGGTGGAGCGCTGGCCTCCTCCAACCACGCCACGGGCAGGGCAATGGATGTCTTTGCTGACAACACTTCGTATATAGTGATTGGCAGAACTCTGCTGAGCCATGCATCCTCAAGTCCAGGTTCACTAAACTGAAGCCAAAAGAGAGATCTCCCCTTCCCGTGTCCAGGAACTATCGGGGGAAAAAATAATAAATGCTTAGTCCTACCAATCTAAAAGAGAGTCAACTTGTATATTCTTGGACAGGTCCTGTATACATCTTAGACAAGAGATAACCCCAAGAAGATCTTTAAATTATAATACCATACAACTAGACAAACAATGGCAAACAAATGACTGAAAGTTAAGAGACTATAAAGATTTGTACCAAAAGTACCAGCTAGTATCTCAGGAAAAGCTTTGTCTCGCAATAAAAATGCCCTCAAGAGACTAAGGTGGAACAGGAATTTCATCTAGCTTCCACATCAGCCAAACTCCCATCTGGAGGACAGGGTCCTCATCTATTAGGGGAAAATAGGCCCCCATCTGGAGGATAGCATCCTCATCTGCAAGGGAGAGGTTGGCACACTATGATTAAATAGTCCACTGTCAGGAAGCTTTCATTTCTGTCTTAGAGGTAGAATCCTTTGTTTCTGTTTGTCCTAGAACTTTAAAATAGGGCAGGTGACCAGGAAACAAAGAAATCAGAACTTGACATTTGCCTAGGAGGATAGATAGATTACTAACAGGCATGCCCAAGCAGATCAACCCAGGACCCCATTCGACAGGGGAAAGATGGAAAGGATGCTTTGAATATGACCAGACTGGGCGCTTTGAGATGGTTGCAAGCACAGGAAGCTTTCGTGTGGCCTATGTCCCAACCATGGGAATTTCCACTGGAGAAAAGATTGCCCCCTGAACCCCAGGGCCCAGGGGTCGAGCACCCTGGTGGAGATCAATGAAATGGCCTGAAGCCCCTAGCTTCCCTCCGATGGGAAAAAGGAGTTTGCCTCTGATAACCAGTGAAAGCCCAAAATGCCAGGTTGAGCATCTCATGAAAACCTTGGGTTTAACAGGCAAATGGGAAGCCTCTTTGTTTCTATGTTAATGGACAAAGGAGCACAAAATTTTAGTGCTCAACTTCCTTCCTAGGCTTTTGTCAATCTTATATTTTACTAAAATATTAATGATGAGGGAAGTGACAGGTTCACCAGTTACAAAGTAACTACTGAGATTCCTTACATACTCAATAGTAATGTTTTTTGGGCACTCCTTTGTTTACATGCCTGAATGCCCGAATATTCTAGGCTTAGGCTTACTAGAATAAAATATTCTAACACTGTTATAAAGTCAATCACGTGGTTCTGGTTTTAGATGCACCAAAGTCTTAAGACACAGGTGGGTAATGAAGAGACCTAGAACCCAATTTTGGTTTTCTTTTAGTTACCTTTAAGTATGTTTCTCCACGTGTATATACTTTTCTTATTAGGCCCAATGGAACTCTCATATGATCTAGTCAGAAAAATGGCCATTAGCTCTAACTACAGACAGCCTAAGAGTTTAGAATATGTCCCCACATGCCTAGCTGAACAATGTCTCTGCTCGACTGGAGTTGCCCATCCCCTGTTCCTCCCCTTACCTAGCGGTCCATGGGCTGTCCCCAGGTGTTATGGGTAAAACAGGATGCAATTCAAACTGCTCATGGACAGACAGGGGTGGGAGGGGCCACTCCCTGCACGCCAACACTGTTGGCTGTCAGCCAATCATGTAACTACTAAGTTAGAAGCCCCCTCCCTTTGCCAATAAGCTAGAGCTAAAATCAGACATGTTTAATAAGTTCTGCCCTCACCCTAAAAGTTTGCCTTATAAACTCAGTGCTTGACAGAGGAAAAATACAATGACAAACTTAAGGAGTTAGACAAGAAAAAAATAACAAAACTCCAGATGTTAGACAGACTAGTTCTGACAACAAATCCATGCTGGCTTTTCATTTAAATCTGAGGAATGGTCTTGCCCTAAAGATGAAATAATGCTTACAGACCTATAGAACTTTCCATGTCAGGAGATAATGTCCCCTACATGTGTCATCTTAAAAGGATTTGTGACAGGTTTTATGGAATCAGCGTTTACACCCTACAAACATGATTTTCTTTACTAACTTTTGCTTGTACCCACTGTAAGATTACTGAGCTTATTTGGTTTATTGAGGATGCCAGGCTGCTCTCACTCTCAGCGCCCCATTTCAGCAGGAAGCAGCCAGAACGATTGTCAACCCTTACCCCCTGAGCAGTCTGGATCCTCAAATAGGCTGGAGGTAAAATAGGCAGGTTTAGAACACCATGCTGGGATGAGTCTCTCAAGGTCTTTAGAATTCCTGAAGGCCATCCACCACTGCTGGGATCAACACTCCTGCTAAAGAAATAAAAACGTGGATGGGAAACAAGCCAGGGATGGTTTAAAGGCTGGTTCGATTCCTCTCCATGGCTAACTACTCTACTTTCTACTTTACTGGGGCCCTTAATTATACTTCTATTACTTCTTACATTTGGGCCCTGCATTTTAAATCACTTGCTTGCTTTTATTAGAGAAACATTGACGCAGAAAAAATAATGGTATTGAGACAACAGTACCAACCTGTGCCTCAATTGGACCAGGAAACATCCTTCCAATTTTAAGATTAAAATTCCACCAAAAGAAAAAGGGGGGAATGTGGAAGAAAAGAAATTTTTAAACAGACCCAAAGGCAGAAATGTTCATGTCCTTGAGCTTGGTGGTCAGCAGTTTTCAGAGTTCTGAAAACAACAGGTGACTAGAGACTGAAAAACATCTCCCCTCTCAAGGTCCCTGTGAGAGGGCCGGATGCCAAACCATCCAGACTCAGATATCAGACCAAAGTTGGTTCCAGGAATCTTCCCCCTTTTCAAGGTCTCAGTCTTCAGTACATGCAGATGTCGCTTGAGCCCACTCACCCCCTCCCAATTCCCCTCTCAAGGTCTAATGTGTACAGCTATGCCTTTGTACTAACTAATATGATAGCCAATTATTTTGTAACATGACGTGACCTCCCTGTGAGGAGGGTATAAAAAGTGTATGCTTCTTGAGCTCGGGGTCGTCTCTCCCTCTAGTGTATGGGGCGACCCCAGTGCGCTAGAACAAAATCCTCTTGCTTTTGCATTGAACCTGTGTCCGTGAGTATTTTGCGGGGGTCCACTTCCTGGTGGCCTTTGGGCTTTGGCCCTTTAGGTCTAACAAGGCAAATGAGTGAGCCAGCAATAGGATCACCACCCATACCCCAGGCGTCAGGTGAGAAGCAGCAGGCAGAGGACGAATTAGCTGCAGACTCAGCTTTATTCAGGAAGTGTTTGGGCTTATGTATGGTTGCGGTCCAATCAGGTGTGGCTACCTCTCCACTCAGGGGGAGGGGGAGAGCAGCCACCAATCATTTAGCTGTTTATTAGTTGTCCAAGTTAGATGACCACTTCTCATTGGTTGTTCATCCTCCTTCCCATTGGTCGTTCATCCCTCTTTCCCATTGGTTTTCCATCCCCTGCCTGTATGCTTCCTCCACTGGGACATGACTGGGGCATGTCCAAACTTCTTCAGGCTTGTCTGTACCCAGTCCTCCTGGATTCGGGAGCCCAGACTTGGGCCTCCCTGAATCGACAGTGCCACAAGGAATAGCATGGTTTGTGGTACATAGTTCTTGACAGCAATAATTTCAAGGGCTTATTGCTAATGTTCATTGAGGGCCTTCATCCTGGGCCCTCCTTGACCCAATACCTCCCGTGGGGACACAGACATGTTAGGAGTGATTCACAGGAGGAACTTGTCTCTTGGGAAGAGATTTCATGCAGCATGGCAGCTTGTCAGTTCCTTGGCTTTTCTGGAGAGCCTGAAGCTCGCTCACTCTAGTGCACTAGGACTATACCAGTCTCAGTGCGTCTACACACCTGAGGAAATCCAGACGAGAAGGTTGAAATGAACATGCTGACACTCAATATTTTCAATCATTCCAGTTGCATCTACACACCTGAGGAAATCCAGATGAGAAGGTTGAAATGAACATGCTGACACTCAATATTTTCAATCATTCCAGTTGCCTTGGCCGCAGTGATGAAAGGCAGGGTTCTTTTCCTCCTGTTGATCATTTGACAGAAGAGACGGGGCAGCCTCCACTGTGAAATTCAGTACTGTTGCCTGTCATAGCTTTGACATTATGAGTCACAAAGAAATTAGTGTTACAGCATTCAAAATGTACAAATCTAAAGCAGAAGTGTTGGATAATTGGGGGACAGAGCAGACACACATCTGTGAGCAGACTGCAGCTTCCAGACTGACGACATGGCCAGGTGCTCTGATCCCGAGTGTGACCAGGAAGCCAGTGTTTTGCAGTTCTGACCCCAAGACTTCCTGCTGCAAAGAGTCTTTCAACTTGAGTCTCCCCAAGATCAATGTGGCCCAAGGACAGCTCACGGCCTAAATCCTTCACAGCATGATGGGAATAAGGGTCTGACGGGACACCATGTCTTCAGAACCTGCTGTAGACCCCACTAAGCCACCAGCTTCTATTGTCCCCGGCTCTGGCTGCCCTCTTGGCCTTGAAATTGCAGGGAGCACCACGTTCTCACCCTTGAAGCTGTAGGGAGCACCATGTTCTCACCCTTGAAGCTGTAGGGAGCACCACGTTCTCACCCTTGAAGCTGTAGGGAGCACCATGTTCTCACCCATGAAGCTGCAGGGAGCACCACGTTCTCACCCTTGAAGCTGCAGGGAGCACCAAGTTCTCACCCTTGAAGCTGTAGGGAGCACCACGTTCTCACCCTTGAAGCTGTAGGGAGCACCACGTTCTCACCCTTGAAGCTGCAGGGAGCACCACGTGCTCACCCTTGAAGCTGTAGGAGCACCACGTTCTCACCCTTGAAGCTGTAGGGAGCACCACGTTCTCACCCTTGAAGCTGTAGGGAGCACCACGTTCTCACCCTTGAAGCTGTAGGGAGCACCACGTTCTCACCCTTGAAGCTGCAGGGAGCACCACGTTCTCACCCTTGAAGCTGTAGGGAGCACACGTTCTCACCCTTGAAGCTGTAGGGAGCACCACGTTCTCACCCTTGAAGCTGCAGGGAGCACCACGTTCTCACCCTTGAAGCTGTAGGGAGCACCACGTTCTCACCCTTGAAGCTATAGGGAGCACCACGTTCTCACCCTTGAAGCTGTAGGGAGCACCACGTTCTCACCCTTGAAGCTGTAGGGAGCACCATGTTCTCACCCTTGAAGCTGTAGGGAGCACCACGTTCTCACCCTTGAAGCTGTAGGGAGCACCACGTTCTCACCCTTGAAGCTGCAGGGAGCACCATGTTGATCTAGCTCCCCTAAGGATAAAATTCTAACACTTGCTTCCTGCCCAGTCCTCTGCAGGCAGGAGGGGCTCCATTTCTCTGGGATCTACAGAGTGAACATCTATTTTATCCAATATTACTTAATTAATTAATTGACTTGATTCATTGGACAGGATAAAGGAGATCAGCTGGGAGCATACAGATGTCTGGGGACAACATTCAGAAGCTTCCTTCCTCTGTGTGGGTTCCTCAGATAGAAGTGTTGTACACACAGGCGTTGTGAAGAACCATGAAACCTGCTATTTGCTGAGATGGAATCAAACACTCGACATCGAGAGGAAATCCTGCATAATGATTTGCTGACAAAACCAGAGGAGGAAATAACAGAGTCCTGCTTCCTACATCCCTAACTGGACAATGCACTCAAACTCCTGTGCTCATACATCAGTGTCTGTGCCTCACACTCTGCAGTCAGTACTGGAGCTCAGTTATGGCAGCTAAGTACTGCTTCTGCACAGTCAGAGTCCCTTGATTGGTTGAGTCTTGTACCTCAGCAACTACACACACCTTTGTTAGAGACATTACTTTCCCAAAATCATCTCAGAAGATTTTGTCTTGTGTATTCAGAACTGTTTCTCTTCTTAACCCCTTTCTCCTGTTGTAGCTAGAAAATGTTCAGAAATTTCCACTTCTCTACCCATGCCAAGCCTCACCTGTGGGTCCTGGTTCTCATCTTGTGTCACCTGCTGCCAACATCGCTTCTCTGCCCCACATGGCAGACATAAGCCAAGTGTTTCACAGCATACACAGCAGTGTTCTTCAGGACACCATAAGCAACCAAACCAGAAACCAGAAGCTCAATACAGGGAAAACCACGGGTCTCAACTGTCCATAGAAAAGGTGGGTGACAGCTGGAATTATAGAGTGCTTGAATGAGAAAGCACACATATTTGCACATGTCTGAAGATCCCCTGAGCAACATGCTTTACATAGACTTGCTTAAGGATATTCAAGAGGCTCACTCCACATGCAGCCCCTGGAATGTGAGTAAATAATAAATCCTATGTCCTATGAAAAATATACCTCAGATTAAAACAAGGTCACTAGAATCTGACAGGAGCCGGGATCTCTGACTGGTTCCTGGCAGGAAGAGGAAACCACAGACCCAAACCCTCATCCCCATCACACTCTGCTCTTGGTCAAGGCTGGGCCAGTCCTGCGGTGCTGAGCGCCCCCTGCTGGTCCCGAGCTCCCCGCAGTCAGGGTTGTGTCTGGACTCACACTGAAGTCTCCTCTCCTGGAGTCTTGCTTTGCCCTCAGGCTGCTCAGTGTTAATGAAAGATGGCAGATCTCTTCTAAGGCTGGCTTCAGTTTTAAAGACTACTGTAATCTGTGCTCCTATCACTTTACATAGCATCAATTCCTGGAAACTGTCAGATTCATCCAGGATCTTATTATGTTCATAGTTCTCAGCTGTATTGGACAAGCATCACGTCTCTGTGTGCAGAAGCTGCATATTATTAATAATGTCTCTTTTCCAAAGTTTTTAAGTGAAGGGACATTCAAGTATGGCAGTATTATGGGATCATCTTGGGCCTCATGTGTCCAGATTTTTGTGTTCCAGCTTCGAAGATTCAAACAGAACATGCATAGAAGATTAAGGCCATGTTTATTAGAGGAGAGAAAGAACTGAACTCATGGACATGAATTCCATGGGGCAAGGGAACTGGCTGACAGCTGATTCAAAACATTGTGTTTTTGTGCCTGGGAACTGAAGCGAGAGATAAACATGAGAAGATGAGAGGAGAGAAAGAAAAGAACTTACAGACTGCAGAGATAGAATCTCATGAGGGGCAAGAAAAAGGCAGAAAGGAACTCATGGACTCTAGATATGGATTCCAGAAGGAGCAAAAGAGGTGGAGTTGAACACTCAGACTCCAGACTTGGAGTCCATGATGGGAAAGAGAGGCAGAGAAAAATTCACAGACTCCAGACATGGAGTGTGTCACGGTTTGAAATGTGAGTTTTCCCCCACAAGCTCCTGCTTCTCCCACCAGTCAGGTCTTTTCTGCCATTCAGGCCTGTATCTCCCCTCTGGAACTATAAACTAAATAAATCTCCCTTTTCCCTTAAGTCGTTTGACTTTGGGTGTTGTCCCACAGAAACAGGCAAGACTAACCATAGAGAGTCCCATGAGGGGCAAGGGAGCCAGTGAAGACTGACATACAACAGAGAGGAGTCCAAGAGGGAAAAGGGATCCAAAGATGACTGCAGGGTCAGAGGTGCTTACAGGGTGAGGCTGGTCTGGGAAAAGTGGATTTTTCTTATTGCTTAGCTCCAGTTTCTGCAAACCTGATTTGTGTGTATGGTGTGCTGCATCTCACTGGTCTGTTCACATTGGAGCCTAATCCAGTTGATTTTGTGACTTACCTAATAATGAAATTGTTTCTTTAGAGCAAATTAAGCTTATTGGCAATGAAGTGCTCATCTGTGTATCATTTTATGAAGTGGGCTGGCTGAAGTAGATGACCTTATTTCTGTGAAGGGTAAGAATCAGATTCCCCAGTTTAATAAGGTTTATTCCTTCAAGGTCTGTCATAGTTAGGCACAGGTGTCAACTTGACTGTTGAGGGTTTGAGATCTGGGCACATTTGTGGAGAATTAGTGGTTGGGTTAAGCCCAGAGCAAACCTACAGGAGATTGTGTAACTGATAGGGAAGGCTCAGTCTATGGTGTGTGGGACTAGGTTCCAAACATGTGAATAAAATACTAACAGCTGGTTGAGGAAGTCGGCATCCTTCTGTGTACTTGGCCAGACATGCTGGCTTGGCAAGGAAGGATTGTCCCCCACTCAGCTGTTATGTGTTGATGGTGTGGCCAGTTCCCTCAGCCCTGGTGTTGGTGCGTGCTCTCCTGTCAAGCTGGACTACAGATTACTAGGTGTGTTCCTTCAAGGTAACCCCAGAAGTCTTCCAGTGACAACCCCCACTGCAGGGAGCTGATGGTGAGACTTTGTGTCTGTGCTGTGTCCCTCGGTGCAGAGCTGTCTTTATGAGGTAGCAATGGTTCTAGTGGATCTGTGTGACACAGACAGGCCTTTAAGCTGTGTTTATGAGACTAGACAGTGCTGTTGAGAGGCTGTGGGAGAAAAGACACTTGGAGTGTGAGTCTGACTCCTGACTTCAATCTCCATGTCCATGTAAATCTGCAGGTAGAGAAACATCTCCACAAATCTGACCTCTTACTCCACACATGGTTCACACTCCCCACCCACTGCAATGCACATCATGCACACACACACACACACACACACACACACACACACGCACACACACATACACACACACACACTGCAAAGCATAAATGAGTAACAGAGAATCAGGAAGGGGAAAAGTAGATAATGGTCCCCTCTATAAAGTCACAAGCAAATATAATCATAGGATACATGTTTGTGCTTATCTTGAGCTTTAAGGGAAATGACTGATAGAGTCTTATTTACTACTTACTTACTACTATAAAGCATACATGATGTTTCCCTGAGGACTAAAATGACAAGATGTCAGTGATTTCATAGAGCGTGTTGTCAAGGTGAAAGAAGATCTGGTCAGCCATAGGTTACTCCAGTCCTTCTCCTGGTGGATATCTTCAGGTGAGGGCCACGGATGGTGACCAGCTGTGACATGTTGGATGATACATTTATTTATTTTTTGCTAATGTGCAGAACATTTGTGCTGTGGTGTGCATGAGCTAAATGTGCTAATCACAGTGACACTCTAAGCACCTGAGAAATGAGCAGCATTGTGTGGATGTGGAATACTCTGGAGCAGAAGAGGAAGATCACCGTGCTGCAGGTTTGGGCAACTGTGTCCAGCACCTGCAAGCTTCTGTCCAGGAGGACATGTGCTGTGTGAGGGTCTGGGGAAGGGGATGCTCCTGTTGAGGCAGTTAATGAAGATTGAAATGCATTGAATTTGTGACCCACAATGCCAAATAAATTCTCTACATCTTTCTGTTTTTCTTGCTCTCTCTTTTTTTTGTTTCTTCCACTCATACAAAGTTGATAAGTACCCCATTCCCCTCCCTCCCTTCATCCTTCCCTCGATCCTCTTGCTCCCTCCCCTCTTTTCCCTTTCTTTTCCCTACTCCCTCCCTTTCTCCAAGTGCTCCCTTCCCCCTTCCATTCCTGGAGCATCCTTTAGTATGCATGTCAAACTTCCTTCTGGGTCCTCTTCTCTGATGTTTCTCTATTTCTTTCAAGATACCTGGCTGGAGTCACCAATTCAGCTGGACTTTGTAGTCACTGAGCCTCTAGATACACCCATATTTCAGTTACTTTTAACTATTGTTGTGAGAAAGCACCCAAAGTAGAACAGGTTAAGAGAGAAAGGAAGATTTATTTAACTTACAGTTCCAGTGGGTAAATATGCACTGTCACAGCAGAAGCATCATAGCTGGCTGGCTGAAGCTGGAGGCAGGCAAGGTCACATCCATCTGACGGGCTAGTGGGCTTCCTGGAGAGTCTCTCTTCTTCCCAGTCTTCTGTTGTGTGGCTCCTTTCATCTGGTCTACTACTCGGAGGTTCCAACGGGTTCTGCTGAGGTTCTGATGGGATCTAGGGCTGATCTTTGTATTATCCAGCTAATCTCTTCAGGTGGCCTCAGCTGATATTGCCAGATGTGGTCTCAGCTCATCTTAATTAAAGCCAGGTGTGTCAGGTTGACACCCAGGATTAACTATCACAATCCATCTCTGTGTGCCCAGCACTGGAGTTACAGACGCATATCACCACATCTGACTGTTATACCAGAATTGGGAACCTACCAACATTTTGCCCACTAAGCCATCTCCACAGCACCCAAATTGAGATACTAAATGTCTCCTCCTCCTTTCTCTAGTAAAACTGATCAAAATAGAGACCAGTTCTTGTAAAGCTGAGCACTGAGTAGTGTCACGTCTTCCATGATTCAGGTATGAAGTCACTGATACAACAATCACAATTCCAGCATGCACTGTCATGCTCTATTTATAAGTATAATCAAGAGTGTCTCAGGACAGCTGGAGAGTGAGGAATGAAGCTGATGCATATTTTTCACCTGGTTGCCACCTGCACAGTGAGGATGTGCTCTGACAAGAGTGGAAAAAGAATATGGCAGCGTACTTGTATTTCTGACCCTCAGGATTTCTGCTTAAAAGCTGCTGGACACCAGGAGTGTCACGTGCTGTGTCTTCCCAGTGGCCTTGTGTCCTGGGGCCTCAGCCTGAGTGACTTCCTGGCATGGTGGAGTCAAGAGTTGAACTCAACAGAGCAAGTGCTCAGGGCGCTGGTCCTTGAAGCAGAGAGAGATCCTTTCCAGCTGCCTCAGCCCTTGAGCACTGTGGCTTCCCTCTCCCAGCTGGGCACCCCACCCTCTCCTATAACCACACTCATGTTCCCCAGTCCACATTCCAAGAAAGACCTGAGGAGGACAGAGAACCTCTGCCCTGTAGGGCCTGGAGACTGTCTGTGTGTCTGTGTCATTTACTTCTGCAGTGAAGGTTCTGGTGTGTGTCTGGGTCTCTCTGTGTTCTTTTAAGCCAACCTGAGCTATAACGTATGTATATCAATAAATCAAGCTGAAAACATTCACTGAATGGATTACAACCAGTTTTAGCTCTTTATGTCAGCATTTCCAGTCTCAGCCATATTAAAATTTATGTTCATTAGTTGCTGAGAGGACTGAACTGTCCTGTAAAATGTTTATCACCAATGACCATTCCCAAAGTTAGATGTCAGTAGGACAACCTAGTTTGTCAATGTGAAAGTGAAGATTGTCTCTACAAAGGCTCACAGTACTCTGAAGGTATTACTCCTGTACTACTGGTTCACCAATATCTGCATACTTGGCATTTCCCGAGTTAGTACATGTCCCAATGTCTGTACATACCTCTCATCCTGGACCATGGAAGGGTCCAGGGGGAAGGACCATGGGGAAAGGAGGACCTGGGATCCTTCTGGGCTGGCAGAGAACCACACAGGACACTGAGTGCTTGTGAACTGGGCAGGGAGCAGCACTGTGTAGGAAACTCCAGTGTGAAGAATGCTTCATGAGCACACGCTGTGGAGAGTGTCCTGAGATCTCCAATACCAGCTAGCCTGGCCTCCAGGAAGAAGCATTCTGACGCCATGACTGGAACAGTCTGCAGAGTTTCTGTTCACGGAGCCCCAGGCCAGGTGCCTGCAGGACCCTCTGGAGAGTTTCTGAGACCATCTGTGGGGTGAACCTGAGCTCAGTGTGTGCTGAGCGCCCCCTGCTGGCGGTGAGCGCCCTGCAGGGAGGTTCGTGTCTGGGCTCAGGCTGAAGGCCCCTCACTGTGTCTCTGGCGCAGTAATACGTGGCTGTGTCCTCAGGGGTCACAGAGCTCAGCTGCAGGGAGAACTGGCTCTTGGCCTTGTCTCTGGTGATGGTGGTTCTGGTCTTGAGTGATGAGCTGTAGTAAGTGCTACCATCATTACATATCTCTCTTATCCACTCCAGCCCCTTCCCTGGGGGCTGACGGTTCCAGTGGCAACAGTAACCAATGATGATGGTAATGAGAGACAGAGTAGATGAGGGTCAGGGTCTGTGAGGGCTTCCCCAGGGCAGGTCCTGACTCCTACAGCTGCACCTGGGATAGGACACCTGGGGAGGAAGAACATCAGTCCCTGTCAATCACCAGCAGTCATCACTTTCCAGAAAGTCATCCATGTGTGACACCAGGGACCCTCACCTTGGGAACCAGTCAGCAGGCCCAGGAGAAGAACCACCGACTCATGTTCTAATCACTGTCCTGCTGTGTATAGAGTTTCCGAATGTGAGACTAGAGAACAGGGGGAATTTGAATGTAAAGACTGAAGGCTCATTTGAATGTGGAGTCCTCTTCATGTACTTAGGGACAGACAGAGGTTGGGCTTCTTTTTGAGGTTTTTGTGCCTGTGAAGTGTGTCTTCTCCATCTTAAGTGATTCTAGTTTGTGTTAGGACAGTAGGTGTTTGCCAGGGGCAGATGGAAGCAGGTCAAAAGCTGATGCCAGATTCTGAGTCCTGATCGCCCTTCTTCCAAGCCTGGTTGAGACTGAGATGACAGTTCACAGCAGGAGAGACCTGCTGGGGATGTCGTCAGTGCTTTATCTTGTTTGCTGCATGTTCTTGTGGGGAGCTCACAGTGCGACAAGGCAGTGTGGATATAGGTCTTGTTTTTCATGACATAGGTGTGATGAAAAGAGACAGTACATTCTACAGACAGGACACTTTTTTCCCTGTTGTTTATCTTGTCTTGCACTTTGGGTCCTTGAGCATGAGCTTCTTGGACTAGCTGAAGACCACATGGTCTCTAACATTCACAGGCATTTTTTGTATATGTGTGTGTGTGTGTGTATGTGTGTGTGTGTGTGTGTGTGTGTGTGTGTGTGTGTAGAAGAGGATATTGTGCCTGTCTGTGTATTTCTATGTGTAGAAGACAGTACTCTGGGTGTGTAAAAGGATATTGTGTATGTGTGTGTGTGTGTGTGTGCATGTGTAGAAGAGGATACTGTGTGTGTACATGTGTGTGTGAGTAGAAGCTACTCTGTATTTGTATGTGTAGAAGGTACTGTGTACATGTGTGTATGTATATGTGTACGTGTAGAAAGTACTGTGTATATGTGTATATATGTGTGTGTGTGTAGAAGAAGGTACTGCGTATGTGCATGTGTGTATGTAGAAGAGGGTACTACATGTGCCTGTGGAGGCCCAAGTGTGACAGTTTGGATTGCTCTACCTCCATTTTGCTTTGCTTTGTGGTTTCCCAGACTCTGCCTTCCGTACACTGAAGGCTGCTGCTATTTCTGCCTGCCATCTGAATGCAGGTCCTTCTTTTTCAAAAGCAGAGACTTTAATCCCTGAGCCATCCCTTCACTCTTTTTCCAGACATGTGTTTAGTCTCTCTGTGTTCTGCTGCACCCATCCTAATGGAGTCTTTACATTAGCAAGTCAGAGCTTACACCAGCTTTATGTGTTGCTGCAAGAGGTGCTGCATCCCACAGAACATCCTTTGTTACAGACACACTCTGTACCTCTCTGCTGGACTCTTCTCTGTATGCCCCATGTGTTTATAGTGAATGTGGACAGCATATGTTGTTACTGGTGGAAAATCCCTTCCACAGGGATCAAAGCAGTGTAGTCCCTGCAGATTTGCTACCTAGCCATATAAATTAACACTCTTCTCAAATTGTGCATCCACTGTGAGATTTGGTCCATCAGTGACTCTTCCTGCAGAGTGTGTTACGGCTTGAGAAATCCACTGCATGGACCCAAGCCTGAGAATGCTGTGCTGTCACCTTAAGATCTCAAAATTAGGCTCTGGTTGCACAATCATTTTCTCTCAGTAACTTGAGAGTGTCTATTAGTTGAGAGTTAATTATTCAGAGTTTTCAAACAAGGTCAAGTCATGGCATCTGTCAACGCATTGCTGCAGATGACATAAAGAAGGGCCAAGAGAGAAAAGCTGATTGTGGACATGTTGATGAGTTTCATTTGAGTGCAGAATAGTCATGGAGAACATGCTGACCAGGGGCCAGGCCATCTGTGAGATGCAGCACTCCACCTGAGGAGGGCTGCAGACAGCCCTGTGCCCTGGTCAAGGGATAACTCAGGAACCTGAGAGGACACTGCTTGGGGTCGTGGAGGAAAGGTCTCTGTGAGACTGTGTTGCTGAGATTGTAAAATGAGTTACTATTACAAAGGGCCGTGTGGAGATTCCTCAGAAATGGAAACTTGGAACCACTTAACATTCCCCATGACACTCACGGGCCGATGTCCAGGGACAGGAAGTCATCCCGTGAGGCACCTTGTGCAGCCTGTTCCATCGGTGCAGCTCTGCTCAAGAGTGAGGAGCAAAACTAACCTCAGTGTTTAGAAGAAAGGGTCAGAAGAGGAACCACGGTGCCCTTTTTGTGTGTTTGGAGCCTGTGCACAGCATGTGCAGCCTGGAGGTGAAGGGACATGACCTGTGTGGGAACAGGGGTGAACCTGAGGGTGCAGAGCTGAGTGAGGCCGTCCAGGGTGAGAGGCACTGTACAGCCAAGTTACTTGGACCATGGAAGGGAGGAAACCAAAGAAACAGTGTTTCTGTTTCTGCAGACTGAGGAAAGAAACCTCAGGTCCACAATGCAGATAGAAACAGATACTTTATATTTCAAAAACGATGAATGAGTAGATGTTCCAAGCAGAAAAGACAAGACAGTTTAAGCTAAAGGCATCTTATTTGCCTGCTTTCATTACATAATTCATAGATAAATGACAGACTTCATGTGTGTCCTGAATATTGAATTTGTTTTTTAAGTGATGAGCATATGGTTTTTTGTTTATTCAAGAGAATTTAATCTTACTTGATTTGTACAATAATCTATTCCCAGGCAAAGATTTTATTATATCTTTTTTTTAATTTGTCCTGTGAATTCTTTTTTTAATTAATTAATTTATTTCCACTCATACAAACTTAATAGGTACACAGTCACCTCCCGCCATCACTCCCTGGACCCCCTAGCTCTCTCCCCATTTTTCCTCTTCCTTTCCCCCCTCCCTCCCTATCTCCCAGTGCCTCCTCCCCCCATTCCTGGAGCATCCTTTAATGTGTATGTGGAACTTTCCTATGGGCCCTCCTCTCTGATGAGGTGGAAGGACTCAGTGGCATTTCCTAGAACTCTTTCTTGTGTTCTCAATAATTATAGGCACACTATGGTGGCTGTTAATCCCTAGCTTATAAGGATCCTAGTGCCTTTAGTCCATGCTAGACTTTGAGGAGTCAATAATGTGTTGGTCATTGCACAGGTCATGCAAAGTCCTATTACGATTGCTTTGGACCTAACTTGTGTGGAGTATATTGCATATCATGACTCCTCCCCATCCTTGTGCTCTTACAGTCTTACCGCCCCCTCTTCCGCAAATTTCCCTGAGCTTCAGAATGGGGAGAGATTAGGCTGGCCTGGTTCCAGGTGGGTGATATAGAGTCTCTGATATTCTGAATTATGTTTGCTGATTTTTTTTTCATTTTTGCTTCTCCTGCAATGCTCTTTGCTCCATCCTGATGGGTATTGGATGTAACCACCTAGCCAGAAATAAAAAGCTGTTCAAATAGAGTCTTATTACAAGAGTATATTCAAAGGTAGATGGAATAAAAGTAGGAGATCGCAGCGGGGAGGGTCAGTCTCCCATTTACACAATGGTTACTTTCTGAATGCCAGACTATATGCCCTTCCCCATCTGGTGAGACCATATGCCATCAGTTGCAAATGATCAGGAAGGAAAGTCTGTGAACTTAACCAGATGTCTCATTACTTACTTGCAGTCCTTGATGGTGGCCTATTTTCTCTGCTGTAACATGGTCCCCTCTTTCTTTGTTTCTGGTGGGGCCCTCCTTTGCCATCCCTCCTGTTTATAATCTTTACAATTGCTGCAGATATTACAGAGATTTATCTTTGAGAGTGTCTCAAAGTGGGTTTGGGACTACGATCCACCTATTAGGGAGTACATAAAGTGCTTAATTTTCTGTGTCTGGGATACTTCACTCAGTATAATTGTTTTTAATTCCCTCCATTTCCTGGCAAATTGCATTAATTCATCATTTTTGATGGCTGAGTAGTATTCCTTTGTATAAATGTACCACATTTTCCTTATCCACTCATCAACTGTTGGGCATTTGGGGTGATTCCATGACTTTGCTATTATAAACAGTGCTGCTATGAACATGGTCGTGCTTGTGCTATTGAGGTGAATTTTTGTTCCATTGGGGGTTATTCCAAAAAGTGGAATAGCAGGGTCATATGGCATTTCAATCTTTAACTTCTTTAAGTATCGCCAGACAGCTCCCCAGAGTAGTTTTATGAGCCTGCATTCCCACCAGCAATGTAGGAGACTTCCCCTCTCTCCACATCCTTTCCAGCGCTTGGTGTTGTTTGTATTGTGGATTTTTGCCATCCTGACAGGGGTGAGATGATATCTCAGGAAAGTTTTGATTTGCATTTCCCTGATGGCTAAGGATGTGGAGCATTTTTTAAGATATGTATTAGACATTTTAATTGCATCCTTGGTAAAGTTTCTTTTAAGTTCCAAGGCCCATTTTTTTAATTAGGCCATTTGTTTCCTTGATGTTTAGTTTTCTAAGTTCTTTGTGCACTCTGGATAATAGAGCTCTATCAGATATGTGGTTAGTGAAGATTTTCTCCCATTATGTGGGTTGCCTTTGTGCTTGAGTCACAATCTTTTTATCTAAACAGAAGCTCTTTAATTTCACAAGATCCCGTCTGTTGAGAATTGGTTGTAGTGACTGTGCCATTGGATGTCCGTTTAGGAACTGTTGGCCAAATCCAATCAACTTGAGGGATTTCCCTATCTTTTCAACTATACTTTCTATGGTCTTTGGGCTTGTATCAAGGTCCTTGATCCATTTAGAATTCATTCTTGTACATGGTGACAAGTACGGGTCCAGTTTCAATCTTCTGCATGTGGATATCCAGTTTTGCCAGCACCATTTGTTGAAGATGCTGTTCTTTTTCCATTGGATTTTTTGGGCACCTTTGTCAAAGATCAGATTGCAGTAGTTGTGTGAGCTTATATTTGGGTCTTCAACCCTTATCCATTGATCTGTGTGTCTATTTTAGAGCCAGTACCAAGCTGTCTTTACAACTATGGATTTGTAGTATAGACTAAGGTTTGGTATGGTAATACCTTCAGCAGTGTTTTTGTTACTCAGGATCGTCTTTGCTATCCTGGGTCTTTTGTGCCTCCACATGAATTTTGAGATTATTTGGTCAACTTCTTTAAAGAATTGCTTTGGGATTTTAATTGGTATAGCCTTGAATTTGTATATTGCCTTTGGTAGGATGGTCATTTTTACGATGTTGATTCTGCCAATCCAGGAACAGGGGATGTCTTTCCACCTTCTGGTGTCTTCTGCAATTTCTGTCTTTAGGATTTTAAAGTTTTCATTGTAAAGGACTCTTACTTCCTTTGTTAGGTTTATACCAAGGTATTTCATTTTTTTAGGGACTATAGTAAATGGGATCATTCCTCTCAGGGCTTTTTCACTTCTTTCATTCAGAGCATATAGGAAGGCTACTTATTTTTGTACATAAATTTTTATCCTGCCACCCTGCTGAACTTCTGTATAAGTTCCAGGACTTTCTTGGTGGAGTTTTTGGGGTCACTCAGGTATATGATCATGTCATCTGCAAATAGAGATAATTGACTTCTTCCTTGCTGATTTGAATCCCTTTTATGTCCCTTTCTTGTTTTATGGCTTCAGCTAAGACTTCAAGTACAATATTGAATAGAAGTGGTGAGAGTGGACAGCCTTGTCTACTTCCTGATTGAAGCGGGAATGCTTCAGGTTTTTCCCCATTGAGTATAATCCTTGCTGTTGGTTTGTTGTATACAGCTTCTATTATGTTGACAAAAGTTCCTTCCATTCCAATAGTCTGTAGGATTTTGAGCCTAAAATCTTGTTGGATCTTGTCAAAAGATTCTTCTGCATCTATTGAGAGTATCATGTGGTCTTGGATTTTGGACTAGTTTATATGGTGAGTTACATTTATTGATTCGCATATGCTGAACCAACCTGTGTGCCTAGAATAAAGCCTACTTGATCCCCGTGAACGATCTTTTTTTATGTTTTTGAGTCCTATTTGTTATGACTTTGTTGAGAATATTTGCACCTTTGTTCATCAAAAAGATTGGGATTAAGACAATATTAGCTTCATAGAAGGAATTTGGTAGTGTTCCTTCCTTTGCTATTTGATGGAACAGTTTAACGAGTATTAGCTCCTTAATTGTCTGGTAAACTCTGTGCTGAATCCATCTGGTCCAGGACATTTCTTTGTGGGAAGATTTGAGATTACTTCCTCGATTTCCTCATACATTGTAGGACTATTTAAATAATTCACAACTTCCTGATTCAATTTAGGTAAGTTGTTCTTATTTAGACATTTCTTTTGTGTTGTCAAATTTCACAGAGTATAAGTTTTTAAAATACGATGTTATAATTCTCTGAATTATTTTGTCATCCTTTTTCATTTCTAATTTTGTTAATTTTGGTTTTCCTTCTTTTACTTTTGGTTAATTTAGCTAGGGGTGTATCAATCTTATTGATTTTTTCAGAGAACCAGCTTTTTGACTGGTTGATTCTCTGTATCATTTTCCTTATCTCAATTTTGGATATTTTTCCCCTGATTTTGTTGATCTCCTCGCTTCTACTGGTTTTGGGATTGAATTGCTCTAGTGTCTCTAAAGCTTTAAGCTGCATTGTTAAGTTATTTATTTGTCATGTTTCCATTTTTTTGATGTAGGCATTAGGAGCTATGAACATACCTCTTAAGACAGCTTTCATTGTGCCCCAAAGATTCTGCATCATAGTGTTTAGTTTCCAGGAATTAGTGTATTTTCTGTTTTTGTTGTGGTGCAGATGTCAAGCGTTAGACCACAGTGGTCTGATAGAGTACAGAATAGAATTTCAACTTTCCTATATATGTAGAGATTCATTTTTTGGCCCAATATGTAGTCTACTTTGGAGAAAGTTCCATGTGCTGCTGAGAAAAATGTGTATTCTATGGTGTGTGGATGAAAAGTGCAATAGACATCTGTAAGGTCCATTTCAGTACGAGTTTATTAATTTCCAATGTGTCTCTGTTAAGTTTCGACCTGTTGTTCTATCCCATGTTGAGAGGGCAGTGTTGAAATCCCCAAAAATTATTGTTTGGGGGTTGATTTCTCACTTTAGATGCTGTAGGGTTTGCTTAATGAATGTGGAGGGGCCCGTATTAGGTGCATATATGTTCAGTATTGTGAAATCTTCCTGATAAATTGTGCCTGTGACTAAAATGTAGTATCCATCTGTGTCTCTTATTATTTTTCTTTGATTTGAAGTCCACTTTGTCCGACAGCATAATGGCTACCCCTGCCTGTTTCCTGATTCCATTAGCTTGCAGAATTTTGGACCACCCTTTAATTTTTAAGATGTGCCTATCTTTTGTGGTGAGATTTATTTCCTGAAGGCAGCAGATTGATGGGTTCTGATTTTTAATCCAAGTTTGTAATTCCATTGACATTTAATGTTATAATAGAGAAATTACTTTTAATTCTGGATATTTTTTATGTTTAGTGGCTTTTGTAAGTGTATTATTTGGCTTTTAGGTTTTGGTGTTATTATACTTCCCTTCTGTCCTCCTGGACATGCTTGTTCTTATCTTCAAGCTGTAGTATCTTTACTAGAATTTTTTGAAGTCCTGGTTTGGTAGACATGTATGCTTTCAAGTTGTCTTTGTGCTGGAAAACTTTTCTTTCCCCCTCAATCATGACAGATAGTTTTGCAGGGTATATCAGCCTGGGTTGACATTTTTGCTCATTCAATACTTGAAGTACGTCTCTCCAAGCTCTTCTTGCTTTTACTGTTTCCATTGAGAAAACATTTGTAATTTAATAGGTTTACCTTTAAAAGTGACTTTTTCTTTTTTCTTCTTTTTTTTTTCCTCTTGAAGCTCTCAGCACCATTTCTTTGTCTTGAATATGGAGTTTTTTAACTATTATTTGTCGTGGCGAGTTTCTTTTCTTTGTCATATCTGTTTGGTGTGTGGAATGCCTCTTGTATATTAATGGGCCTTTCTTTTTTTAGATGAGTAAAGTTTTCCTTGATAATAATTTGAAATATTTCCTCAGGTGTAGAATTTTGGGATTCTTGCTCTGTTATTCCATGAATACACATGTTAGGTTTCTTCAGGTTGTCCCATAATTCTTGAATGTTTCTCTCAAGTATCTTTTTGGCTTTAAAAACCTCTTCCATTGAGCTGGTTAATACTGCCACTTTGTCTTCAAGATCTGAAATCCTATTTTCTACTTCATTTGTTCTGCTGATAAGAGTCTCTGTTGAGTTCTGGGTTTAGGATAACTTGCCTTTTCCTTCAGTTTTAAACTCTACTTGAGACTATTTTAATTGCTCTATACCTTTTTTTTTTCCTTGAAATGTGTTTTTCAACTCCTCCAAGTGTCTGTTGTGTTCTTGCTCAAAGTGGTTGATGCGATTATTTAACTCCTCCCAGATTTTCTCTTTCATCATATCAATCATGGTAATGATCATGCTTTGAAAGTCGTTATCTTGGGCTGGAGAGGTGGCTCAGGGGTTAAGCCTCTGCCTTGCAGGCGGAAAGTCCTGAGTTTGGATCCTAGACCCCAGTATAGATGCTGGGTGGAAGTGGGGGAGGTATGCATTTCTGTTCCTGGTAGAGTGGAGCTTCTGAATTCTGGGGCAGAGTAAACAAGGAGAAGTTGGAGGCATCCATGGTGGTTCCCAAATTTGCCTGTGGTTCTACACACCATACACATGTACACATACACACATGCACACAGGCACAATTAAGTAAAAAAAAAGTCGTTATCTTGGTCAGGTTCTCTTGGTTATTTTCTGAGGATTTGCTCTGGTTGGAGTCTATCATTATGGGGTTAATTCTTTCAGTGGAGATTTGTTTTCTTGGGTTTTGTTTCTCATGAATTTGTACTTTCACTTGAGCATTGTTGTTTTATCTCTTAAAACCTTCTTTCAATTTCTGAGTGTTTTTGACTGAACTGAATTAGTTGGTATCACTACTCTCGGGCAGTTATTACTAGACTTTGCCTTGGTGTTGGTTATGCTTGTTTTTATTGTTATTTCCTAGATGAGTCTATTAGACAGTACAAGTGGTGAACAGGGGGTGAATATTAGTATGGTAGTGCACTTTTATGATTCAGTACCTTGGTGACATGTGAGGGTGAGAGATATAGTCCCAGAAGTTGTATATGTTTTGGAAGTGGCTATATGGAAAAGTTACTCTGCAGTAACTAATAATTGAAAGGAACGGGATGGCAAAAAGGGGTTTACTTATCTTTGGGATGGATGTGGAGAATCTCTCCTATGTGATAGATGAATTTAGATGATTTCAGATTTGTGGCCTTTGTCCCCTACAGATTTGACTGGGTATTCCTTGGACTCTGTTGAATTCTGAGGAGCAGTATAACCTCCCTGGACTGAGACACAGTGTGTCCTTGCTGGACTGCACGGGACCTGTGCGGGCGAGCAGAAGGGGTAGAGGTGCTGGCAGCTGGCACAATTAACCTGGGGACTTGGGGTGTGGCCCAGGGCTCCTCCCCAGGCTAGAGCAGTACCTGCTCCAACTGACTGGTGGGAGGAGCTGGGACCAGCAGGTTACCTGGGGCTTGAGGGTGAGCAGGGGGTGTTTACCTGGGGTGCAGTGTGTCCTCACTGGACTGCGCATGTCTCAGGCAGGCACGTGGACGGGAGATGAACATTTGTTAATGTGAGAATTCAACCCATTTATGACTTGGTTGCAGGTGATCAATCAGTTGCCGATTCATCCCACTCATGTCAGGCACAGGAGGATGTCACTGTGCTTAAGCCCAGGCATGGCCTGCAGCAGATGATGCTGGACATCGCCGTCACCACCAGTATTTTCTGTTCCTCCCACTCTCAGAAGCAGCCCAAGGGAAGACCTCTGAGTCAGTTCCATGTGCCTCCCTTCAGCAACTCTCAAGCAGCATGTCTGGCAGGAAATCACACTTGATGGACAGGCTGTGGTCTGTGTTTAACCAGCCTCCAGAATTTTTCAGCTGAGATGGTCAACTTCCCCTCCAGATGCCATCTTGCTCATGCTGCATCAGTGCCCCACCCTGCAGACCCTGCAGAGATGCCCTCAGCCTCCTGTGCAGTGAAGAATCTTACAGGTCCCTGGGCTGGGCATCTCTGAGGATTTCATAGGAGTGAGATGTTCTCCACCAATGGCCACAGGACATTTTGGAGACTCAGTGTGCTCAGGGATGGATTTAGCTTGTAGATGTGAGATTTTCTCTATCACCAGAACTCAAGCAACCTCTCCTGAATTGAAAGTCACATGAGAGTAAGTTCAGGTATCAAACCCTTTCGTAGTGGAGATGATTGCAGAGGGTTCCCATGCATTCCATTTTGTGCCACAGCCTAAATACAGACAGCACATCCTAATAAATACTAGCACAAAACTCTGGAAAACAGTACATGTGTTGTCATCTTTCTGAACACTCAGGGAAAATAATCAAAGTCCTTGTAGCTGTGTTCTCCCATCCCACCCACAGTGCCTGGTGTGCCTTTGTGTCCCAGGACCATTGTCTGTTCAATCCCATCTGCAGGGCAGCAGAAGAGACGCTGTCTTCTGCTGACACACCTGTGTCTCCACATGCACACAGGTGATGCTGAAATACACATTTTTCCATAAATCCCATGAAGCAAAAGTTATGATTTGGAATAAATTATTTTCTAAATTGGGTTTATTCATCGATATTGATCCACAGAATCAAAGTTGTTCCTACCTGAAAAGCAAAGGAATAGTTTTGCATTGTGCAAAAAGAGTGGAGAACATGTCATGGGACGTAGGAATAAGGTCATCTGGATCAGACCTCAGAGAGCAGGATCATCTTCTGTTGTGTAAGTGGTCATGTGAGACACAGGGCGCTGGCTCAAGGAGCCTGGACAGTGTGCCCAGGAGCTCATTGCACATGGACTAATCTGCCCAAAGTCACAGGTTTATAGAGAAGATTGAACAACACTGTGAGCAGAGCAGGGTAGTACTAAGCCCACATTGCCCTGTGAACAGAGCAAGGTAAGTACTGAGCCCACATTGCACTGTGAGCAGAGCAAGGTAAGTACTGAGCCCACATTGCACTGTGTGCAGAGCAAGGTAAGTACTACATGCAGGTCACAACTGGCTTAGTCAGTCTCATCCCCAGAAGGAAACATGCACTTCCATTTCTCAACAGCTTCCTCACCGCATGTGCCACAGAAGAACTCTGGACAATGAGGATGGAGCAAATCCCACCAGTGCAGGAGGTGCAGTCGTCTACCAAAAAGTGATGGAGCTATGACTTTAGAACTCAGAGTATACACTTTGCATTTTACAGTTGAATACAGAAAAATTGGAGAGTTTTGAAGAAACTCAAACTGCAAAAAATATATATCGGTGAGAGCTGAGCCTGATGATGTACTGTAGGGTTATTGAGTCTGGACCAACTTCCTCTGGATTCCCCCCACCCAAATCAAAACACTCCCAGTCAGGAAGCTACATGGAGACTGTTCTCAGTGTGATAGGAAAAGACCTGCTGACATCCATGTAGGTTCTCACTATGTGGTCCTCAGCCAGAGGTAGACCTATATTTGTCTTTTGATAATATTCTCCTCAATCATATGATAGAGTGGGACACATATTTGTAAGAAAACCACAAATTAGAACATTCTATGCTGAAGACACACAGATTCCTAGATCACACACGTACAGAAGATTCCTGGGAAACCTTAAATGAAAACACAACACAACCTAGAAATTAGACTGAGCACCCAATCTTCTCTGAACTTACTGAATTCTTGTACTCAACAAGTGCCCCCTGCTGGTCTTCAGCTCCTGCAGGGAGGTTTGTTTCTGGATTCACACTGAAGGCCCCTCACTGTGCCATCTTGCACAGTAGTAGGTGGCTGTGTCCTCAGGTTTCACACTGCTCATCTGCAGGTACAGGGTGTTCTTGGCATTGTCTCTGGAGAGGGTGAACCGACCCTTCATGGAGTCTGCATAGTTGACAGCACTGCTGTCTGGTTTGATTTCTCCAAGCCACTCCAGTCCCTTCCCTGACGCCTGGCAGACCCAGTCCATCCACTAGCTACTGAAGATGAACCCAGAGGCCATACAGGAGAGTCTCAGGGACCCTCAAGGCTGCACTAAGCCTCCCCCAGACTCCACCAGCTGCACCCCACACTGGACACCTGCAAACACAGAGAATCCTGGTCAGGAAACTGTCACACATGCCCACTGTCCCTCTCACTCATGTCCACTCACACACTCAACATCTCCTGCTCTCCACAAATTACCTTTCCAAAGAGCCACAAGGAAAACCCAGCTGAGCCCCAAGTCCATGGTGAGTGATCTGTGTTCAGTGCTGATCACTGAGTGTGAACAGCTGGGGTCAGGGCTGGGCTCCTGTGCAGAGCTGCAGGGTCAGGGCTGGGCTCCTGTGCAGAGCTGCAGGGTCAGGGCTGGGCTTCTGTGCAGAGCTTCAGGGTCAGGGCTAGGCTAGTTTTCAAGGGTAGATGGAGGCCCTATTTGCATGTGCTTCTGCTGTATAACAAGGCCTAATGTCCTTCTTGAAGTCCACAGTCCTTAGAGCCAATATAGAAGTCCTTGGTGATCCTTGTGGCAATGATAGTATTTATACCAATAAGATCAATTAGTAAGTGCTGGTTCCTTCTTCATTCACTTGTGTTTTGCTCAAGTGCACAGAACATGCATCATATGCAATCATTTTGACGTTTTTTTAAATTTTAATACATTTTTTATTATTATTTCAGCTCATACAAACTTAATAGGTACACCAGTTCCCTCCCAACCTCCCTCCTCCTCCCCCTGAACCCCTGCTCTCCCTCCCTTCACCCCTCCCGCCCCATCCCCCGTACCTCCCACCCCAAATCCCAGAGTCCTTTCTTGTGCATGCCTGACTCTCCTCTGGGCCTCCTCTCCAATGACGTACAAGGACCCAGTGGCATTTCTCTGAACCCTTTCCTGTGTTCCCCTTAAGCATAGGAACACTACTGTGGCTGCCAATCCCTTGCCTCCAAGGATCTTGGTGCCTTTAGCAGATGCTAGACTTTGTGAGGTCAATAGTGTGTTGGACATTGCGCCGGGCATGCAATGTCCAATTATGATTGCTTCGGCCCTAACTTGTGTGGAGTATCTTGCAAATCATTGCTCCTCCCATCCTTTTGCTCTTACACTCTTACCGCCCCCTCTTCCGCAAATGTCCTTGAGCTTCAGGATGGGGAGAGATTAGTCTGGCCTAGTTCTAGGTGGTTGATATAGAGTCTCTGAAGTTCTGGATAGTGGTTCATTGATTTTCTTTTGCAGTTTTGTTGCTCCTGCAATGCCCTTCACTCCATCGTGATGGGCACTGTATGTCACCCCCTGGCCAGAGACAGAAAGCTGCCAAACTGGAGTCTTATTAGAAGAGCACATTCAAGGGTAGATGTAATACTTATACCCAAAAGTGGAATCGCAGGGTCATATGGCATTAGGCAATAGGAGGGGTCAATCAACCATTTGCAAAATGGTTACTTTTTAATCTGCCGGACTAAGTGCCCTCCCCTTCTGATGAGTTCATACCCCCTTAGTTGTAAATGATCAGGAACGAATTGTGAACTTAACTAGGTGTCACATTACTTTCTTGCAGTCCTTGATGGAAGCCTATTTTCTCTACTGTAACATGGTCACTTCTCTCCTTCTTTCTGATGTGGCCCTCCAGCCCCATCCCTCCTGTTCATAATCCTTGCAATTACTGTAGGTAATACATAGATTTACCTATGAGTGTCTCAAGATGGGGTGGGTGGGTTTGGTACTAGGAGCCACCTATTAGGGAGTACATACAGCGCTTAATTTTCTGGGTCTGGGATACTTCACTCAATATAATTGTTTCTAATGACATCCATTTCCTGGCAAATTCCAGTAATTCATCATTTTTGATGGCTGAGTAGTACTCCATTGTATAGATGTACCACTTTTCTTTATCCACTCATCAACTGTTGGACATTTGGGCTGATTCCATGACTTTGCTATTGTAAACAGTGCTGCTATGAACATGGTCGTGCTTGTGCTATCGAGGTGAACCTCTGCTGTATGGGGGGTTATACCCAAAAGTGGAATTGCAGGATCATATGACATTTCAATCTTTAATTTCTTTAAGAATCTCCAGACGGCTCGTCAGAGTGGCTGTATGAGCCTGCACTCCCACCAGCAATGTAGGAGAGTTCCCCTCTCTCCACATCCTTTCCAACATTTGTTGTTTTTTGTATTGTGGATTTTTGCCATCCTGACCGGGGTGAGATGATATTTCAGGGAAGTTTTGATTTGCATTTCCCTGATGGCTAAAGAAGTGGAGCATTTTTTAAGATATTTGTTAGACATTTTAATTTCATCCCTGGTAAAGTTTCTCTTAAGTTCCAGGGCCCATTTTTTAATTGGGCCATTGGTTTCCTTGATGTTTAGTTTTCTAAGTTCTTTGTGCACTCTGGACAGTAGAGCTCTATCAGATATGTGGTTAGTGAAGATTTTCTCCCATTCTGTGGGTTGCCTTTGAGCTCGTGTTACAATCTCTTTATCTGAACAGAAGCTCTTTAATTTCACAAGATCCCAACTGTTGAGAGTTGGTAGCAGTGACTGCCATTGGATGTCTGTTTAGGAAATGTTGGCCTAGCCCAATCAGCTCGAGGGAGTTCCCTATCCTTTCAACTATGGTTTTTATAGTCTCTGGCCTGATATCAAGGTCCTTGATCCATTTGGAATTAAGTCTTGTACATGGTGACAAGCACGGGTCCAGCTTCTGCTTGTGGAGATCCAGTTTTGCCAGCACCATTTGTTGAAGATGCTGTTCTTTTTCCATTGGATTCTTTGGGCCCCTTTGTCAAAGACCAAATGGCTGTAATTTTGTGGGCTTATATCTGGGTCTTGAAACATTATCCATTGATCTGTGTGTCTATTTCAAAGCCGGTACCAGGCTGTTTTTAGAACTATGGATTTGTAGTATAGACTAAGGTTTGGTGTTTTTGTTACTCAGCCGTGTTTTTGTTACTCAGAATTGTTTTTGCTATCCTGGGTCTTTTGTGCCTCCATATGAATTTTGAGATTGTTTGGTCAACTTCTTTGAAGAATTGCTTTGGGATTTTAATTGGTATAGCATTGAATTTGTATATTGCCTTTGGTAGGATGGTAATTTTTACGATGTTGATTCTGCCAATCCAGGAACATGGGAGGTCTTTCCACCTTCTGGTGTCTTCTGCAATTTCTTTCTTTAGGGTTTTAAAGTTTTCATTGTAAAGGTCTTTTACCTTCTTGGTTTAGTTTATACCAAAGTATTTTATTTTTTTAGGGGCTATAATATATGGGTTTGTTTCTCTAAGTGATTTTTCACTTGTTTCATTATGGGCATATAGGAAGGCCACTGATTGATTTTTGTACATTTATTTTGTATCCTGCCACCCTGCTTAACTTCTGTATTAGTTCCAGGAGCTTCCTGGTGCAGTTTTTGGGATCACTCAGGTAGAGTATCATGTCATCTGCAAATAGAGATAACTTGACTTCTTCCTTGCCAGTTTTAATCCCTTTTATCTCCCTTTCCTGTGTAATGGCTTCAGCTAAGACTTCAAGCACAATATTGAAGAGAAGTGGTGAAAGTGGACAGCCTTGTCTAGTTCCTGATCAAAACGGGAATCTTTCAATATTTTCCGCATTGAGTAGAAACCTTGTTGTTGGCTTGTTGTATACAGCTTTCATTATATTGACAAAAGTTCCTTCCATTCCAACTGTCTCTAGGGTTTTGATCATAAAACGCTGTTGGATCTTGTCAATAGCTTTTTCTGCATCTATTGAGAGTATCATGCGATATTGGATTTTAGAATGATTTATATGGTGGATTACATTTATTGATTTGTGTATGTTGAACCAAACTTGTGTGCCTGGGATGAAGCCTACTTGATCCCCGTGAATGACCTTTTTGATATGTTTTTAATCTGATTTGCTAAGACTTTGTTGAGAACCTTTGCATCTTTGTTCATTACAGAGATTGTCCTATAGTTTTCTTTTTAAGTGTATCTATTAGGTTTTGGGATTAAGATGATATTAGCTTCATAGAAAGAATTTGGTAGTGTTCCTTCCTTTGCTATTTGACGGAACAGTTTAAGGACTATTGGTGTTATTAGCTGCTTAATTGTCTGGTAAACTCTTCTGAATCCATCTGGTCCAGGACATTTCTTTGTGGGAAGATTTGAGAATACTTCATTGATTTCCTCATATGTTATAGGACTATTTAAATAATTCACAACTTCCTGATTCAATTTAGGTAAGTTGTGCTTACTTAGGAATTCATCTATTTCTTTTGTGTTGCCAAATTTCACAGACTATAAGTTTTTGAAATATGATGTTATAATACTCTGAATTTCTTGGGTATCTGTAGTGATAACTCCATTTTCATTTCTAATTTTCTTAATTTGTGTTTTCTGTCTATTCCTTTTGGTTAATTTAGCTAGGGGTGTATCAATCTTATTGATTTTTTCAAAGAACCAGCTTTTTCACTAGTTGATTCTCTGTATCGTTTTCCTAATCTCAATTTCAGATATTTCTCCCATTATTTTGCTAATCTCCTCTCTTCTACTGCTTTTGGGAACAGATTGCTGTAGTGTCTCTAAAGCTTTATGCTGCATTGTAAAGTTATTTATTTGTGATGTTTCCATTTTTTTGATGTAGGCATTAAGAGCCATGAACTTACCTCTTAGGACAGCTTTCATTGTGTCCCAAAGATTTTGATAAGTTGTATTTTCATTATCATTCACTTTCAGGAAATCTTGAATTTCCTTTTAAATTTCTTCTTGAATCCAATTCTCATTCAGCATCATAGTGTTAGTTTCCAGGAGTTAGTGTATTTTCTGTTGTCTGATAGTGTACAGGCTAGAACTAAAACTTTCCTGTATATGTGAAGATTTGTTTTGTGGCCCAATATGTCATCTGTTTTGGAGAAAGTTCTATGTGCTGCTAAGAAAAATGTGTATTCTTTGGTGTGTGGATGAAAAGTTTGATAGAGATCTGTAAAGTCCACTTCTTTAAGGCTTTGGTTGAGTTTTAAAGTGTTTCTGTTAAGCTTTTGGCCTGTTGATCTATCCCATGTTGAGAGGCCAATGTTGAAATCCCCAAGATTTATTGTTTGGGGGTTGATACTTCACTTTAGATGCTATAGGGTTTGCCTCATGAATGTGGAAGGGCCCATATTAGGTGCATGTATGTTCAATATTGTGAAGTCTTCCTGGTGAATTGTACCTGTGACTCAAATGTAGTATCCATCTGTGTCTCTTATGATTTTTTTTGGTTTGAAGTCCACTTTGTCAAAAAGCATAATGGTTACCCCTGCCTATGTCCTGGTTCCATTAGCTTGCAGAATTTTTGGCCAGCCTTTTATTTTTAGGATGTGCCTATCTTTTGTGGTGAGATGAGTTTCCTGAAGGCAGCACATTGATGGGTTGTGATTTTTAATCCATGTTTGTAATCTGTGTCTCTTAATTGGTGAGTTAATACCATTGACATTTAATGTTATAATGGAGAAATTATTTTTAAATTTTTTTTATTCAACTGTGCGCATGTGCGTGTGTGTGTGTGTGTGTGTGTGTGTGTGTGTCTGTGTATGTGTATGTGTAGAACCACGGACGAATTCGCGAACCACCATGGACGCCTCCACCTCCTTCTGCCCCGGGATTCACAGGCTCCGCCCTACCAGGTCCAGAAGCGCAGGCCGCCCCCACTTCTGCCTGGCGTCTATACGTGGGATCTGGGATCCGAACTCAGGACCTTCCGCCTGCAAGGCAGAGTCTTAACCCCTGAGCCACCTCTCCAGCCCGAGAAATTATTTTTAATTCTGGACTTTTTTATGTTTAGTAGCTTTTGTAAGTATATTGTTTGACATTTAAGTTTTGGTGGTATTATACTTCCCTTCTGTCCTTTTGGATATGCTTGTTTTTTTCTTCAAGCTTCAGTATTATTTCTAGCATTTTTTGAAGCCCTAGTTTGGTAGACATGTAAGCCTTCAAGTTGCATTTGTTCTGGAAAATTTTCTTTCTCCCTTGGTCATGATGGATAGTTTTGCCAGGTATATCAGTCTGGGTTGACATTTTTGCTCATTCAGTACTTGAAGTATGTCTCTCCAAGTTCTTCTTGCTTTTATTGTTTCCACTGAGAAGTCATTTGTTATTTTAATAGGTTTACCTTTAAAAATGACTTTTTTTTTTCCCTTGAAGCTCTCAGCACCTTTTCTTTGTCTTGACTGTGGAGTGTTTTGACTCTTATTTTGCCCTGTCAATTTTCTATTTTGGTCATATCTGTTTGGGGTGCGGAATGCCTCTTGTATTAGGATGGGCCTCTCATTCTTTAGTTGAGGGAAATTTTCATTTATGATAATTTGAAAAATTTCCTCAGGTGTGGTATTTTGGGATTCTTCCTCTGGTATTCCATGAATGTGCATGTTAGGCTTCTTCAGGGTGTCCCATATCTCTTGAATATTCCTCTCAAGTATCTTTTTGGCTTTAAGAACCTCTTCCATTGAGTTTGTTAATTCTCCCACTTTGTCTTCAAGATCTGAAATTCTATTTTCTGCTTCATTAGTTCTGCTGATAAGACTTTCTGTTGAGTTTTGGGTTGAAGATAACTTGTCTTTTAGTTAGATTTTAAACTCTGCCTGAGACTGTTTCAACTGCTCTATTCTTATTTTTGTTTCTTGAACTGTTTTTCTCAACTCCTCCAATGGTCTGTTGTGTTCCTGTTCAAAGTGGTTGATGCGGTTGTTTAACTCCTTCTGGATTTCCTCTTTCATAGTATTAATCATGGTAATGATCATACTTTGAGAGTCGTTATCTTGGGACTGGCTTTCTTGGCTATTATCTGTGAATTTGTTCTGGTTGGAATATTAAGACCTTTCAGTTTCTGTGTGTTTTTGACTGAAGTGATTTAGTTGGTATTACTACTCTCCCGCAGTTATTACTAGTGCTTACCTTGTAGTTGGGTTCATTTGTCTGTTGTTAGTATTATTTCCTATATGAGGCTATTAGGCAGTTAGTACATCAGTTAAGTCAGGTTAAGTAGACAGGGGGTTAATATTAGTATGGTAGTGCACTTTTACCATTTAGTATCTTGGTGATATGTGAGGGAGAGTGGTAAAATCCCTGCAGTTGTATATATATTTTGGGGTGGCTGTATGGAAAAGTTAATCTACAATAATTAATACTAAAAGGAGCAGTATGATAAAAGTATCTTTGGGATGGATGTGAAGTATTTCTCCCATGTGATAGGATGATTTTAGAGGTGTTCAGATGTATGGCCTTGTCCCTTAGAGCTTTGCTTAAGTTTTCTTTGTATTCTGTTGAATTAGCAGTGTGTCCTCCGTGGACCATGTGCAAGGGTCCCCGGTGGGTCAGAGAGGCAGAGGGGCTGGTGGTGATGGCAGAACTCTTCATCTGGGACCTGGGACTTGGCTTAGTGGCCTACCCAGGCTCCAGGGACAGAGGAACGAGAGCAAGCTCTGTCCTGGTTGAGCAGGCAGGCAGGTGGATGGGAGGAACAAAGCGGCTGGGACCTGGGGTGTGGGCTGGGCATTGGCAGCCTGATTGTTGACTGGCCTGAATGGTGGTAGGAGCTGGGTCAAGGGGTGACCTGGGGGCTAGGTAACTCACCTGGGATGGAGGACACACTGAGAGAGAGAGTCCCATCTCCGGCAGGCAGGCAGGAGGGAAGAACAAAGGGGCTGGGACCCAGGGTGTGGGCCAGGCAAACCTGGGGCACCCTGGGTGTTGCCCGGTCTGGCTGGTGGGAGGAGCTGGGTCAAGGGGTGACCTGGGGGCTAGGTAACTCACTTGGGATGGAGGACCAACCAAGAGAGAGTCTCATCGTGGGTGGGCAGGCAGGCAGGGGTAACAAATATCTTAAAAAATGCTCCACATCCTTATTCATCAGGGAAATGCAAATGAAAACTTCCTTGAGATATCATCTCATCCTGGTCAGGATGGTTAAAATCCACAATATTAACAACACCAAATGCTGGAAAGGATGTGGAGAGAAGGGAACTCTCCTACATTTCTGTTAGGAATGTAGGCTTATACAACCACTTTGGCGATCAGTTTAGGGATTTCTAAAAAATTGAAGATTAAAATGCTGTATGACCTTGCTATACTACTTCTGGGAATAACGTCCTGAAAAGTAAAAATTCCCTACAGTGACACAACCTTAACCTTGTTCATATCAGCACTATTTACACTAGCAAAGTCATGGAATCAACCCAAATGTCCAACAGTAGATGAGTGGATGAGAAAAATGTGGTATGTTTATAGAATTGAATGCTGCTTAGCCATCAAAAAGGATGAATTAATGACATTTTCTGGTAAATGAATGGAATCAGAAAAAAACTATATTGAGTGAAATATCCCAGACACAGAAAATTAAGCGCCATATGTACTCCCTAATAGATGGATCCTAGTACCAAATGCACTCAATGACACACTCAAAGATAAATCTCTGTAATACATACTTTAATCACAAAGATTATAAATGGGAGGGAAAGGGAAGGAGGGACTCCCAGAAAAAAGGAGAGAGGGAATCATGCTTCAGTAGAGAAAATAAGTCTCCCTCAAGTATTGCATGTAAGTAGCAAGACATCTGTTGAGGCTCACTCTCACTTCCCTTCCTAGTCACTCATGACTGGGGCGGTTTGATCTCACCAATAAGGGACTAGAAGATAGATAATACCATACTGCAAATGAGAGACTGATCCCCCCTCACTGCAGTATCTTACTCCTATTCCATCTACCTTCGAGTCTCCTCTTATAGTACAATCTTCATTTAAACAGTCTTTTATTTTTGGTAAGGAGGTGACCTCCAATATCAATCAAAACTGAAAACAACAAACCATAATTCAGGACACTAAAGATCCTACATTAATCACCTGGATGAAGACTGGCCAAATTTCTCCCCATCTTAAAACTCAGAGAAACTTGCAGAAGAGGGGTTGGCAAGATTGTAAGAGCCTAAAGATGGGGACGACCAGTGATATGGAAGACGCTCCACATGGGGTGGGACTGCAGTAGCCATAATCAGACTTTGCATGACCTGCACAATGACTGACTTGTAGGCAAGGGATTAACAGTCATAATGGTGTTCCCATACTGACAGGGAGCCCAAGGGGGTCTCCTGGCTATGCTGCTGAGAACTTACACCTCACTAGAGTGGAGAAATCAGAGGGAGCTTTGGCATTCACACAGAAGCTTGTTCAGGGAGATGGGAGGAAGGAAGAGAGAGGCATTGGGAGAGGGGGAGAGAGGGGGTAAAAGAGGGAAGGAAGGGGGGAGTGCGAGTGCAGGAGGGTACTAGGGAGTGGTAGAGGAAGGGAGAGGACCGGGGTGCCTATCGAACTTGTATTATTGGAGAAAAAAGAAAATTAAAAAAAAAACTCAATTTCAATTCTTTTGACCATGTGCCAAGCAAGAATGCCAGTCACAATGGATTTGTATTTGCAGTTCTTTGATTAATCTCCAAACTGTTTTCACTGTGCTGATATTTACATGATCTCATCAATAGAGACAACACATATAGAAAGGTCTGACTGATATAAACAGTAATTCTCACTGATTATATCTGAAAGGATGACAAGGAAGGTTTTTCCTCTCTACCTGCAGTTTATACTCTACTACCCTCTATTGAATATTTTAGTGATCAAAATTACATGTATGCATTCCATCTTTCATGGTACTTTCAACAATATATCCTGATCTGCATTAGAGAGCTGAGTCCCAAATTCCTAGCAGAACAAGTTGACCCAGTGAACTTAAAACTGCTTTTCCGCATATTTGTTTCTCTTACAATATTCAGAAAAAACTACAGAATTAACCGTAGCTTCCTGTGTCCAGAACCTTCCTGCAGGCTCACCATGCTCATCCTGTATCCACAGGTTTGATGTTCAGCTGATCCTGGGTGAGGAGCTGCATGTCTCTGGCTTTCAGCATCACACAGAGCTGTTCACTTTGCTCTTGCTGTTATCCTGATCTCAAGCTCCAATGCTGTAGTCAGTTCGGTTTCCAAATCTTCCTAAAATAGAGTAGACGTTGCTGTAACATTTCCTGAGAATCCTTAGCCACAGATTGGCAGTCTCATTTCATTGTAACTATTACCTAAAGTTGCAGACCCTCAGCCATGGAGGCCACCGTGAGCATCACTTCTAATGACAGCCCTCTAAGTCATGTAGGATGCATGCAGCCTCTTGCAGACAGCAGCCACAGAGTTTCAAAGGAGTATTCTTGTGGGTCATGGGAAACAAGCAGATTATCAGTAAATCGCAAAAAAAACTGTGAACACCAGAAAATTCAGGAATCCACGAGTAGGACAGCTGAGAGCTGGAAACAGGAGTGTGGTTGAGGTCAGTCTGGATAAGCACACTGTTAATATGACATTCACAGGTGAAAAGGAATGATTATTTGGGACTATCACATTTTTTAAGATTAAAATTTTGCAGTGAGGACTCATGGAAAATGAAAATTAGCAGTGCTCCATATTAAAAGTCTGAAACAGTGGAACTCTCAGTTTCCAACCTAATGTGGGTAACCCTGACTTTCTTTCATTCCTGCTAAAGTGAAGACAATGATTTGCAGATGGTATAAGATTTCCTGTGCTTCCTTCCTGAAGATCTACTGACCAAGCTTCAGAGCCACCAACTCCTTAAAAAATATGTGGAAAGCCTCATTCCTATGTGCAGCTCAGCTTAGATGCACCACAGAAAATATCTTCATTTTTAGTAATAGATATAGACATGCCTTTCACAGAATATGACCCTGCAACAGGCATAAAGAGGATTTCTTATTTGGAGAGGAAACTACATCATAATGCTAACCAGCCCTAAGCATGACCTGTCTGGGATCAGTAGACAAAGTTTTCTGTTTCTTATATCCCAGAGTTCATCAGGTCTTTGTGGACCACAGAGGTGTGGAGCGCCCCCTGCTGGTCCTGAAAACTCCTGCAGTGAGGTTTGCTTGTTCACATTACAGGCTCTCACTGTCTCTGGATGATGATACAGTAATACATGGTCAAGTCTGCATGTTGTAAACTGTTCAGTGTTAAGAAAACTTGGAGGTACAGATGACACGTTTGTCTCTCAGGGTTTCACTCGTCCATATGCCAGCAAGATGACTGCAAGCAGATCTACTACTTGGACAAGTATTTTGATGAGCACTACAAGTACTGGCATGTCATGCTACCCAGAGAACTTTCCAAGCAAGTACCTAAAACTCATGTGATGTCTGTAGAGGAGTGGAGGAGACTTGGCATCCAACAGAGTCTGAGCTGGGTCCATTACATGATTCCTGAGCCAGAGTCGCATACCCTTCTCTTTAAATGGCCTCTTCCAGGGGCTGGAGAGGTGGCTCAGGGGTTAAGCCTCCGCCTTGCAGGCACAAAGTCCTGAGTTTGGATCCCAGATCCCACATATAGACGCCAGGTGGAAGCGGGGGCGGCCTGCGCTTCTGGTCCTGGTAGGGCGGAGCCTGTGAATCCCGGGGCAGAAGGAGGTGGAGGCGTCCATGGTGGTTCACGAATTCGTCCGTGTTTCTAAACATACACAGACACAAACACACACACACACTCATACGCACACGCACATGCACACAGTTGAATAACTAATAATAATAATAATAATAATAATAAAAATAAATGGCCTCTTCCAGAGAACGACAAAAATGAAGTACCACTAAGATCATCAACTGTTTTTTAAATTAAAGTAGTATTCAGGGAATACCTGAAAAACAGACAAATCATTCATTCATACTGAGTGTGAGCAGTACTTTTCACAGCACAGAGCTCAGTTAAATGTAACTACAAGTGGGCTGTTTTAAGGTGTTTAAGACAAATTTTCTTCTTGTCCATTTCCTTCTTAATATAAGTAACTGTTTGACTTTACCTATTACCTTGGATAAATAAAGTTTGCACGTTGCATTTATCATTGTCAAAAAAGAAAAGGAAAGGAAAGAAAAAAGAAAAGAAAAGAAAAGAGAAGAGAAGAGAAGAAAAGAAAAGAAAAGAAAAGAAAAGAAAAGAAAAGAAAGGAAAAGAAAAGAAAAGAAAAGAAAAGAAAACTTGGCTTTTGTTGGGATTTGAGAGCTGAGTTATAATCTGGGCCTCCATCATCCCATGTTGCACCGGTACACTCCAGACTATTTTCTGGAGGCTGGCTGATCCAGTAGACACTATAGCTAGTTAAAGAGAATCCACACACAGAGCAGGTAAGAGATAGGATCTGCAAGGGCTTCACCTGCCAGGATGCACCTGCAGCTGCACCTGTGACAGAACACCTGTGGATGAGAAGAATCAGCTTCTGTCAGTCACCTGCAGTCACAGCCTCTCCAGGGACATGTGTGAAATGCTGACCCTCACCTTGGGGAGCTGTCGCCAGGCAAAGGAGAAGAACAAACAGCCTCATCTTCTGTGCCACATCCTTCTTCTCCAGAGATCTCAGCTTAGCATGAGAGAGACTATGAGTTCCCACAGCCCAGGAGAAAGATTTAACTTAGATTTTGAATGTGATTTTGCATGCAAGCAGCCATCCATATCGTTATAATTTGAAGGATACAGAGAGTTTCCTATAGGTTCTTCTGTGAACTAAAGTAAGGACCATGGCATTGGGACACTTGATGCATGAATCTGAAATAAGAGCTCATGGTCTGCAGGCACTAGAAACATTGATGAATGGCCCCAACTTTCTGCTGGTTCTGTGATGTGGTCCCACCTCTCTTATTTCCTGGTGAACCTGGATGCTTCATGGGGTGCAGACTTGCCTTTTTTTCATTCACCTTGAGGGTGTCAGAGGAAGCCCATGCTCAGAGCAACAGGTGGCCCTGAAGCATCCGTGCATCTAACTTGTGAACGCCATTTACTCTTCACACATTGACCTGGACTCAGCCCACAAATGGCAAACATTGGACAAGCCAAGGGAGAATTTGAGTGAGAGACCAAGAGAGGACCGAGGAGTGAGAATCTGGGGCATCCCTCTTCCTCAGGAAGCTTCAAGCTTGAGGCTCTTCCTGGGATTTGCTGAGTTGATGTTGATGTCTGGCTCTGCCACTCCCTGGCCTATGTTGATCAACTCCTAAGAGTTTACTTGTGTCAGTTCATAAACCTATTCATGTGAATTTATGTTTTCACTTCTCTGCTTGAGGAGTCCAGCTGTGACAGAAGCCTGCAGAATGGAAACTGCTATTGGTAGAAACTGCTCTGTACAAAGGTAAATAGCAGGTGTTTTGATAGAAGAGATCTTCATTGCCTTGGCAAGACTGGACACACTGAGACATGTGCATCTCAGAAATAAGATGACAGCCTTGGGCCTCTGTGGAATCTGACAAGGGTGGTCCAGCAAGGTCAGAGCAGAGGTTCAGGGTCCTGAAATTCTTCTACAGGGAGGATGGACTCTAGGAGGTGGTGGTCAGTACTCACACAGACAAGCTCACACACACTGGCTCACACTAGCATGCATGCTGTCACACAAAGACACACCCACACATGTTAGATCATGGCCTGCCAGTGACCAAGACCTGCCAAAACCTTCAGTGGTGGGAAAACAAGCCCCGTCCCCTTCCTTCTGCTACTCAGGACAAATGACATGTTTTTCCTGAGACTTTGGTCTCTAGTGCCTGCAGATGCAGCAAAGACATGTAAATACAGTAGTCTCTCTCTTGCCTCTGAGTCATGGCCTGACTTCCTGTGCATATGCCCCCAGACACCAATGTCTCCAACTCACAGATTCCCGGTAATCAGACTTCATTTCTGTTAGAATAATAGCACCCTTGTATTAGGTATAAATGGTACAAGATCCCTTTAGTGTGCAAGGAACAGAATAGTTTCTGGTTCATGACTCTTGGCAACAGAAGGTCAAGGTTTTGATGCTAGCACTCAGTGGGGGCCTCATTCTGGTTCACCTTCTGTCACAAGATCTCCCATGGAGACATAATTATGCTAGCAGCCCTCCAAAACAAGAACTCATCTCCCAGTAAGAGCCTTCATAGAGATTGACAGCTTGCCAGATCCTTCTCTCTGCAGGAGAGCCTGCAGTCAGCCTCACTGCATCTACAGGACAGAGCAGAGCAGCCTCAGTGTTTCTACAGGAGACATTGGGCAGGTGGGAGGAAGCACCCCTTGAGCAGAACTGCTAAGCTATGTATAGTTCTTACCTCTATCCAAGGGAAAGCACACATCAAAAATTTCAGATAGACTTTGAACAGGAAATGTCCTTCCCAAATATGATATTAAACAGTTCTCATTTTTCTGCATTTAAGTGTTATTTTGATTTCTTTGTTAGTCATTTATTGATGATGGGTGATTACTTGACATACTTACATCACTCTGGCTTTGGTACCAACAGGGCTTATGCACTCATTCATGACCTCCTCATCACCTTATCACTTTACGTGTAGGTCTCATGTAGATAGAAAGTCACCATTTTAAATTATTTTCCAGGGATATTTAAACCACAGTAAGAAGGAGTGGAAATAAAGGTAGGCCAAGGACACTGAAGGACACTGCAATGACCTGGTCCACTGTGCCCTGATCAAGGTGCTCACGGTTCTCATGGGTGGTGGGAGAGCTGCTGAGACTGGTGTTTTCAGATCCTGTGCAGTCCTCTGGGACAGCTGGGGAGCAGGAGTGCTCAGGGAGCACCACGCCAGGGAGCTGGAGCATCTTTCTCATCAGAACACCATGTTCTGTGCTTGGCTGCCCATGCCTGGGCTATCATGAGATGTGAAGGAGAAGAAAACATACTCCATAAGCTCTCTCACCGATCCAGTGATGGTCAAGGCACAGGCCTGCCACAGACCGACTGAATCGGCACCAGAACAGGGGATCCAGGGATCCTAAACCAGGTGAGTGAAGGAGTCTACGATGGGAAACAGAGACACACAACTCTAGTGGAAGGTGGATCTGAGTCCATTTATTGTGGCACAAAGTTACAATTTAAGTAAAAGATTTTTTTTTCAAGCAAAAGCAGGATTGCAGTTTCATAAGGAACAAAGCAAATCAAATGTAAGAGTGAAAGATAATAATTGGGACATAGCCAGTGTTTTTCTGTTCTGGAAAAAAATCAAGCTTCCTTAAACAATAACTGAAACGTTATTGTCCTCGACAGATTAACTATTAACTGCTGACTAAAAGTTTAGTAGACAATGGTTGGCATATTTCTAAAAATTCTTAAGCATACATAGCTAAAATTATAGAAGTGAGAAACATTATCTTTATCAAAAAGATCAGATTCCTCATAAAGTGGCCTTTAAGGGCTTCATGAGATTCGGCATAAATTTTGTTTTTTAAAGCTTCCTAATGATCACACACATAACAACATTTGTTTTGTAGCCAACTTAAGAAATCCAGGCCATTCAGGAATTTCTATATTAAATTTTTTATCTGCTTAATTTAATCAAAGCTGAGGGAATATCCCAAAGCTGTTAATGATTTCACTAAATATTAAGCAACAGGTACACGCAACAGCCAAACAGCATTTCATAGAAAGAGAAAACATGCCATGTCTTATCCAGGAAAATGGACTTCCTTGAAGACATTGTCTTCTGATGGTGACTTTGTCAGGCCAGCAGGATGGACTATGTCATGGCATTTCCCGTTTTCTTATTTTTTAATTTGACGGTTGCAACCTCTGTGTGTAGGGAGGGTCTTGATTGATGAGAAAATTATTTTGAGGAAAACTGGAAAAAGAATCATAACCAAAAATAATATTATTCTTCAATGATAAAATTTATTAAAGGATTGATCCAGTTTTTAGGATTCATATTTTGTAAGTTTTTCCAAAGATCATGAGCCAATTCATCAATGTTAGAAACTATCTAAATTAGACTTACTCACACTTTCTTTGTTGTAGATCATTTAGATCTAGAGCCAAATCATTAATTTTTCCAAATTCTGAACCATTCAGAGCCATTAATATAAAAGGAGTCACACTTAAGTCATACTTAGAGTGACATCTAGTAGACATTTGTACTTTAATATTTTGTACTTCCTTACCAATAAACAAAAGATCTCTTCTAAAGTATTAAGCTAACTTCAATTTTTTAATTTATATCCTATGAATCTGCTAAAGCTAGAGAAATATTTCTAGATAAATCATTAATGTGATTAGCAGTATGAACTTCTTGAATTAATGCTGTAGTAGAAAAAATACAAAAGAAGTAACTATAGTAATAAATGCTAAAATTCCTAAAATTAATGCAGTAATAAATCTCTTTGGCCCAATGAGCTCATTTGCTTTTGTGAATACTTGTAAAGCTGAATTATCATACCATTCCTCTTCTAATTTTACGGAATAAGAACATAAGAGGGCTGTTTAAGTAATAAAGATACAGAGTATTCTTTGGATAATAAAGAAGATATACAATAGTGATTACACAATCATTCAAGTTAATTATAAGAAATTCCTAACTTATTTATAAAAAGATTTTTGGTTTACCTAACATAATAAGCATGTAGACAATTAAGAAAAGCTCTAACTCCAAGTGATTCAGAATATTGTTTAGTAGATTTCTTTAATAGTACCATGTTAGTGACTGCTAAATGTCTGTAAAGACTTGTGTAATAATTTGTTTTATTGCGGTTAATAGAAATACTCTGATAAGAAGTGCCACCCATCCAGGCGTGAACCATCTTTTAAGAGGCTCTCCTAGAGTAATAGGCATATATCCAAACTTTTTGTATTATTTTTCAGATAGTA
>JALPQD010000743.1:0-29255 GCA_023101885.1 Typhlomys cinereus | reverse complement strand
CACCGTATTGATTATTAAATGTACATGCTGCTTCATCTGCTTTGGATTTTTGTGCCTTAAAAAGTGGATGGCATGTTGAGAAAGATTGCTGTGCATTTCATCTCTGGGAGCACCATGGTGAGTCAGTCAGCCCCATGGGTCTGCTTGAATTGGGTCATAAAGATCATTCCTTTTCCTGTAGTTCATTATGGTGAACAGCCACTTCCACTTGTGAATGGGTGCTACACTTGGGCCTGGCACTTAAGAATCCAATGAGATCCACTGCATTTGGGTCATGAGTTGAGCAACTGTGGATCCACTGTAACCTCAGCACCTCACTGGCTCCTGTTTTGTGACAAGGGTACGAGAATCTTCTGTGTCAGCAGTTCAGAGACTGTGATGTTAGCAATACTTTGTTACCAGACAGTGTAGAGCTTTCCGTCTTACACCTCAGGTGTCATCAGAACATCATATTCCTTGATTAACATCTTCTCTTTCCTTCTACTGTCCACAGACACTAGTGACTCGGGTGATTAGGACGTCAAGTTTCCTTAGGCTCTGAATGTCAGAAATGGTTCAGCACTGTATTTGCTATGTGAGATATTCCATGGAGTGTCACGATTCTAGTTCCCTCTAAGTACCTAAGTATGTTGAATAACATGATTTTGCGATAGAGAGATGGCTTAGGGAGTAGGCTTCCATCTCACAAGCAGGAGGTCCTGAGTTCAGAACCCTGATCCCATGATAAACATACCAGGCAGAAATGGTGGTGGCCTCTGCTTCCAACCCCTGAAGGAAGAATTTGGGAAACTTAAGAGCAAAGGAAAGTGGAAGTAACACAATCCAGGGTGATTCTTTAAGTCACATTTGGACCTTCACAGGCACACACTGTCCCCTCTGATGGGCAAGGAAACACACAGACAAACATGCAAAAATAAACGAAAATATAATGGTGCCTAACATACTCTTAAAGGTTATGTATTCTCCATTGTTGGGGCACACTGAATGCCATCTACTCATCCACTAGTGAACGTTTACATTGAGCTTCATGAATAATGCTGAAATGAACACAGAGGAGCAAATATCCCTTCCAAAATTCATTTCCAATTCTTTGGACCATGTATCCAGCAAGAATGCTTCTCCCATTGGAATTACATTCATAATCTTTGAGGACCTCTGCCGCAGGCCATGCTGTGACCTCCGATTCCAGGGCTCCCCCTACCAAGTGTGACAAAGAGTTGGCGAATGAGAAAACAGACACACACAACTCTGAATCTATTTTATTGGAATTTTGTAACAGCTTTTATACTAGAAAATTCAAGGCAAAGAAACGTGTCACTGCACCTGTAGATAGGGGAGAACATCACCTACCCTCCCAGTCGCCTATGCTCAGCCAGAATAAACAATTTTTTGAGTACCTAAACCAGGTACTCAGGGAGACATGAGTGAATTTCTTAATATGCACAACTTACCAAAATTAAATGAGGATGAATTGAATTATTTAAACTGTCCTATAACAAGTGATGAAACTAAAGAAGTAATTACAAATCTCTCCCCCAAAAAGTCCAGGACCAGATGGATTCAGTGCAGAATTCTACCAAATATTTGAAGAAAAACTAACAACACTATTCCTTAAACTATTCCTTAAAACACCAAAGGAAGGAAGTGTCTCAAATTCTTTCTATGAAGCTAATGTTATACTAATCCAAAAACTAAATAAAAATACAATAAAAACCCTACAGGCCAATCTCTTTGATGAACACAAATGCAAGTATTCTCAGCAAAATTTTAGCAGCAATTTGTTAGACCACTGGAATTTTGGGCTAGAAGCACAAGTGCTCACATGGGACTAATCTAACGTACTCATCCACTTGGGCCCTTGCAAACTTGCCTCTTTCACTTCCCCAATGAGTCAAAAGAGCCAGTGGCCATCCAGCCTGAAGCCTGGCACCTCCTTGAAAGCTGCCCCCTACCAATTACACACAAAAGCATCCCAGGTATCCAACAACACAGAAATAGAAGGTAATTATCCACCTATCTGCCAATAATGGATTTTCTTCATGTGGATATCCAGCTATGCCAACATCATTTCTGGAAGGTACTGTTCCTTTGCCATTGAGATTCTAGACCCCTATTTCAAAAATCAGATGACTGTATGTATAAGAACTTATTTGTGTGTCTTCAACCCTCATAGAGCAATCTATATATCTCTTTTGCAGCCTATTCTATATTGTCTTTATTTCTACAGATATTTAGTAAAGATTGAGATCTGGTACGGTGTTTTCTTCTAGCACAGTTTTTATTACTGAAGATTACTTTAGCTGTCCTGAGCCTTTTGTGCTTCCATATGAATTTGAGATTGATTTTTCAATTTCTGTAACAAAGTTGCCTTGAAATTTTGACTGGTATTTCATTGAATCTGTAAGCTCTTGGTGGGATGGCCATTGTTCTGTTAATTCTATGGATGCAAGAGCATGGTAAGTCTTTCCATCTTCTGGTGTTCTCTATGATTTATTCTTTAGGGTTTTAAAGTTTCATTGTACAGATCTCTCATTTCCTTGGACAGAGACATATCAAGATATTTTTATTTTTTAGGGGCTACGGAAAAGAAAAAATTTTTTCTTTTAGAACCTTCTCACTTTTTTCATCCTTGGTGTATAAGAAAGCCACTGACTTTGTACATTGACTTTAAACCATCCTTCTCGTTGAACATATGTGCATGTTCCAGGAGTTTACTGGTGGAGTTTTTGGGGTCTTCAGATAAAGAATAGTGTCATATGCATACAGGGATAACCTGACTTCTTCTATTCCTATTCATATCTCTTTTTTTCCTTCTATCTCTTGTATTATTTTTATTTATTTCTTCCACTCATACAAAGTTGATAAGTACCTCATTCCCCTCCCTCCCTCTACCCCTTCCTGTATCCCCTTGTTTCCCTTCCCCCCTTTTCCCTTTCCTTTTCCCCTCCCTCTCTTTCTCCCAGTGCTCTTCCCCCCCCCATTCCTGGAGCATCCTTTAGTGTGCATGTCAAACTTCCCTCTGGGCCCTCCTCTCTGATGAGCTGTGAGGAGTTAGTGGCATTGCCTAGAGTTCTTTCTTGTGCTCCCTTTTAGTATAGGAATGTTATCGTGGCTGTTAATCCCTTGCCTCTAAAGATCCCTAGTGCCTGTGATCCATGCTATACTTGGGGATTCAATGATATTTTAGTAATTGCACAGGTCATGCAAAGTCGTATTATGATTACTTTTGCCCTAACTTGTGTGGAGTATCTTGCCATATCATTGCTCCTCCCATCTTTAGGCTCTCACAATCTTAACACCTCCTCTTCCACATGTTTCCCTGAGCTTTAGGATGGGGAGAGATTAGGCTGGCCTGGTTCCAGGTGGTTAATGTATAGTCTCTGATTTTCTGAATTATGGTTTTTTGTTTCCTTGCAATGCAGCTTAAAGCTTTAGATACACTAGAGCAACCTGATCCAAAAGCAGTAGAAGAGAGGAAATTAGCAAAATAAGGGGAGAAATATCTGAAATTGAGGTTAGGAAAACGATACAGAGAATCAACCAGTCAAAAAGCTGGTTCTTGAAAAAATCAATAAGACTGATACACCCCTGGCTAAATTAACCAAAAGCAGGAGAGAGAAAACCCAAATTAACAAAATTAGAAATGAAAATGGAGTTATCACTACTGATACCCAAGAAATTCAGAGTATTATAACTTATTTCAAAAACGTATACGCTGTGAAATTTGACAACACAAAAGAGAAATGGATGAATTCCTAAGTAAGCACAACTTAACCTAAATTGAATCAGGAACTGCCAATTATTTAAATAGTCCTATAACATGTGAGGGAATCTATGAAGTACTCTCAAATCTTCCCACCAAAAAATGTCATAGACCAGATGAATTCAGCACAGAGTTCTACCAGACACTTAAAGAGCTAATAACACCAATACTCCTTAAACTGTTCCATCAAAAGCAAAGGAAGGAACACTACCAAATTCCCTCTATGAAGCTTATATCGTCTTAATCCCCCAAAATTAAAGATACGCTTAAAAAAGAGAATTATAGGCCCATTTCTCTGATGAACACAGATGACAAGATTCTCAACAAAATCAAATTCAAAAACATATCAAAAAGATCATTCATGGGGATCAAGTAGGATTTATCCCAGGCACACAAGGTTGGTTCAACATACACAAATCAATAAATGTAATTCACCATATAAACCAGTCCAAAAGTCAAGACCACATGATACTCTCAATAGATGCAGAGAAAGCATTTTTTAAAAATTTTTTATTATAATTTATTCAATTGTGCGTGTGTGTGTATGTATGTGCGTGCACACGTGCACGAGTGTGTGTTTGTGTGTGTGCCATGTGAGCAGGTGGGAGACAGACCAAGAGCAGGACGCAGGTGAGGAGCTGGAGCATTCATCTTCCACATGCTCTGCCCTGCCTGAGGCTTTTGCTGGGATGAGAAGAGGTGATATCAGTGTTTGGCTTTGCCCCTCCCTGCCCTGCATCCTCCCTTTCTACTAGTCTGACCTGTGCCAGCTCTTAAGAAACCTTCATGCTGATCTGTGCTTTCAATGTAGCCTTAGGGGAATCCAGCTGACATGGGAACCTGTGGAATTTGACCTGTGGATTGTTAAAACTGCTGTGTTCAAAGGAAATGCAGGTGTGTTGACAGTACAGAGATCATCACTGCCTTGGCGAGACTGGACACACTGATACATGTGACTCTCAGAAATGACATCACAGCCTTAGGTCTCTATGGAATCTGGCAAGGGTGGACCAGCAAGGTTACAGCAGAGGGGCAGGATCCTAAAATTCCTGCGCTGAGAAGATGAACTCTGGGCTAGGTGGTGGTCAGTCCTCAAACAAGCACACAACACTAATGTGCATGAATTTACATTAACACACATGTGTTAGATCATGACCAGCCTGTGATGAAGAGCTGATGACCCCTTGATGATGGCATCAATAATTCAAGGGCTTATTGCTAATGTTCAGTTAGGGCCTTCCCCTATTGTGCGTGGAAAACAAGCCCCATCCCCACTTCTCCTCTGCTGCCCAGGACCCAGGAGACTCTGCAGGCCTCCCCTGAGGCTCTGGTCTCCTGCTCCTGAGCATGCAGCAGAGGCTGTGAGCACACAGTAGTCTGTCTGTGCCTCTGAGTCATGGCATGACTCTCCCTGCGTGCCCCCAGGCACTAATGTCTCCAAGCCACATATTCCCCTTTAGTCAAGCTGCATATTCTTTTAGAGTAACAGCTCCCTTTCACAGGGTATAAATTCACTTTAAAGTATAAGGAATTGTTGGCAAATCCCCCGCTGGGCCAGCCAGGGGGAAGAAGGGGAATGGCAGGGACCTTGTGGCCTCGAGGCTGTAGAAGAAAAGAAATTTTTAAACAGACCCAAAGGCAGAAATGTTTATGTCCTTGAGCTTGGTGGTCAGTAGTTTTCAGAGTTCTGAAAATAACAGGTGACTAGAGACTGGAAAACATCTCCCCTTTCAAGGTCCCTGCAAGAGGGCCGGATGCCAAACCATCCAGACTCAGATATCAGACCAAAGTTGGTTCCAGGACTCTTCCCCCTTTTCAAGGTCTCAGTCTTCAGTACATGCAGATGTTGCTTGAGCCCACTCACCCCCTCCCAATTCCCCTCTCAAGGTCTAATATGTACAGCTATGCCTTTGTACTAACTAATATGATAGCCAATTATTTTGTAACATGACATGACCTCCCTGTGAGGAGGGTATAAAAAGTGTATGCTTCTTGAGCTGGGATTCATCTCTCCCTCTAGTGTATGGGGCGACCCCAGCGTGCTGGATAAAATCCTCTTGCTTTTGCATTGAACCTGTGTCCGTGAGTATTCTGCAGGGTCCACTTCCTGGTGGCCTTTGGGCTTTGGCCCTTTAGGTCTAACATTTGGTTCCCTGACCGGGAAACAGTGTGCCCTCCCAGACCTCACTGGGACCAGGATCGGAGGTCAGCTTGAGCAGGTTTGTGTCTGTTTCACTTTCTGTTTGGAGTATTTACTTGGTGTGTTTCTTTTTCTATTTGACTTGTGTTCAATGTCTCTATGTTTGCCTTTTCTTGTTACAAACAGGTTCATTTGTGAATTTCTAGAAAAACTTAGATCAGCCTTTTGTCTGAGACTATCTGATGCCTGGTTAGCTTTACTGGTTTGCCTGTCACGGAGCACTGTTTGTGGAGTCTCAGGGAGTCTCATTTGTGGAGCTCATTTGTGGAGACCCGAAAGGGGCTCATCTGTGGAGCTCATTTGTGGAGACCCAAAAGGGGCTCATTTGTGGAGACCGAAAGGGGCTCATTTGTGGAGCTCATTTGTGGAGACCCGAAAGGATCCTTCTTCAGCCTGCAGCAGCCCGTACAAGGCCGCCAGCAGGGACTGCTGCCGTGACAGGATTGTGGCATTCTTGACCAGGACGCTTTTGTCTAATTTGTTTCATTGTGGGTATTGCTATTGTCTTTATTGTGCTTGCACTGACGCCTTTTCTCTTCCCTGACTGATTTCAATATGGGACAGACTATTTCTACCCCTTTATCTCTGACTCTAGATCACTGGACTGAAGTTTTCTGCCGCTCAGAGTGGCCGCCCTCCAAACCACCTTCCAGACTGTGGCCGCCTGAGGGGTCCTTCCATCTAGACAAGCTAAGTGTTAACATTAAAGAAAAAATTCATCACTCCCTGTCCTGATGAATGGCTCACTTTCAAGGTCAACAAATATGTGTTTTAAACTGTCTTCTTTTTAATTTACCAAATAACACCTCTATTTTAATTTCTAAAGCAACTAAGGAAAGAAAGCCTCTGCCCCCTTGTACTGCAGGGGCCAGAAGAACTGTCTGTCGTTTTTTGTGCTGTGTCTATGATGAGCTCATTTTAAGAGTTACTTTAAGTGTTTTGACTTGTTTAGTTATCTGGGTTTCCCATAATATGTGTGTTTTATATTTCAAAATAACAAAGCTATGGCCACTTCAAATTATTGCACGCTTATAATTACATTTTGTTTTTTTGACTCTTTATTATTTGGCATGCTCAATTTAAATGCACATGCACACTTAAGAATGAATTATTTTGCTAACATAAAAGGCCTGAGTACGTACTGACTAAAATATTTTGTTTTATCTTGATTTTTATGAAACTTCACAAAAGATGGTATTGTGTTTTTATCTAGGATCTGATAACATCACTTTTGTAATTCCTTTAAAAGTTTGTTTTCCCATGTGTAATACCAACATATCTAGCACCAGAAAGGAAAACTGATCTCTGGGAAATTCATTGGAATTTCTTCATTCTCCTGGTATGTATGAGCTCCCTTCCTTGGAGACAAGTCTGCTTTCTAATTCCAGGTGTACTCCTGTGTTCTGCTACAATCTTGCTAACTTAATTTGGATATAATTTTTAAGATGAGTTCTACTGTTATTGCCTCTTTCATAGGACATTTCTTAAAGGATATCTAATGTGAAAACATTAGAGAACCATCACGTAAAAAATATATGAGAGAAAAAATATATATGGTACTTATATGTAAAGAAGGTTTATGGGATGAGTTATGTTACTTAGAATGTTAAAGTATGTTTAGAGGTTTGTAAAATGTTAAGTTTATAAAAGACTAAAAATTAGAAATGATGATTAAAGGAAATATTATGCTTCTTCTATATTACAAAAGAAAGGACATTGAACCTTAGAAATTAGAAATTAAGAATTAAGCTTCATGTATTCAAATGTATTTCAATTGTTTGTTTTGATTAAATAAGAATTTGGTTACTAGGGGGGCTGGAGAGGTGGCTCAGGGGTTAAGCCTCCGCCTTGCAGGCAGAAGGTCCCGAGTTCGGATCCCAGATCCCACGTATAGACGCCAGGCAGAAGTGGGGGCGGCCTGCGCTTCTGGTCCTGGTAGGGCGGAGCCTGTGAATCCCAGGGCAGAAGGAGGTGGAGGTGTCCATGGTGATTCGCGAATTCGTCCGTGGTTCTACACACACACAGACACACACACACACACACACACACAGACACACACGCGCGCGCACATACACACAGTTGAATAAATAATAATAATAATAAAAAAAATTAAAAAAAAAGTTAAAAAAAGAATTTGGTTACTAGGACCTGCAGCAGCCCTGGCAGGGCCCTCATCCGCTCCCTGGGAGGTGGGTTCCCAGAGGGCAGGGCTCTGCTCAGCATCAGACCAACAGCAGGAGCTAAGGCCCCGCCCAATGATGCCTCCTCAGCTGCAGCTTGGAGCAGACTCAAGGCCAGTTATTAAATCAATCCCTGCTCACCTTTTGGAGCAGGCTTCTCCCAAAAGGGGAAGAAAAGGGCACTTTGAAATGGGGGAGGAAATGTCTTTAACCTCTGTGTGAATGTGTGAATGAATGTCGGCCTGAGGTGGAGAAACTGTCACGCCTGTGCTCGAGTTTGTAGTCCCACGGGGAGATCCCTAAGATCTCTTAAAGCCATGGGATTCGATTGGGCCACTTCTGCGTTTCCATGGTGATAACATACGGTCTAGGATGGGATCGGATTAGAATCCAGTCGCAAGTCATGAAATAGCTGAACCCACTATGGCCAAGTTATCACCCATGACTCTGCAAAGAGTGTGGCCAGACTGGTACTTGAATGATCTCTCCTGGAGGGATTCCCATCCTTTGTCTGTCTGCATCGTATGGTGGGGATCAATGTGACTCTAGCTCTTTGTCTATGTAACACAGTGGGGATCAACGTGACTTTAGCTCTTGTTAGTCACTGGAAGGGAATTCCTAGAAATGTTTGCCCTGAAGGAAAGTGCTTCAAGTCTGAGACAATGACTATGCTGTTTAAATAGCATAGGGAATACAGGAAGCTTCAGACATGTGTGGACCATGGACTTTCCCCTTTTAGTGTCATCAAGTGGGGCTCTGGTGGCGTCAGGTGGAGCGCTGGCCTCCTCCAACCACGCCACGGGCAGGGCAATGGATGTCTTTGCTGACAACACTTCGTATATAGTGATTGGCAGAACTCTGCTGAGCCATGCATCCTCAAGTCCAGGTTCACTAAACTGAAGCCAAAAGAGAGATCTCCCCTTCCCGTGTCCAGGAACTATCGGGGGAAAAAATAATAAATGCTTAGTCCTACCAATCTAAAAGAGAGTCAACTTGTATATTCTTGGACAGGTCCTGTATACATCTTAGACAAGAGATAACCCCAAGAAGATCTTTAAATTATAATACCATACAACTAGACAAACAATGGCAAACAAATGACTGAAAGTTAAGAGACTATAAAGATTTGTACCAAAAGTACCAGCTAGTATCTCAGGAAAAGCTTTGTCTCGCAATAAAAATGCCCTCAAGAGACTAAGGTGGAACAGGAATTTCATCTAGCTTCCACATCAGCCAAACTCCCATCTGGAGGACAGGGTCCTCATCTATTAGGGGAAAATAGGCCCCCATCTGGAGGATAGCATCCTCATCTGCAAGGGAGAGGTTGGCACACTATGATTAAATAGTCCACTGTCAGGAAGCTTTCATTTCTGTCTTAGAGGTAGAATCCTTTGTTTCTGTTTGTCCTAGAACTTTAAAATAGGGCAGGTAACCAGGAAACAAAGAAATCAGAACTTGACATTTGCCTAGGAGGATAGATAGATTACTAACAGGCATGCCCAAGCAGATCAACCCAGGACCCCATTCGACAGGGGAAAGATGGAAAGGATGCTTTGAATATGACCAGACTGGGCGCTTTGAGATGGTTGCAAGCACAGGAAGCTTTCGTGTGGCCTATGTCCCAACCATGGGAATTTCCACTGGAGAAAAGATTGCCCCCTGAACCCCAGGGCCCAGGGGTCGAGCACCCTGGTGGAGATCAATGAAATGGCCTGAAGCCCCTAGCTTCCCTCCGATGGGAAAAAGGAGTTTGCCTCTGATAACCAGTGAAAGCCCAAAATGCCAGGTTGAGCATCTCATGAAAACCTTGGGTTTAACAGGCAAATGGGAAGCCTCTTTGTTTCTATGTTAATGGACAAAGGAGCACAAAATTTTAGTGCTCAACTTCCTTCCTAGGCTTTTGTCAATCTTATATTTTACTAAAATATTAATGATGAGGGAAGTGACAGGTTCACCAGTTACAAAGTAACTACTGAGATTCCTTACATACTCAATAGTAATGTTTTTTGGGCACTCCTTTGTTTACATGCCTGAATGCCCGAATATTCTAGGCTTAGGCTTAATAGAATAAAATATTCTAACACTGTTATAAAGTCAATCACGTGGTTCTGGTTTTAGATGCACCAAAGTCTTAAGACACAGGTGGGTAATGAAGAGACCTAGAACCCAATTTTGGTTTTCTTTTAGTTACCTTTAAGTATGTTTCTCCACGTGTATATACTTTTCTTATTAGGCCCAATGGAACTCTCATATGATCTAGTCAGAAAAATGGCCATTAGCTCTAACTACAGACAGCCTAAGAGTTTAGAATATGTCCCCACATGCCTAGCTGAACAATGTCTCTGCTCGACTGGAGTTGCCCACCCCTTGTTCCTCCCCTTACCTAGAGGTCCATGGGCTGTCCCCAGGTGTTATGGGTAAAACAGGATGCGATTCAAACTGCTCATGGACAGACAGGGGTGGGAGGGGCCACTCCCTGCACGCCAACACTGTTGGCTGTCAGCCAATCATGTAACTACTAAGTTAGAAGCCCCCTCCCTTTGCCAATAAGCTAGAGCTAAAATCAGACATGTTTAATAAGTTCTGCCCTCACCCTAAAAGTTTGCCTTATAAACTCAGTGCTTGACAGAGGAAAAATACAATGACAAACTTAAGGAGTTAGACAAGAAAAAAATAACAAAACTCCAGATGTTAGACAGACTAGTTCTGACAAATCCATGCTGGCTTTTCATTTAAATCTGAGCAATGGTCTTGCCCTAAAGATGAAATAATGCTTACAGACCTATAGAACTTTCCATGTCAGGAGATAATGTCCCCTACATGTGTCATCTTAAAAGGATTTGTGACAGGTTTTATGGAATCAGCGTTTACACCCTACAAACATGATTTTCTTTACTAACTTTTGCTTGTACCCACTGTAAGATTACTGAGCTTATTTGGTTTATTGAGGATGCCAGGCTGCTCTCACTCTCAGCGCCCCATTTCAGCAGGAAGCAGCCAGAACGATCGTCAACCCTTACCCCCTGAGCAGTCTGGATCCTCAAATAGGCTGGAGGTAAAATAGGCAGGTTTAGAACACCATGCTGGGATGAGTCTCTCAAGGTCTTTAGAATTCCTGAAGGCCATCCACCACTGCTGGGATCAACACTCCTGCTAAAGAAATAAAAACATGGACAGGAAACAAGCCAGGGATGGCTTAAAGGCTGGTTCGATTCCTCTCCATGGCTAACTACTCTACTTTCTACTTTACTGGGGCCCTTAATTATACTTCTATTACTTCTTACATTTGGGCCCTGCATTTTAAATCACTTGCTTGCTTTTATTAGAGAAACATTGACGCAGAAAAAATAATGGTATTGAGACAACAGTACCAACCTGTGCCTCAATTGGACCAGGAAACATCCTTCCAATTTTAAGATTAAAATTCCACCAAAAGAAAAAGGGGGGAATGTGGAAGAAAAGAAATTTTTAAACAGACCCAAAGGCAGAAATGTTCATGTCCTTGAGCTTGGTGGTCAGCAGTTTTCAGAGTTCTGAAAACAACAGGTGACTAGAGACTGAAAAACATCTCCCCTCTCAAGGTCCCTGTGAGAGGGCCGGATGCCAAACCATCCAGACTCAGATATCAGACCAAAGTTGGTTCCAGGAATCTTCCCCCTTTTCAAGGTCTCAGTCTTCAGTACATGCAGATGTCGCTTGAGCCCACTCACCCCCTCCCAATTCCCCTCTCAAGGTCTAATGTGTACAGCTATGCCTTTGTACTAACTAATATGATAGCCAATTATTTTGTAACATGACGTGACCTCCCTGTGAGGAGGGTATAAAAAGTGTATGCTTCTTGAGCTCGGGGTCGTCTCTCCCTCTAGTGTATGGGGCGACCCCAGTGCGCTAGAACAAAATCCTCTTGCTTTTGCATTGAACCTGTGTCCGTGAGTATTTTGCGGGGGTCCACTTCCTGGTGGCCTTTGGCTTTGGCCCTTTAGGTCTAACAAGGCAAATGAGTGAGCCAGCAATAGGATCACCACCCATACCCCAGGCGTCAGGTGAGAAGCAGCAGGCAGAGGACGAATTAGCTGCAGACTCAGCTTTATTCAGGAAGTGTTTGGGCTTATGTATGGTTGCGGTCCAATCAGGTGTGGCTACCTCTCCACTCAGGGGGAGGGGGAGAGCAGCCACCAATCATTTAGCTGTTTATTAGTTGTCCAAGTTAGATGACCACTTCTCATTGGTTGTTCATCCTCCTTCCCATTGGTCGTTCATCCCTCTTTCCCATTGGTTTTCCATCCCCTGCCTGTATGCTTCCTCCACTGGGACATGACTGGGGCATGTCCAAACTTCTTCAGGCTTGTCTGTACCCAGTCCTCCTGGATTCGGGAGCCCAGACTTGGGCCTCCCTGAATCGACAGTGCCACAAGGAATAGCATGGTTTGTGGTACATAGTTCTTGACAGCAATAATTTCAAGGGCTTATTGCTAATGTTCATTGAGGGCCTTCATCCTGGGCCCTCCTTGACCCAATACCTCCCGTGGGGACACAGACATGTTAGGAGTGATTCACAGGAGGAACTTGTCTCTTGGAAGAGATTTCATGCAGCATGGCAGCTTGTCAGTTCCTTGGCTTTTCTGGAGAGCCTGAAGCTCGCTCACTCTAGTGCACTAGGACTATACCAGTCTCAGTGCGTCTACACACCTGAGGAAATCCAGACGAGAAGGTTGAAATGAACATGCTGACACTCAATATTTTCAATCATTCCAGTTGCATCTACACACCTGAGGAAATCCAGATGAGAAGGTTGAAATGAACATGCTGACACTCAATATTTTCAATCATTCCAGTTGCCTTGGCCGCAGTGATGAAAGGCAGGGTTCTTTTCCTCCTGTTGATCATTTGACAGAAGAGACGGGGCAGCCTCCACTGTGAAATTCAGTACTGTTGCCTGTCATAGCTTTGACATTATGAGTCACAAAGAAATTAGTGTTACAGCATTCAAAATGTACAAATCTAAAGCAGAAGTGTTGGATAATTGGGGGACAGAGCAGACACACATCTGTGAGCAGACTGCAGCTTCCAGACTGACGACATGGCCAGGTGCTCTGATCCCGAGTGTGACCAGGAAGCCAGTGTTTTGCAGTTCTGACCCCAAGACTTCCTGCTGCAAAGAGTCTTTCAACTTGAGTCTCCCAAGATCAATGTGGCCCAAGGACAGCTCACGGCCTAAATCCTTCACAGCATGATGGGAATAAGGGTCTGACGGGACACCATGTCTTCAGAACCTGCTGTAGACCCCACTAAGCCACCAGCTTCTATTGTCCCCGGCTCTGGCTGCCCTCTTGGCCTTGAAATTGCAGGGAGCACCACGTTCTCACCCTTGAAGCTGTAGGGAGCACCATGTTCTCACCCTTGAAGCTGTAGGGAGCACCACGTTCTCACCCTTGAAGCTGTAGGGAGCACCATGTTCTCACCCATGAAGCTGCAGGGAGCACCACGTTCTCACCCTTGAAGCTGCAGGGAGCACCACGTTCTCACCCTTGAAGCTGTAGGGAGCACCACGTTCTCACCCTTGAAGCTGTAGGGAGCACCACGTTCTCACCCTTGAAGCTGTCAGGGAGCACCACGTGCTCACCCTTGAAGCTGTAGGGAGCACCACGTTCTCACCCTTGAAGCTGTAGGGAGCACCACGTTCTCACCCTTGAAGCTGCAGGGAGCACCACGTTCTCACCCTTGAAGCTGTAGGGAGCACCACGTTCTCACCCTTGAAGCTGTAGGGAGCACCACGTTCTCACCCTTGAAGCTGCAGGGAGCACCACGTTCTCACCCTTGAAGCTGTAGGGAGCACCACGTTCTCACCCTTGAAGCTGTAGGGAGCACCACGTTCTCACCCTTGAAGCTGCAGGGAGCACCACGTTCTCACCCTTGAAGCTGTAGGGAGCACCACGTTCTCACCCTTGAAGCTATAGGGAGCACCACGTTCTCACCCTTGAAGCTGTAGGGAGCACCACGTTCTCACCCTTGAAGCTGTAGGGAGCACCATGTTCTCACCCTTGAAGCTGTAGGGAGCACCACGTTCTCACCCTTGAAGCTGTAGGGAGCACCACGTCTCACCCTTGAAGCTGCAGGGAGCACCATGTTGATCTAGCTCCCCTAAGGATAAAATTCTAACACTTGCTTCCTGCCCAGTCCTCTGCAGGCAGGAGGGGCTCCATTTCTCTGGGATCTACAGAGTGAACATCTATTTTATCCAATATTACTTAATTAATTAATTGACTTGATTCATTGGACAGGATAAAGGAGATCAGCTGGGAGCATACAGATGTCTGGGGACAACATTCAGAAGCTTCCTTCCTCTGTGTGGGTTCCTCAGATAGAAGTGTTGTACACACAGGCGTTGTGAAGAACCATGAAACCTGCTGTTTGCTGAGATGGAATCAAACACTCGACATCGAGAGGAAATCCTGCATAATGATTTGCTGACAAAACCAGAGGAGGAAATAACAGAGTCCTGCTTCCTACATCCCTAACTGGACAATGCACTCAAACTCCTGTGCTCATACATTAGTGTCTGTGCCTCACACTCTGCAGTCAGTACTGGAGCTCAGTTATGGCAGCTAAGTACTGCTTCTGCACAGTCAGAGTCCCTTGATTGGTTGAGTCTTGTACCTCAGCAACTACACACACCTTTGTTAGAGACATTACTTTCCCAAAATCATCTCAGAAGATTTTGTCTTGTGTATTCAGAACTGTTTCTCTTCTTAACCCCTTTCTCCTGTTGTAGCTAGAAAATGTTCAGAAATTTCCACTTCTCTACCCATGCCAAGCCTCACCTGTGGGTCCTGGTTCTCATCTTGTGTCACCTGCTGCCAACATCGCTTCTCTGCCCCACATGGCAGACATAAGCCAAGTGTTTCACAGCATACACAGCAGTGTTCTTCAGGACACCATAAGCAACCAAACCAGAAACCAGAAGCTCAATACAGGGAAAACCACGGGTCTCAACTGTCCATAGAAAAGGTGGGTGACAGCTGGAATTATAGAGTGCTTGAATGAGAAAGCACACATATTTGCACATGTCTGAAGATCCCCTGAGCAACATGCTTGACATAGACTTGCTTAAGGATATTCAAGAGGCTCCCTCCACATGCAGCCCCTGGAATGTGAGTAAATAATAAATCCTATGTCCTATGAAAAATATACCTCAGATTAAAACAAGGTCACTAGAATCTGACAGGAGCCGGGATCTCTGACTGGTTCCTGGCAGGAAGAGGAAACCACAGACCCAAACCCTCATCCCCACCACACTCTGCTCCTGGTCAAGGCTGGGCCAGTCCTGCAGTGCTGAGCGCCCCCTGCTGGTCCCGAGCTCCCCGCAGTCAGGGTTGTGTCTGGACTCACACTGAAGTCTCCTCTCCTGGAGTCTTGCTTTGCCCTCAGGCTGCTCAGTGTTAATGAAAGATGGCAGATCTCTTCTAAGGCTGGCTTCAGTTTTAAAGACTACTGTAATCTGTGCTCCTATCACTTTACATAGCATCAATTCCTGGAAACTGTCAGATTCATCCAGGATCTTATTATGTTCATAGTTCTCAGCTGTATTGGACAAGCATCACGTCTCTGTGTGCAGAAGCTGCATATTATTAATAATGTCTCTTTTCCAAAGTTTTTAAGTGAAGGGACATTCAAGTATGGCAGTATTATGGGATCATCTTGGGCCTCATGTGTCCAGATTTTTGTGTTCCAGCTTCGAAGATTCAAACAGAACATGCATAGAAGATTAAGGCCATGTTTATTAGAGGAGAGAAAGAACTGAACTCATGGACATGAATTCCATGGGGCAAGGGAACTGGCTGACAGCTGATTCAAAACATTGTGTTTTGTGCCTGGGAACTGAAGCGAGAGATAAACATGAGAAGATGAGAGGAGAGAAAGAAAAGAACTTACAGACTGCAGAGATAGAATCTCATGAGGGGCAAGAAAAAGGCAGAAAGGAACTCATGGACTCTAGATATGGATTCCAGAAGGAGCAAAAGAGGTGGAGTTGAACTCTCAGACTCCAGACTTGGAGTCCATGATGGGAAAGAGAGGCAGAGAAAAATTCACAGACTCCAGACATGGAGTGTGTCACAGTTTGAAATGTGAGTTTTCCCCCACAAGCTCCTGCTTCTCCCACCAGTCAGGTCTTTTCTGCCATTCAGGCCTGTATCTCCCCTCTGGAACTATAAACTAAATAAATCTCCCTTTTCCCTTAAGTCGTTTGACTTTGGGTGTTGTCCCACAGAAACAGGCAAGACTAACCATAGAGAGTCCCATGAGGGGCAAGGGAGCCAGTGAAGACTGACATACAACAGAGAGGAGTCCAAGAGGGAAAAGGGATCCAAAGATGACTGCAGGGTCAGAGGTGCTTACAGGGTGAGGCTGGTCTGGGAAAAGTGGATTTTTCTTATTGCTTAGCTCCAGTTTCTGCAAACCTGATTTGTGTGTATGGTGTGCTGCATCTCACTGGTCTGTTCACATTGGAGCCTAATCCAGTTGATTTTGTGACTTACCTAATAATGAAATTGTTTCTTTAGAGCAAATTAAGCTTATTGGCAATGAAGTGCTCATCTGTGTATCATTTTATGAAGTGGGCTGGCTGAAGTAGATGACCTTATTTCTGTGAAGGGTAAGAATCAGATTCCCCAGTTTAATAAGGTTTATTCCTTCAAGGTCTGTCATAGTTAGGCACAGGTGTCAACTTGACTGTTGAGGGTTTGAGATCTGGGCACATTTGTGGAGAATTAGTGGTTGGGTTAAGCCCAGAGCAAACCTACAGGAGATTGTGTAACTGATAGGGAAGGCTCAGTCTATGGTGTGTGGGACTAGGTTCCAAACATGTGCATAAAATACTAACAGCTGGTTGAGGAAGTCGGCATCCTTCTGTGTACTTGGCCAGACATGCTGGCTTGGCAAGGAAGGATTGTCCCCCACTCAGCTGTTATGTGTTGATGGTGTGGCCAGTTCCCTCAGCCCTGGTGTTGGTGCGTGCTCTCCTGTCAAGCTGGACTACAGATTACTAGGTGTGTTCCTTCAAGGTAACCCCAGAAGTCTTCCAGTGACAACCCCCACTGCAGGGAGCTGATGGTGAGACTTTGTGTCTGTGCTGTGTCCCTCGGTGCAGAGCTGTCTTTATGAGGTAGCAATGGTTCTAGTGGATCTGTGTGACACAGACAGGCCTTTAAGCTGTGTTTATGAGACTAGACAGTGCTGTTGAGAGGCTGTGGGAGAAAAGACACTTGGAGTGTGAGTCTGACTCCTGACTTCAATCTCCATGTCCATGTAAATCTGCAGGTAGAGAAACATCTCCACAAATCTGACCTCTTACTCCACACATGGTTCACACTCCCCACCCACTGCAATGCACATCATGCACACACACACACACACACACACACACACACACGCACACACACATACACACACACACACTGCAAAGCATAAATGAGTAACAGAGAATCAGGAAGGGGAAAAGTAGATAATGGTCCCCTCTATAAAGTCACAAGCAAATATAATCATAGGATACATGTTTGTGCTTATCTTGAGCTTTAAGGGAAATGACTGATAGAGTCTTATTTACTACTTACTTACTACTATAAAGCATACATGATGTTTCCCTGAGGACTAAAATGACAAGATGTCAGTGATTTCATAGAGCGTGTTGTCAAGGTGAAAGAAGATCTGGTCAGCCATAGGTTACTCCAGTCCTTCTCCTGGTGGATATCTTCAGGTGAGGGCCACGGATGGTGACCAGCTGTGACATGTTGGATGATACATTTATTTATTTTTTGCTAATGTGCAGAACATTTGTGCTGTGGTGTGCATGAGCTAAATGTGCTAATCACAGTGACACTCTAAGCACCTGAGGAATGAGCAGCATTGTGTTGGTGTGGAATACTCTGGAGCAGAAGAGGAAGATCACCGTGCTGCAGGTTTGGGCAACTGTGTCCAGCACCTGCAAGCTTCTGTCCAGGAGGACATGTGCTGTGTGAGGGTCTGGGGAAGGGGATGCTCCTGTTGAGGCAGTTAATGAAGATTGAAATGCATTGAATTTGTGACCCACAATGCCAAATAAATTCTCTACATCTTTCTGTTTTTCTTGCTCTCTCTTTTTTTTGTTTCTTCCACTCATACAAAGTTGATAAGTACCCCATTCCCCTCCCTCCCTTCATCCTTCCCTCGATCCTCTTGCTCCCTCCCCTCTTTTCCCTTTCTTTTCCCTACTCCCTCCCTTTCTCCAAGTGCTCCCTTCCCCCTTCCATTCCTGGAGCATCCTTTAGTATGCATGTCAAACTTCCTTCTGGGTCCTCTTCTCTGATGTTTCTCTATTTCTTTCAAGATACCTGGCTGGAGTCACCAATTCAGCTGGACTTTGTAGTCACTGAGCCTCTAGATACACCCATATTTCAGTTACTTTTAACTATTGTTGTGAGAAAGCACCCAAAGTAGAACAGGTTAAGAGAGAAAGGAAGATTTATTTAACTTACAGTTCCAGTGGGTAAATATGCACTGTCACAGCAGAAGCATCATAGCTGGCTGGCCGAAGCTGGAGGCAGGCAAGGTCACATCCATCTGACGGGCTAGTGGGCTTCCTGGAGAGTCTCTCTTCTTCCCAGTCTTCTGTTGTGTGGCTCCTTTCATCTGGTCTACTACTCGGAGGTTCCAACGGGTTCTGCTGAGGTTCTGATGGGATCTAGGGCTGATCTTTGTATTATCCAGCTAATCTCTTCAGGTGGCCTCAGCTGATATTGCCAGATGTGGTCTCAGCTCATCTTAATTAAAGCCAGGTGTGTCAGGTTGACACCCAGGATTAACTATCACAATCCATCTCTGTGTGCCCGGCACTGGAGTTACAGACGCATATCACCACATCTGACTGTTATACCAGAATTGGGAACCTACCAACATTTTGCCCACTAAGCCATCTCCACAGCACCCAAATTGAGATACTAAATGTCTCCTCCTCCTTTCTCTAGTAAAAATCATCAAAATAGAGACCAGTTCTTTTAAAGCTGAGCACTGAGTAGTGTCACATCTTCCATGATTCAGGTATGAAGTCACTGATACAACAATCACAATTCCAGCATGCACTGTCATGCTCTATTTATAAATATAATCAAGAGTGTCTCAGGACAGCTGGAGAGTGAGGAATGAAGCTGATGCATATTTTTGAACTGGTTGCCACCTGCACAGTGAGGATGGGCTCTGACAAGAGTGGAAAAAGAATATGGCAGCGTACTTGTATTTCTGACCCTCAGGATTTCTGCTTAAAAGCTGCTGGACACCAGGAGTGTCACGTGCTGTGTCTTCCCAGTGGCCTTGTGTCCTGGGCCTCAGCCTGAGTGACTTCCTGGCATGGTGGAGTCAAGAGTTGAACTCAACAGAGCAAGTGCTCAGGGCGCTGGTCCTTGAAGCAGAGAGAGATCCTTTCCAGCTGCCTCAGCCCTTGAGCACTGTGGCTTCCCTCTCCCAGCTGGGCACCCCACCCTCTCCTATAACCACACTCATGTTCCCCAGTCCACATTCCAAGAAAGACCTGAGGAGGACAGAGAACCTCTGCCCTGTAGGGCCTGGAGACTGTCTGTGTGTCTGTGTCATTTACTTCTGCAGTGAAGGTTCTGGTGTGTGTCTGGGTCTCTCTGTGTTCTTTTAAGCCAACCTGAGCTATAACGTATGTATATCAATAAATCAAGCTGAAAACATTCACTGAATGGATTACAACCAGTTTTAGCTCTTTATGTCAGCATTTCCAGTCTCAGCCATATTAAAATTTATGTTCATTAGTTGCTGAGAGGACTGAACTGTCCTGTAAAATGTTTATCACCAATGACCATTTCCAAAGTTAGATGTCAGTAGGACAACCTAGTTTGTCAATGTGAAAGTGAAGATTGTCTCTACAAAGGCTCACAGTACTCTGAAGGTATTACTCCTGTACTACTGGTTCACCAATATCTGCATACTTGGCATTTCCCGAGTTAGTACATGTCCCAATGTCTGTACATACCTCTCATCCTGGACCATGGAAGGGTCCAGGGGGAAGGACCATGGGGAAAGGAGGACCTGGGATCCTTCTGGGCTGGCAGAGAACTACACAGGACACTGAGTGCTTGGGAACTTGGCAGGGAGCAGCACTGTGTAGGAAACTCCAGTGTGAAGAATGCTTCATGAGCACACGCTGTGGAGAGTGTCCTGTGATGGCCAATACCAGCCAGCCTGGCCTCCAGGAAGAAGCATTCTGACGCCATGACTGGAGCAGTCTGCAGAGTTTCTGTTCATGGAGCTCCAGGCCAGGTGCCTGCAGGACCCTCTGGAGAGTTTCTGAGACCATCTGTGGAGTGAACCTGAGCTCAGTGTGTGCTGAGCGCCCCCTGCTGGCGGTGAGCGCCCTGCAGGGAGGTTCGTGTCTGGGCTCAGGCTGAAGGCCCCTCACTGTGTCTCTGGCGCAGTAATACATGGCTGTGTCCTCAGGGGTCACAGAGCTCAACTGCAGGGAGAACTGGTTCTTGGCCTTGTCTCTGGTGATGGTGGTTCTGGTCTTGAGTGATGAGCTGTAGTAAGTGCTACCATCATTACATATCTTTCCTATCCACTCCAGCCCCTTCCCTGGGGGCTGACGGTTCCAGTGGCAACAGTAACCAATGATGATGGTAACCAGAGACAGAGTAGATGAGGTCAGAGTCTGCGAGGGCTTCCCCAGGGCAGGTCCTGACTCCTGCAGCTGCACCTGGGACAGGACACCTGGGGAGGAAGAGTATCAGTCCTTGTCAATCACCTGCAGTCACCACTTCCCAGGGAGCCATCCATGTGTGACACCAGGGACCTCACCTTGGGGAGCTGTCAGCAGGCCCAGGAGAAGAACCACCGACTCATGTTCTAATCACTGTCCTGCTGTGTATAGAGTTTCCGAATGTGAGACTAGAGAACAGGGGGAATTTGAATGTAAAGACTGAAGGCTCATTTGAATGTGGAGTCCTCTTCATGTACTTAGGGACAGACAGAGGTTGGGCTTCTTTTTGAGGCTCTCGTGCCTGTGAAGTGTGTCTTCTCCATCTTAAGTGATTCTAGTTTGTGTTAGGACAGTAGGTGTTTGCCAGGGGCAGATGGAAGCAGGTCAAAAGCTGATGCCAGATTCTGAGTCCTGATCGCCCTTCTTCCAAGCCTGGTTGAGACTGAGATGACAGTTCACAGCAGGAGAGACCTGCTGGGGATGTCGTCAGTGCTTTATCTTGTTTGCTGCATGTTCTTGTGGGGAGCTCACAGTGCGACAAGGCAGTGTGGATATAGGTCTTGTTTTTCATGACATAGGTGTGATGAAAAGAGACAGTACATTCTACAGACAGGGCACTTTTTTCCCTGTTGTTTATCTTGTCTTGCACTTTGGGTCCTTGAGCATGAGCTTCTTGGACTAGCTGAAGACCACATGGTCTCTAACATTCACAGGCATTTTTTGTATATGTGTGTGTGTGTGTGTGTATGTGTGTGTGTGTGTGTGTGTGTGTGTGTGTAGAAGAGGATATTGTGCCTGTCTGTGTATTTCTGTGTGTAGAAGACAGTACTCTGGGTGTGTAAAAGGATATTGTGTATGTGTGTGTGTGTGTGTGTGCATGTGTAGAAGAGGATACTGTGTGTGTACATGTGTGTGTGAGTAGAAGCTACTCTGTATTTGTATGTGTAGAAGGTACTGTGTACATGTGTGTATGTATATGTGTACGTGTAGAAAGTACTGTGTATATGTGTATATATGTGTGTGTGTGTAGAAGAAGGTATTGCGTATTTGCATGTGTGTATGTAGAAGAGGGTACTACATGTGCCTGTGGAGGCCCAAGTGTGACAGTTTGGATTGCTCTACCTCCATTTTGCTTTGCTTTGTGGTTTCCCAGACTCTGCCTTCCGTACACTGAAGGCTGCTGCTATTTCTGCCTGCCATCTGAATGCAGGTCCTTCTTTTTCAAAAGCAGAGACTTTAATCCCTGAGCCATCCCTTCACTCTTTTTCCAGACATGTGTTTAGTCTCTCTGTGTTCTGCTGCACCCATCCTAATGGAGTCTTTACATTAGCAAGTCAGAGCTTACACCAGCTTTATGTGTTGCTGCAAGAGGTGCTGCATCCCACAGAACATCCTTTGTTACAGACACACTCTGTACCTCTCTGCTGGACTCTTCTCTGTATGCCCCATGTGTTTATAGTGAATGTGGACAGCATATGTTGTTACTGGTGGAAAATCCCTTCCACAGGGATCAAAGCAGTGTAGTCCCTGCAGATTTGCTACCTAGCCATATAAATTAACACTCTTCTCAAATTGTGCATCCACTGTGAGATTTGGTCCATCAGTGACTCTTCCTGCAGAGTGTGTTACGGCTTGAGAAATCCACTGCATGTCCCCAAGCCTGAGAATGCTGTGCTGTCACCTTAAGATCTCAAAATTAGGCTCTGGTTGCACAATCATTTTCTCTCAGTAACTTGAGAGTGTCTGTTAGTTGAGAGTTAATTATTCAGAGTTTTCAAACAAGGTCGAATCATGGCATCTGTCAACGCATTGCTGCAGATGACATAAAGAAGGGCCAAGGGAGAAAAGCTGATTGTGGACATGTTGATGAGTTTCATTTGAGTGCAGAATAGTCATGGAGAACATGCTGACCAGGGGCCCAGCCATCTGTGAGATGCAGCACTCCACCTGAGGAGGGCTGCAGACAGCCCTGTGCCCTGGTCAAGGGATAACTCAGGAACCTGAGAGGACACTGCTTGGGGTCGTGGAGGAAAGGTCTCTGTGAGACTGTGTTGCTGAGATTGTAAAATGAGTTACTATTACAAAGGGCCGTGTGGAGATTCCTCAGAAATGGAAACTTGGAACCACTTAACATTCCCCATGACACTCACGGGCCGATGTCCAGGGACAGGAAGTCATCCTGTGAGGCACCATGTGCAGCCTGTTCCATCAGTGCAGCTCTGCTCAAGAGTGAGGAGCAAAACTAACCTCAGTGTTTAGAAGAAAGGGTCAGAAGAGGAACCACGGTGCCCTTTTTGTGTGTTTGGAGCCTGTGCACAGCATGTGCAGCCTGGAGGTGAAGGGACATGACCTGTGTGGGAACAGGGGTGAACCTGAGGGTGCAGAGCTAAGTGAGGCCGTCCAGGGTGAGAGGCACTGTACAGCCAAGTTACTTGGACCATGGAAGGGAGGAAACCAAAGAAACAGTGTTTCTGTTTCTGCAGAGTGAGGAAAGAAACCTCAGGTCCACAATGCAGATAGAAACAGATGCTTTATATTTCAAAAACGATGAATGAGTAGATGTTCCAAGCAGAAAAGACAAGACAGTTTAAGCTAAAGGCATCTTATTTGCCTGCTTTCATTACATAATTCATAGATAAATGACAGACTTCATGTGTGTCCTGAATATTGAATTTGTTTTTTAAGTGATGAGCATATGGTTTTTTGTTTATTCAAGAGAATTTAATCTTACTTGATCTGTACAATAATCTATTCCCAGGCAAAGATTTTATTATATCTTTTTTTTAATTTGTCCTGTGAATTCTTTTTTTTAATTAATTAATTTATTTCCGCTCATACAAACTTAATAGGTACACCAGTCACCTCCCTCCATCACTCCCTGGACCCCCTAGCTCTCTCCCCATTTTTCCTCTTCCTTTCCCCCCTCCCTCCCTATCTCCCAGTGCCTCCTCCCCCCATTCCTGGAGCATCCTTTAATGTGTATGTGGAACTTTCCTATGGGCCCTCCTCTCTGATGAGGTGGAAGGACTCAGTGGCATTTCCTAGAACTCTTTCTTGTGTTCTCAATAATTATAGGCACACTATGGTGGCTGTTAATCCCTAGCTTATAAGGATCCTAGTGCCTTTAGTCATGCTAGACTTTGAGGAGTCAATAATGTGTTGGTCATTGCACAGGTCATGCAAAGTCCTATTACGATTGCTTTGGACCTAACTTGTGTGGAGTATATTGCATATCAGACTCCTCCCCATCCTTGTGCTCTTACAGTCTTACCGCCCCCTCTTCCGCAAATTTCCCTGAGCTTCAGAATGGGGAGAGATTAGGCTGCCCTGGTTCCAGGTGGGTGATATAGAGTCTCTGATATTCTGAATTATGTTTGCTGATTTTTTTTTCATTTTTGCTTCTCCTGCAATGCTCTTTGCTCCATCCTGATGGGTATTGGATGTAACCACCTAGCCAGAAATAAAAAGCTGTTCAAATAGAGTCTTATTACAAGAGTATATTCAAAGGTAGATGGAATAAAAGTAGGAGATCGCAGCGGGGAGGGTCAGTCTCCCATTTACACAATGGTTACTTTCTGAATGCCAGACTATATGCCCTTCCCCATCTGGTGAGACCATATGCCATCAGTTGCAAATGATCAGGAAGGAAAGTCTGTGAACTTAACCAGATGTCTCATTACTTACTTGCAGTCCTTGATGGTGGCCTATTTTCTCTGCTGTAACATGGTCCCCTCTTTCTTTGTTTCTGGTGGGGCCCTCCTTTGCCATCCCTCCTGTTTATAATCTTTACAATTGCTGCAGATATTACAGAGATTTATCTTTGAGAGTGTCTCAAAGTGGGTTTGGGACTACGATCCACCTATTAGGGAGTACATAAAGTGCTTAATTTTCTGTGTCTGGGATACTTCACTCAGTATAATTGTTTTTAATTCCCTCCATTTCCTGGCAAATTGCATTAATTCATCATTTTTGATGGCTGAGTAGTATTCCTTTGTATAAATGTACCACATTTTCCTTATCCACTCATCAACTGTTGGACATTTGGGGGTGATTCCATGACTTTGCTATTTATAAACAGTGCTGCTATGAACATGGTCGTGCTTGTGCTATTGAGGTGAATTTTTGTTCCATTGGGGGTTATTCCAAAAAGTGGAATAGCAGGGTCATATGGCATTTCAATCTTTAACTTCTTTAAGTATCGCCAGACAGCTCCCCAGAGTAGTTTTATGAGCCTGCATTCCCACCAGCAATGTAGGAGGACTTCCCCTCTCTCCACATCCTTTCCAGCGCTTGGTGTTGTTTGTATTGTGGATTTTTGCCATCCTGACACGGGTGAGATGATATCTCAGGAAAGTTTTGATTTGCATTTCCCTGATGGCTAAGGATGTGGAGCATTTTTTAAGATATGTATTAGACATTTTAATTGCATCCTTGGTAAAGTTTCTTTAAGTTCCAAGGCCCATTTTTTTAATTAGGCCATTTGTTTCCTTGATGTTTAGTTTTCTAAGTTCTTTGTGCACTCTGGATAATAGAGCTATATCAGATATGTGGTTAGTGAAGATTTTCTCCCATTATGTGGGTTGCCTTTGTGCTTGAGTCACAATCTTTTTATCTAAACAGAAGCTCTTTAATTTCACAAGATCCCGTCTGTTGAGAATTGGTTGTAGTGACTGTGCCATTGGATGTCCGTTTAGGAACTGTTGGCCAAATCCAATCAACTTGAGGGATTTCCCTATCTTTTCAACTATACTTTCTATGGTCTTTGGGCTTGTATCAAGGTCCTTGATCCATTTAGAATTCATTCTTGTACATGGTGACAAGTACGGGTCCAGTTTCAATCTTCTGCATGTGGATATCCAGTTTTTGCCAGCACCATTTGTTGAAGATGCTGTTCTTTTTCCATTGGATTTTTGGGCACCTTTGTCAAAGATCAGATTGCAGTAGTTGTGTGAGCTTATATTTGGGTCTTCAACCCTTATCCATTGATCTGTGTGTCTATTTTGGAGCCAGTACCAAGCTGTCTTTACAACTATGGATTTGTAGTATAGACTAAGGTTTGGTATGGTAATACCTCCAGCAGTGTTTTTGTTACTCAGGATTGTCTTTGCTATCCTGGGTCTTTTGTGCCTCCATATGAATTTTGAGATTGTTTGGTCAACTTCTTTAAAGAATTGCTTTGGGATTTTAATTGGTATAGCCTGTGAATTTGTATATTGCCTTTGGTAGGATGGTCATTTTTACGATGTTGATTCTGCCAATCCAGGAACAGGGGATGTCTTTCCACCTTCTGGTGTCTTCTACATTTCTGTCTTTAGGATTTTTAAAGTTTTCATTGTAAAGGACTCTTACTTCCTTTGTTAGGTTTATACCAAGGTATTTCATTTTTTTAGGGACTATAGTAAATGGGATCATTCCTCTCAGGGCTTTTTTCACTTCTTTCATTCAGAGCATATAGGAAGGCTACTTATTTTTGTACATAAATTTTTATCCTGCCACCCTGCTGAACTTCTGTATAAGTCCAGGACTTTCTTGGTGGAGTTTTTGGGGTCACTCAGGTATATGATCATGTTCATCTGCAAATAGAGATAATTGACTTCTTCCTTGCTGATTTGAATCCCTTTTATGTCCCTTTCTTGTTTTATGGCTTCAGCTAAGACTTCAAGTACAATATTGAATAGAAGTGGTGAGAGTGGACAGCCTTGTCTACTTCCTGATTGAAGCGGAATGCTTCAGGTTTTTCCCATTGAGTATAATCCTTGCTGTTGGTTTGTTGTATACAGCTTTTATTATGTTGACAAAAGTTCCTTCCATTCAATAGTCTGTAGGATTTGAGCCTAAAATCTTGTTGGATCTTGTCAAAAGATTCTTCTGCATCTATTGAGAGTATCATGTGGTCTTGGATTTTGGACTAGTTTATATGGTGAGTTACATTTATTGATTCGCATATGCTGAACCACCTGTGTGCCTAGAATAAAGCCTACTTGATCCCCGTGAACGATCTTTTTTTATGTTTTTGAGTCCTATTTGTTATGACTTGTTTGAGAATATTTGCACCTTTGTTCATCAAAAAGATTGGGATTAAGACAATATTAGCTTCATAGAAGGAATTTGGTAGTGTTCCTTCCTTTGCTATTTGATGGAACAGTTTAACGAGTATTAGCTCCTTAATTGTCTGGTAAACTCTGTGCTGAATCCATCTGGTCCAGGACATTTCTTTGTGGGAAGATTTGAGATTACTTCCTCGATTTCCTCATACATTGTAGGACTATTTAAATAATTCACAACTTCCTGATTCAATTTAGGTAAGTTGTTCTTATTTAGACATTTCTTTTGTGTTGTCAAATTTCACAGAGTATAGTTTTTAAAATACGATGTTATAATTCTCTGAATTATTTTGTCATCCTTTTTCATTTCTAATTTTGTTAATTTTGGTTTTCCTTCTTTTACTTTTGGTTAATTTAGCTAGGGGTGTATCAATCTTATTGATTTTTTCAGAGAACCAGCTTTTTGACTGGTTGATTCTCTGTATCATTTTCCTTATCTCAATTTTGGATATTTTTCCCCTGATTTTGTTGATCTCCTCGCTTCTACTGGTTTTGGGATTGAATTGCTCTAGTGTCTCTAAAGCTTTAAGCTGCATTGTTAAGTTATTTATTTGTCATGTTTCCATTTTTTTGATGTAGGCATTAGGAGCTATGAACATACCTCTTAAGACAGCTTTCATTGTGCCCCAAAGATTCTGCATCATAGTGTTTAGTTTCCAGGAATTAGTGTATTTTCTGTTTTTGTTGTGGTGCAGATGTCAAGCGTTAGACCACAGTGGTCTGATAGAGTACAGAATAGAATTTCAACTTTCCTATATATGTAGAGATTCATTTTTTGGCCCAATATGTAGTCTACTTTGGAGAAAGTTCCATGTGCTGCTGAGAAAAATGTGTATTCTATGGTGTGTGGATGAAAAGTGCAATAGACATCTGTAAGGTCCATTTCAGTACGAGTTTATTAATTTCCAATGTGTCTCTGTTAAGTTTCGACCTGTTGTTCTATCCCATGTTGAGAGGGCAGTGTTGAAATCCCCAAAAATTATTGTTTGGGGGTTGATTTCTCACTTTAGATGCTGTAGGGTTTGCTTAATGAATGTGGAGGGGCCCGTATTAGGTGCATATATGTTCAGTATTGTGAAGTCTTCCTGATAAATTGTGCCTGTGACTAAAATGTAGTATCCATCTGTGTCTCTTATTATTTTTCTTTGATTTGAAGTCCACTTTGTCCGACAGCATAATGGCTACCCCTGCCTGTTTCCTGATTCCATTAGCTTGCAGAATTTTGGACCACCCTTTAACTTTTAAGATGTGCCTATCTTTTGTGGTGAGATTTATTTCCTGAAGGCAGCAGATTGATGGGTTCTGATTTTTAATCCAAGTTTGTAATTCCATTGACATTTAATGTTATAATAGAGAAATTACTTTTAATTCTGGACATTTTTTATGTTTAGTGGCTTTTGTAAGTGTATTATTTGGCTTTTAGGTTTTGGTGTTATTATACTTCCCTTCTGTCCTCCTGGACATGCTTGTTCTTATCTTCAAGCTGTAGTATCTTTACTAGAATTTTTTGAAGTCCTGGTTTGGTAGACATGTATGCTTTCAAGTTGTCTTTGTGCTGGAAAACTTTTCTTTCCCCCTCAATCATGACAGATAGTTTTGCAGGGTATATCAGCCTGGGTTGACATTTTTGCTCATTCAATACTTGAAGTACGTCTCTCCAAGCTCTTCTTGCTTTTACTGTTTCCATTGAGAAAACATTTGTAATTTAATAGGTTTACCTTTAAAAGTGACTTTTTCTTTTTTCTTCTTTTTTTTTTTTCTCTTGAAGCTCTCAGCACCATTTCTTTGTCTTGAATGTGGAGTGTTTTAACTATTATTTGTCGTGGCGAGTTTCTTTTCTTTGTCATATCTGTTTGGTGTGTGGAATGCCTCTTGTATATTAATGGGCCTTTCTTTTTTTAGATGAGTAAAGTTTTCCTTGATAATAATTTGAAATATTTCCTCAGGTGTAGAATTTTGGGATTCTTGCTCTGTTATTCCATGAATACACATGTTAGGTTTCTTCAGGTTGTCCCATAATTCTTGAATGTTTCTCTCAAGTATCTTTTTGGCTTTAAAAACCTCTTCCATTGAGCTGGTTAATACTGCCACTTTGTCTTCAAGATCTGAAATCCTATTTTCTACTTCATTTGTTCTGCTGATAAGAGTCTCTGTTGAGTTCTGGGTTTAGGATAACTTGCCTTTTCCTTCAGTTTTAAACTCTACTTGAGACTATTTTAATTGCTCTATACCTTTTTTTTTTTCCTTGAAATGTGTT
>JALPQD010000742.1:381461-689697 GCA_023101885.1 Typhlomys cinereus | reverse complement strand
TGGGGTCCTCTAGCGGTGATGACTGTTTCCCACTTTGGGAAGAGACCACTGGCCGTCTTCGCCTTGCACACACAAGACTCTACATCTTGATCTCTGCTGGCAGGATTCTGCTGTGCTCCGCGCCTCCGTGCCACGCTGAGGGGGGAGCCAACGTTAGTGCGACAGCATTTGTGTGAAGAAAATAGCAATGTCAGCGCTTTAGTTCACTGGGGGTGTGAGTCTTGACGAGGCATTTTGATCTGGTTGTTAGTTGTTCCCAATGTTCTTTGCTGACTGATCCAAATTACACAAATTAACGTGGTGAAATGTGAAATTTACCTGGGCACATTTTTCTGTCGGAGTGGCAAATAAGGATGATCCGTGATTCTTTCCTTCCTTCTCCTTCCTTCCTCCTCTCCTTCCTCACTTCCTAAGCCTTCCTTCCTCCCCTCCCTCCTCCCTCCCTCCCTCCCTCCCTCCCCTCCTCCCTCCCTCCTCCTCCCCCTCCTCCTAGAGCTTGCCGGATTTGTGTGAGTCTGTGGAGGTCCAAAGGTTGACATCAGGAATCGCCCTTGATTGCACTTGTCTTCTTTTGCTTGCTCTAAGGTTTCCCAGACTCTTACTTCCAGGGGTCACGAATTGCAGGCTGATGCCATTTCTGTCTGGCATTTTATGGGAGATCTCGGGGTCCAAAACTCAGGTCCTTTGGCTGCAAGACCAAAGGCTTTAATCTCACCAGCCCCTGACAACACTCTTTAGGCCGTCGTTACTCCTGTAAGGATTGAACAGCAGATCCAGTCCAGTTTACACCCAAGACCTTGATTGCTTTCAATGCCATGACTGAGCGCGCCAATGAAAGTTGGTGGAAAGACTAGTTTTCATATCCACAAGCTAGCTGTTATTGTTGTCTGGGTTCTTTGTTAATTCCGCATCTTCTCTGTCTTTCATGGAATATGACACTGTTCTACAAAGCCTACGATTGCTTGTCCCGAGCCCTCCTCAAAGGCCGTCTGGTTTATTCTGGTACATTATGGATTAGAAGAAATTACTCTCAATTGGCATGAGGCGATGCTATGCCGCTGCACGTTGCATTTAGCATAAATCTTGCATCTTCTGTGATGGTCCACATTAAGGCTGACTAAACCTGCTTTTAAAGGATTGTCTTTTCCAGAAAAATGGATTATATTTAAACTGAAATTCGGTTGTTTTAACGAAGCCAAAGAAATACAATTTTTTTGACACGTAGAAAATCGAGAAGAGATACTGGAAATGAATTCCCAGAGAGGGCTGGAAAGTAACCTTTCAAAGGTCTTACTGAGGAGCACAAGACCATGAGCTCCAGAAAAAACGCCCTGGGGATGGCACATTTCAGAAAGAAGCATCTAGAAGCAAGACTGGGGAAAGTGAAAAGCATTTGATTGTCAATGGTCACACTGAAAGGAAGGTGAAAAGGTAGTGATTGAGGAAGATGTGGGGGGGTGTTATAGAGAAGAGGGTCTCCGCCTGCTCAATTCATTTCTCTGAAATTCTTTCTTCCAAACCATGGAAACCTGGTCTGTGGTCTAAGATGATTTGTCTTAAATGTTGGAATAGCTGTTGTAAGAATTCAGCTAAGCACAGGCTCATTAATGGATGGTTCTGGTCACTTCGTGAGAGTAGACTCCCCAGGAAAGGAGAGAGAATCCACCTAGGAACTCCCGCAGTGAGGGGGGGGCACCTCTCATTGATGCGGAGATGGAGACATTATCTTCATGTTTCCATAGAGTGGTGGTTTTTAACATAAATAATGCCAACAACTTGGGCTATGAGGCCAAGAGGTGGTCCCTGGGACCAACTCTAACTGAATAGCTGTGAGGGACTCTAGGGACATCTTGCTCATTCTGGAGACATCCGCAGATGTCTCAAGAGGAGGATGTGTTCCCCAAAGATGTCTGCGCTCAGAAACTCTCCCCACCTCGAGTGGCCTTGGACATCCATCCTGGTGTGTGTGAAGAACAAGGGCTTCGCTCCTCTCCGTCCCATCTAAAGAACATCTTCTCTTTCGTTTATGAAGGAAGGAGGAAGAGGAGATGGTGCTCCGTCGCTTCGGTTATAAGCACATCAGGAGCCTCCCTTCCCACACGGATATGGACAGTGAGGTTATAAAACAAAGCCCGGCTTTGTTATATCCCCCTTGACTTCCCCTGGGTCAGCTGGAGAGCGACCACCGGCAGGAGGGAGCACTTAGCACCAGTGCTGGGGGCTGGAGGAAGGAGATGGGGCGAGGCGGGTCGGGGTCAGTGTGGACAGAGCGGAGGAAGGAGAGGGGGGAGAGTTGGTGTCAGCTGGACGGTCCAGTGAGCCCCCGGCCAAGACAAGCGAGACAAACCCAGAACTGAAAGCCAAACAGCAAAGCGAACGACTCACACACCAGTAGAGAACTGGGGGTGAAGCCACATCAGCACCATCGGCGGTGACGGCGACCTGCCTCCGCCTCAGGAGGGCTTGAATCCGGCATAAACTTAACAGAGGGGAAGGTGAAAGCCGACAGATCAGCACTTGCGTGGTGACATGCTCTGCAGGACAACGCCGACACTCGGGGTCTTATCGGATCCTGCGGTTCTGGCCCTCCTGGACAGGAATCCCACCTTATGGAGATTAGCTGCAGCGTCGCCAAGCTTGGAGGCTGTTCACGGCGCAGCTGCCCTTACTGTCTCGAGAGGTCAGACGTTAGTCGAGCGCTTTAATTAAATTTATCTTTTACAAGGTGTTTTCCGGAACAGCAGATCTGGGGAGACCTCACTAGGAAACATTGGCCCGAAAACCAAAGCCCACCACCTTCAGCCTTCCCCTCGAGGCTTCCTGCGGAGGGGCTGATAAAAGGCGTAGTGTGAAGGGTCGACTCTGGCTGAGTCTCAAACATGCGCAGCGTCGTGTTTTCCAAAGGCCAAAGGAAGGATTTAAAATGAATTTTGAAAGTTGAGCTGCAAACCCAGTCGGATGGTGTTTTCCTGAAGTGGCGGCGGCGCAGGCTTGGATGGGATTCTGCAGATCACACAGCTGCGATCCAGCTCTCATTCAGTGCCGTGGTAAGAAATCCCATTAGCAAATATTTGAAAATTTATCTCGGGCATGCGACTTCAAAGAACCCCCTGACCGCAACATAAGTTATTTAAGCGACATGTCAAATGTACTTCTGCGGAAGCGAAACCTTGAAGCCATGCATATGGATTGGCTGTGTCTCTGGCCTGCACCTCACCGTGTTGTTCAAAGGGACGCCCACTCTTGCATTTATGAGACGTGGAGCCAGAGCTGATAGCTGCTGCCCAGTTTCCACTTTCATCATGCTGACCAGTGTGGCGCGGGATTTAGTCGCCCTTCCTGTAACTGGCGTTTTTCTGTCTCTGAGTCTGCTTTGCCCGAGCCTGGACAGATCTTGGATTCTGCAGTGGGTGGTATGTCTGTGAGACTGTGCACCTGCCGATGTGGAGCTTAGCGTCATGGGAAACAGGAAGGGCCTGGCCACACCCACCCTGCCTCTCTGAGCTGCAGCCCCCTCCCTGTCAGGAGACTTGCTTCACAGGAGCGAACTTCTAGAACAGGGCTAATATGCTCAACACCGATTCCCTCAAGAACTGCCTGCGTAGAAGATCTATTCATTGGAAATGCCATGGAAACTGGTTTGTCCAATAGGTTCTTCCTGGTCAAACACAGGGCGTGGATCCTAGGCTAGATCGCATCGATGAAGATCTCGCCGGTAAAGGCCTATAGATTAGTGATGCTGCTTGCCACACGGCCCGTGGGAGTCAGCCTGGCGATGTGCCGAGCAGGGCTGAGGGTCGGCTGTCGCCTTGGGATCTTCTCCCACACTGTGGTCTGCTGGTAGTTTCTTTGTCTAACTGTCCCCCAAATCTCTCTCTCCTCTGTAAGCTCGCGTTGGCAGGTGGTGACCATCAAGGAAAACGATTGTGTGAAACAGGAGTGGAAGCCCACGGGTGCTTTCCATCCTCTGAGGGCGTCATCTCTGCCAAGTGCTCGTGCTCCGGTCAGGGTAGTGGGTGAACGGGGTTGTGGGCTAGAGCGAAAGGAGAGTGTCTGATGAGTTTGAAATGGATCCTCCTGGTTTATTTCTTAATGAGATTTTAATCTGCTCATTTTGTATTGGGTTCCAAATAAGTTTTCAGAAATGGACTCACAAAGGTTCACAAATGAGCAATTGTTGATTGAACAAGTTCTTTCTAAGAGGGCCCCACAAAAATGTTGTATCATATGACTAAAATTTCTAATCTTTCAACAACTGAAAGCAACAGTCACTTAAAACATAAGTTTGGATCCTTCATTAAACAACGCTGATGCTTAAAATGCTGTCGCAATTACTTAATTTTTTTGATGCTGGGAGACTACACTCACATAGTCCACCTAAGGAGACCCACCCCTGTGATGAGGCTCCACCTCTTAAAGGTGCCGCAGCCTTCCCAAACATTCACACCAGCTAAGAATTCAAACACAGGAGTCTCTTGGGGAGAGGGGGGCTCACATTCACACCGTGACAAATGCCGTACATGTTAAATCTAAAGGAATATGCTAGTCGAACACTGGATGCTAAAACACACACAGCGCTGATCTCGCGTCCGTTGCTGATTCCGATGGCCTCGAAAGAGGTGAGATTATTTGAAGTCAGGCCAGCCTTTCCTTGGGTGTGCCTTCAGCTGCTTGAGGGGGTTGTCTTCAGTGCTAAGCTTCTTGGAGGAGGTACCCTTAGGGGTCCCCATCCCTTCAATCAGTCGACGAGGGGACAAAGTCAAAACAGTGGGAAATGTGAGTTTAAGGAGCTGGGTTCATTCAGGTGATGGCCACATAGAGTCTCAAGGCCGGATAAAACCTGTTTGCAGTGGTTGAGGCTAAAGAATTGTAGTTGTTAGACGGGATCACGGAAAGAGAAAGCAATCAGCTGTCTAGCGTGGGCTCCATCCGCTCATGGAGGGAGAACCCAAGCCTCCTGAACCCAGGACACAGGGGTGTGTGGTACCTTGATCTCTGGAGGAAGCAAAGGCTTGGGAGCATCTCCCCACGCGCTGTGCGGATCCCTGGTGTCTTCCTGAGCGGCTCTGATATACTCTCACTTGGCGGGGATTCGGTTTCAGAGCCGGAGCGCGTCCTGCGTCTCCCAGGGCTCGTGGGCTGGACAGGGCAGGCGGGCTTCCAGCTCTCCTGGGCAGCTTCACAGGCGACGTAAAAGCAGAGACTTACCGAGAAGTGTTTTCTGAAGACGGTCCCATAACATTAAAACTCACCCACGCAGGGCGGGAATTCAGGCCAGTTTGTGGGGCTGGGCGGCTTCCAGCTTCACAGCGCTCAGTTCCTTGGCTGGAAATGACGGAAATGTTTGCAAAACGCCCCGATTGCAGCAAAGCCCCGGAGCCCTGCGGGCGGCCGCGGTACCCCCTGCCATCTCCAGGTGGCGCCCTCTGCCTTCCTGAGAGTCAGCAGCGGGCCTCAGGCCCGGCTCAGGAATGTTGGGGTGTCGGGCGCTTCGGCCCTGCATCCTCTTCAGTCCCTCTTCCAGTCTTCTAGCAGAAAGTCGAATTCACATAATTAAAAGACGGGACAGACAGGGTCTGTGGTCGGCAGGCGCTTTCAATTCTTTGTAAAGTTCTTTCTTCTCAGTAACTTTTGGAAACAGGCGGATAAAATTTTTATGAAGCCTGTAAATGAAAACAGCAGCGAGACGTTCACTAGATGACGCGGGATCTGAATTCAAGCTTCAGAAACACTGCGGCGGCCTCTGAGTTCCTGGGCGGGGAGTCCTCGCTTTGGGGGTCAGTCATGCTGCGGGATGATTAGCAAAACCCCACTGGTTTTCACAGTGTCCCTCATCACGAGGGTCACTTCTGCGACGACAGAGCCAGTCACAAAGGCCCCCCCTGCACCCCCGTTCCCCGTCCCCCCCTGCACCCCCGTTCCCCGTCCCCCGTCGGATTGCCGTCTGTCACCCCGCGCTCCGGTTTGGGGAGCCCCACCTTGTCCGCTCTGTGGCTTCTGCTGCCAGGCACGCGGGCCGATGCCCGCAGAACTTTCGGGGCTGCGTCTGGCCCAGCCTGCCTGGCAGTGTGGGTGGAGCTGCTCTGCTCACGTGTGAGCGCAGAACCTCAGAACAGTCCTCACGGAGCTTGTGCCAACCGGGTGGCGGGGCCAGTCACGCAGCCCAAGCCTCCGTGCGCCTTGCCCGACACAGCCAGCCCTGGGCTTGGCTCCTCCTGCTGTCTCCGCCCTTCCTGGGCCTGGTTCTTCCTTTCAGTCTCTTTCCCATTTCTTACCATGGAGTTCCTATGTGGCCACCTTCTTCCTTTCTCTTCCCTGCCCTCCCTCCCTCGCTCCCTCCCTCGCTCCCTCCCTCGCTCCCTCCCTTGTTCCCTCCCTCCCTCCCTCCTTCCTTCCTTCCTTCCTTCCTTCCTTCCTTCCTTCCTTCCTTCCTTCCTTCCTTCCTTCCTTCCTTCCTTCCTTCCTTCCTTCCTTCCTCCTCCCTTCCTTCTTCCCTCCCTCTTCCTTCCTTCTTTCTTCTCTCCTTTCTTCTTTTTTCTTTCTCCTTTTTCCTCTCTCCTTTTCTTTTCCCTTCCTCCCTTCCTTTCCCTTTCCTTTCTCTCCATTCATGCTTCCCTTCTTTCTTTTCTTTCCTCTCTTTTGTGTGTGTGTGCGCGTGTGCATGCACGCACAGCTATGCACGTCTGTGTCTTTGTGCATGTGTGTGTGCACGCGCACCGCACATGTTCTTGTGCATATCAGAAGTTATCCTTAGTGACATTCTTCCGGCTGTCCACTGTGTTTTCCAGACAGGGTCTCCATGCCCGTAGCTCGCTGCCCCAGCAGGCTCGGATCTGCCTGTCTCTGCTTCCCCAGCTCGGGCTGACGAACCAGCCTCTGTGCTGCTTCCCGAGGATTGAACTCAGGTCTTCATGTTCCCATGGCAAGTGCTTTGTGGACTCAGTGGTCCCCAGGCGCGACACTTACTTCTTAGAAACCTCGGCTGTGGGAATACTCACCGCAGGCCAGCCTTTCGGGTTGCTTTTGGCATCAGTGAAGAGCATCGATGACGTTGTCAATGGACTGGTTTGAGTTCCATACTTACGTCTGCACTGATTACTGTTGTCAGGGGTACACAGTATTCTAACTGATAGCTGTAGTGTCACGAGCCCGTCCCTTAGATTCTGGAGTGAATGTGCCACATTGAAGAGAAGTAGTTCCTGAAAAATACGAAGAATGAAAATTGTGTGGCAGATCATGGAGAAAATATCACCACTGCATGAAACCAAGGCTACTAGCTGTTCACGGCACATCTGGCTTGTTCACGGCACATCTGGCTTGCACACGCGGGGAGACCGACATCATAGGTAGCGCAGGTGAGGGCCGTGGCCGTGTGGGGACAGACAATGCTCTGTGCTCAACGTGCCCAGCACAACAGTCTCTGCAGGCGGGAGGGTCACCAGGGCACGGGGAGCCCGGGGTGTGCATGACCCACTCTGCAGGGCGGGCTGCAAGCTGGCCGAGGGCGCAGGGAGCCCGCGGAGCTTCTTGGTCTGGCCGGTAGGAGAATTTGCTTTGCAAAGCGGAGGTAGAAAGTCAGGATTGTCGCAGTGTTGGGGTTCACCGCCGGGGGGACTGTTGATGCCCGTGTCCCCCAGTGCCGCCGGCGGCCTCTCTCACTGTGCCGCCCAGCCAGCAGGGGCACGCGCGGCTCCAGGCACAGAGCTCACGTTATCTCCAAGGCAGGCACGTGTTATCGTCGACCATAACATCTGCTCGGCCGGGCTGGTGGGCAAACCAAGAGGAGTGCAAGGTCCCGTAGCAATACAGATTTAATTTTCCCAAAATGCACGCCAGTAAAAACAAGACATGAGCTGCTTCAAGCTTGGGTTCTGTTGTCTTGCTGTGTCCGTCTGACTGTGTATGGAGCTCCTTTGAAAACAGGGTGTTTTTATTTCTGGGCAGCCAGGTGTAACTCACGCCGACAGTGCTACTTAGAGTTACCGCTCTACAGGAAGCGGCCCGTGCCAGGGGGCTGGTATTTTTGTTCTGCTCTTCGGAGAGAAGCTACCAGACAAAAATAGCCCAGTGACTTGTTGTTTCAGAAAAGGACCCGCATTGTCAACGGCTCCATGAAGGGGTCATGAATCCGGAGGGCTTGTCTAGGATGTGAGGCTTTGGGGAGCCAGCTGGGTGCCTGGCATCAGGAGGAAACCCCCCCCCCCCCGCCCCTGTGTCCTGATGGTTAGATGTGCGGCTTGTTTTCCCTTGTGGCGACCATGCCTCTCCTGAGATTGGATCTGAATCCCTCCAGGCTGCGGAGGGATTAGAACCCAGGACATTTGGATCTGTTGTTTGGACAATTTCAAAAGCAGCTGGACACTCAAAACTGGGGTCGTCATTAAAATACTGGTTCCAATTCTCCATCTAAAAGTGGTTGGTCCATCTGGTCAGGATGTGTGGGAAATGAGTTTTGAAATATCCCTGGAGGGGAACCGGGTCTTACGGTATGTATCTGACCCTGATCACAATGGGATGCACAGAGGTTGAAATGGACGGCTGACCTGCATCTCAGAGCACCCTAAACCTTTTTCTTAATTCTAAAGTAAAATGTGTGAGTTCAAGGAAACTTAGAAAACACAGTAATGAAATTTAAAACATTGACAATTGTTCATACAGAAATTCTTTCTACATTTTTGGTAAAAGTGTGTTCCTGTTTACGTACCTAAGTGTACGCATGCACACATCTTTTTTTTTATTAAAAATTTAATTATACATTTTAAAATTTTTTACCAGTTCCCTCCCTCCCCCCTCCTCCCCCTCCCCTTCCCCCAGTGCCTCCCCCCCAATTCCCAGAGAGTCCTTTATTGTGTACGCCTAACTCTCCACTGGGTCCTCCTCTCCGATGACATATAAGGACCCAGTGGCATTTCCATAAGCCCTTTCTCTTGTTCCCCTTAAGCATAAGATCACCACTATGGCTGTCAATCCCTTGCCTCCAGGGGTCTCGGTGCCCTTAACAGATGCTAGACTTTATGAGGGCAACAGTGCACTGGACATTGCGCAGGGCATGCAAAGTCCCATTATGATTGCTTTGGCCCCAACTATTGTTGAGAAGCTTGCAAATCATTGCTCCTCCCATTCTTTTGCTCTTACAATCTTACCGCCCCCTCTTCCGCAAATGTCCCTGAGCTCCAGGATGGGGAGAGATTAGGCTGGCCTAGTTCTATGTGATTGATATAGAGTCTCTGAAGTTCTGGATTGTGGTTTGTTGATTTTCTTTTGCAGTTTTGCTGCTCCTGCAATTCCCTTCACTCCATTCTGCTGGGCACTGTATGTCACCCCCTGGCCAGAGACAAAAAGCTGTTAAACTGGAGTCTTGTTGTAATAGCACATTCAAGGGTAGATGTAATAAGAGTAGGAAACCTCACTGAGGGAGGGGTCCATCTCCCATTTGCAAAATGATTACTTTTTATCTGCTAGACTATATGCCCTCCCCTTCTGGTGAGATCAGGAAAGAACGTCTGGCATGCACACATCTTAATTCACATTTTAAGCATGAACACTATTCATATAATTGTCACTTTGGTGCAGTCTCTTCTCTGTCTTGGTTTTTGAGACAGATCTCATGTAGCTGAGGCTGGCCTTGATCTCCTGTTCTTCCCGCTTCTGCCTCCCAAGTGCTGGTGTAATGTGTGCGTCCCACCACAGCCAACTTCCATTTTTACTTAATTTTAAATTTCGGCTCAAATATCATGAGTGCCTTTCATGTCATTAAAAACTCTTTGAAAATGTAATTTTTCCCCTTGACTTCCTCTTGTGCACGAAAACATAGTTGAAGGCAAATTGTATCTAATTTTCTGCAATGACAAACGAGAGACTGAAACAAACACCCTTGTATGTTAAGGCTGGTTTCTAAATTTTATTATTCTGTCCCCAGGTTAGAACTTTAAATAAGGGATTACTAGATTACTGGAGTTCATTAAGTAGAGGTGATCATTTGAAACGTGGTCAGTGAGGGAGCTCACGTTACTATTGATATGAAATTATTTAAAGTAAAAATTAATTGGCCCACAGTTGTTAGAAAGTGACTTCGGAACCATGACCGGCCCTCCCGCCGGGGCTGAGCGGGGTGTGTAGTCATTCCTACGGCTCTCTCTGTCTCTCCTGCTCTCTTTCCTGTCCAGCCTTCCATCCCACACCCGAACGTGTGTGTGCAGAAAGACGTGCGTCCACGCAGACGCGAGGTTGAGTATGTCAGAAACTCAAAACATCTGGGAAACACCAAGTCATGGAACCAAAGCGCACACCTGCCCTCTCCTGCAGCGGGCCTGGCACAGGCGGGTAAAACAGTCCTGGCAGGACACGAGGTCAGCGGCTGAAGGACTGACCTGTAGGCGCGGCCGGCTGATGGAAGCAGGGTGGGCCGTGACCAGACAGCTGGACCAGCCCGTGGGAGGGGCTGCAAGCTGAAGGAGAATGAAGGTGCTGAGGATGGGTGGTCAGCGCAGCGCGGCCTGCTTGGGGTCCCACGTGGGCGGTCAGCGCAGCGCGGCCTGCTTGGGGTCCCACGTGGGCGGTCAGCGCAGCGCGGCCTGCTTGGGGTCCCACGTGGGCGGTCAGCGCAGCGTGGCCTGCTTGGGGTCCCACGTGGGCGGTCAGTGCAGTGTGGCCCTCATGGTCTCAGGCTCCTTCTGGGCTGAGTGCTTGCGCCAGTCAGACACAAGCAGACAGCTGCCCTTCTGTGGGCCGTCGCTGGCCGTGTAGAAGTTCATGCAGCCGCGGCCGGGTGCAGCTTAGGACTGTCTCAAGATGCCAGCAGCTTGGGAGCAGAGGCCTCTGGGTACACTTGGCCTCAGTGGTCAGACACTCTTCTCCCCTCCCCTCGCCCCCAAGGTCATGATGATGTCAGCCCTGCTCATGATGACATCAGACTGTGATAACATTAGACAGCCCCACCACAATGAAGTCAGACAGCGATGATGTCAGAGAGCTCTGTTAGGATGACATCAGACCACAAGGATGTCAGACAGGTCTCGATGACGTCATTCACAAGGAGGCAGCTTTATGACTTGGAAGCGAGTCACTTCCTGGTTCCGTCTTTTCCTCCGCCATCTCAGACATGTGCCGAACAGAAGCCGGGACTGTCTGTTAGAAAGACACTAGTTTGCAGCTTAAATAATGGTTTCACCTTAGCCTGGGGAGGGCGAAGGTAATCGAGGCCCAATGTTCAGTGGTCGACTTGTAGATCCAGAGCGCTTTTGCTTTGACAGTCTCAGGTCAGCAGCAGCATCTAGAGGCGTCACCCGGGAGCAGACAATTCACGTGGTATGGTTAGAGCTTAGCTCACATCTCCATCCCATGTGACTGTCCTTCCACGTGACCGTCCTCCACGTGACTCTCTTTCCACGTGACCGTCCTCCACGTGACCGTCCTCCACGTGACCGTCCTCCACGTGACCGTCCTCCACGTGACCATCCTCCGTGTGACTCCTTCCACGTGACCGTCCTCCACATGACCGTCCTTCCACGTGACCGTCTTTCCACGTGACCGTCCTCCACGTGACCGTCCTCCACGTGACCGTCCTCCACGTGACTGTCCTTCCACATGACTGTTCTTCCACGTGACTGTTCTTCCATGTGATGTTTCCTCAGCACACCTGCTGAACAGAGCACCAGTAGAGCCAGTGGGTTTGGTGGCCGCGGGGGATGCTGTCTGGTCCAGGTCCAGACATGAGACTCCCCCACACTCACCTTGAGACCCTATGGCCAATCATCTGTCAGAGAGAGCTTGAAGGCAACTTTTCTGCTGGCAGCAGCCCGTGTTTGTAAGTAGGGTATCGGGTGTATTTCCACATATCTTAGGAGATAGATGCTGGGTTTACAGTCATTTTCTTGCTTCCTTTAGAATCTCATTGAACCCAAGATGTGTTACTGAGACTGATTGGCTACACTCTATCTTCTCTCTGCCTTCACCCCCAGTTCTCAGGAAAGACCCTGGGCCACTTCTCCTGCCTTTCATGGGGCTTGGGACTCCAGATATGTCCATGTGCTTCCACCAGAGAGTGGCCAAGACAGGAGATTTCGCTAAATTTCACAACTGCCAATCCATTTGAGCATGTCTATTTTTTTTAATGCCATCCATTGCGTCCGGGCAGGGCTCAGTGTGTGGCAAACTGCCAGTGAGTCCACTCCAGTGTGAGGAACCCTGAAGGTGCCCAGCCCTAGGTCTCTACTGAGCAAGAGCCTCGCATTCCCCATCGCGCATTTCCTAAGTTCTAAGTTCAAAGTTGTGCTAATATATCTTCTTCAATGAACACACTTTTTACCCTACTACATCCAGGGCCCATGCTTCTAAATGAAAGTTTGAAGTGTTCTATCAGTGAGGCTTAACACGAGCAATATTTTCAAGCTGCAGACGAAATGTTTTTGTATATTGTGTGATTAAGTAATCCCCTGTGATAAGCTGCCAGGCTTCTGTTCAGAAAACCAAACACTTGGACAACCATGTTAAGTATGTCAAAGTTAATGAAGCTGCCACTTCATTTAGCAAGCTGGCTCTGTGTTTGCTAAGATTATAATGAGCACGTGCCTATCCCACCCTTAGCAATAAGTCTCCCGAATGACTTGGGCGTTGGGACAAAGGTTATAATTGTGTCCGCGACTGTATTTTCCCATGACACAGCATTTCTGTGAGCCCGAGCCTTGGGTCCGAATGCCACCTGCTGGGGTACGCGTGTGCTCACCCGAGCGCTTATCTCACGTCGGGCGCTTTGAGTTCCCCATCGTGGCTGATGCACTCACGTGTGTCCACCTGGTTAGGCTCCTCATCGAACGCTGTGGTCATCTGACCTCCCGACCACCTTCCACTTTCCCCCTCTTCGGCTTGGACCAGCTGCTGAGCCCCCAGCTGCCTCCCCACTGCCTGCTTTGTGGTCCCACCATCTTTCTCTGTCCTGCGGCCACAGCCACAAAGCCCGAGGGTCTAAGCTTCGGAGCTCAACAAGTCCTGCCAGGGCTGGCCGGCGGCAGTCAGCCCCAGGACATGCCAAGTGACGACGAATCCCACCCCGCCCCTCAAACCTCATGCTGCAGGAACACAGCGCCCGGTCATTGTCATCCGTTCTTAGCGTCGGGCACAATGATGCCATAGATAGAGGTTTCCTACTTACCTACGACACGTGTGACATTGTGTGTGCATGTGCGTGTATGTGTGCAGGCGCACACGTGCGCGTGTGTGTGTGTGTGTGTGTGCGCCCCGTCTATACCTCTCCTTCATTCTCCTTCATTCTTTTTTTTCTTCCTGAAGTCTTATGGTTTGGAGGTAGAATTTGCTTCACAGCCTTAAGTTCTGAACAGTCAGCTGACGGCGCTTTCCTAGGAAGGTCGTGGGCCGAGGGGCTGGACAGATGGGCAGCTGGTAGAGCCTTAGGGCAGAGCGGTCTCATTCCTCTCTCTCTCTCTCTCTCTTTCTCTCTCTCTCGTGCATGCATTTTCTCTCTTTCTCTGTCTTTCATTTTCTTTCTCTCTTTTTCTCTTCCTTTCTTCTTTCTCTTTCTTTCTGTTTTAATCTCTTTTTCTTCCTGTCTTTTTTCTCTCTTTCTGTATTTATCTTTATCTTCCTCTCATTTTCTCTTCCTCTCTCTTCTTTTCTTTCTTTTTTCTCTCTTCCTTTCTTTTCTCTTTCTCTCTATATTTTTTCTCTCTCTGTTCTGTCTGTCTGTCTCTCTCCATCTCATGTATGTATTTTCTCTTACTCTCTTTCATTTTCTTTCTCTCTTTTTCTCTTCCTTTCTTATTTCTCTTTCTGTTTTTAATCTTTCTTCCTATTTTTTTCTCTGTCTTTCTGTATTTATCCTTATCTTCCTCTCATTTTCTCTTCCTCTCTCTTTCTTTTTTCTCTCTTCCTTTCTTTTTTCTCTGTCTTTATCTTTTTTCTTTCTCTGTTTTATCTGTCTGTCTCTCTCTCCCTCCTTCCTCAAGAGATACTTCTCAGGCTCAGGCTGTGCAGCCCCGCCCCCCTGTGGAGGCTCCGCCCTCTCACACCAGAAGTTGAAGAAGCCTTTTCCCTCAAGTTGCTTCTTTCAGGTATTTGATCACGTGAATGAGAAAAGTGGCACGCAGGCTTCCCTCTGATTCGCTGGGTAAGACCGCTCTTGCCAGGGAGACGCGACACTGCAGAAGCACAAGAGTCAAAATATCTCCATGAGCACAGGAGCGGACACACCCACGTCAAACATGAAACACAAAATATGTGCAAAGTGTTGTTCTGATTGCACTTCTGTGTACAGTGTATGAAGAATTCTTCAAAACTAAATAGCAGGAAAGAGACGATCTGTGAAAGCGTTTGAGTGGACCCCTCACCAAAGAGGATCTGTGGATATGGAAATAATCATACAAAACAGTGCGTGGCACGATTACGCCTTAGGTAAAGGAAACCAAAATTAGGCTATGCCTGTAAGAATGCATGAAATTAAGAGCAAAACCGGCCAAATGCAGGCACGTGGGCCTTGCAGAGACTTGCACATCACACAGCTGTGTCGGGTCAAGCAGCCACGTCGTAAATGCTTGGTAGCTTCTCGAAGCTTCCATTTACCACATGACTGTGACCCCAAGGAATCTTTTCTATGAGAAATGAATATGTACAAAACTTCTTTTTCAAAATTATTTTATTTTTCTACTTTTACAAGCATATTGAATACTCCTCCCTGCTTCCCTCTATCCACAGAATTTCTTTGCAAGTATTCGAGTTTTATTTATAACCACCAAGAATAGGCTCCAGACCGCTGTCAACCCGTGATTGGCTGCTGATGCCTTCAAGCCCAGACTCTACAGATGTGCACTCTAGACAAACCAGTGGGGTTGGCCATCCGTTAACATCAGGGATGGACATCAGAAAACGGAATCTTACATTGTGTAAATCAGTCCTTGGTAGGGTAATCTTGGGGAGGATCGAATGATGTATAAATTTACTCTAGATTAGGTGAAGCAGAGACAATGTTTGACTGGGTGTCAGTTTTCTTAAGGGTCTCACAAGCTTGGCTAACCTCAAACTTGGTCACCAGTACCAGCCACTCATCTCAGAGATAGTGGAATGTTTCCCTATTGTTTTTGCTTGAAGTGGGTGCTTGGTAGATTGCCCATGTGCAGTGGAAAGGACGTGACTCAGCTACAAGCACAAGTCCGCGCTGTAACGACCCTGAGGTCAAGCTATGAACATCAGGTCAGTTCTTGGACACTTGTCTCTGCAACCAAAGGATGCTTAGAAAAAAAATAAATGAGCTATTGGCTCCATTAATAGTTTCACATTTTTCTCTGTCTTTCCATGATAACAAGTGTTTATTATGTTAGGGTTACATTAACAATGAACAATGGCCCAATTAAAAAATGGGCCCTGGAACTTAAAAGAAATTTTACCAGGGATGAAATTAAAATGTCTAACAAATATCTTAAAAAATGCTCCACTTCCTTAGCCATCAGGGAAATGCAAATCAAAACTTCCCTGAGATATCATCTCACCCCGGTCAGGATGGCAAAAATCCACAACACAAACAACAACAAATGCTGGAGAGGATGTGGAGAGAGGGGAACTCTCGTACATTGCTGGTGGGAGTGCAGGCTCATACAGCCACTCTGGCGAGCCGTCTGGAGATTCTTAAAGAAATTAAAGATTGAAATGCAGACAGGCACCTACTCCAGGTCAAAGCAGGTTTCCCTTGTAGGGACCAAGGATAATCAGCAGGACCCACAGCAATGGTGAGATGTGCACGGCAGAGGCCATTTGGACCTGGCAAACAGTGGGAACTTTTGAAACAAATAGAAGGAAGGTGCATCGGCTGCTGGTAGCTTCCGAGACAGCAGGCGTGGGGGGCATCGCTGGGGGCCTTAAATCTACAAACACAGGTTTACAAAACGAAACTTTTAACAAGACCATCAGGCAGTGCTGAAGTTTGCTCTTGAAGGGCGATGGTCACTTTGGTGTGAGCGCACGTGCTTTCTCCTGTCGGTTAGTCCCTTGACGGAGGAGATTTTTTTTCTTCAGCATCGGTCTTCTTCCATTTTGATTTGCCAAACGTCTCCAATTCCGAGAAGTCTGGCCCATCACTCATCTTGACTGAAAAGCAGAAGGTTCGTGAGCACGCTTGAGGATGTTGCTGGGGTGGGGCCGCCCCTCACGGGGGACCAGGGTGACTTCAGTGTTGCATTTCTCTGAGCAGCGGCAGCAGCAGCAGCAGCAGCAGCAGCAGCAGCAGCAGCAGCAGCAGCAGCAGCAAGGCCTGGGGCCTGATTCTATTTGTAGGAGGAAAATCCTGGACAAACAAGCAGGTCAGCGCCTTCCAGGGGCTGCAGTGAGGAGTTCAGTTGCTATGGTGATGCAGGGCGAGGGAATTGTGGGAGCGAGGGGCTGGCGGATTGATGCAGGTGGTTGACCTGTTGGCGGTTGATAGTCTATACATTTGTCGAAATTAATACACAAAATGTGAGTTTCATTAATTAGAAAAAAGCCAAAAGATGTGTGTAGAAAGGGCAAAAGGGATGTCGACCGTGACGAATGAATCTATGTCACATAGATTATATCTTTTATGTAGATGAATTGCAGTGTCTCCCTTCAAAAGCCAGCAGAGGAAGGTCTGACCTGGCTTACTCTGGAGACCAGAGCTACAGACAAGGAGATCGTTGACCTTGAGCTGCTGAATGTAGCGTCCTCAGGGTGCTACGCTAGGGGCTACAGAACGCCATCTTCTGCCGATGTACGAATGCATAAGTGCTGGAGTAAGAAGCTACAAGGTAACCATAGCTAGAGTTGCCAACATGGAATCACTGAAGAAATTATAGGAAATCGTGTAGGACTAATGAACGTATAAGCATATGTAGGGATAGGTCAACATGCCTGCTGCAGTCACCTGCATGGTTGTGATAAATGACCATCAAACGGCTTAAGGGAACAAGGGTTAATTCTCTTACGATTCCTGGTTACAGTTCTCAGTCCAGCTTGACGGGAGAGCTCATACCAACACCAGGGCCGAGGGAACTGGCCACACCATCACTGCATGACGGCTGAGAGATGGACAATCCTTACTTGCCAGACCTGCACGTCTGGCCAAGTGAACAGAAGGATGCAACTCTCTCAACCAGCTCTCTGTGATTTATCCAGGGCCTAATCCCACCCACCATGGGCTGGGTCTTCCCCAGCAGCTAGATAATCTCCTTCAGGTTTGCTCTGGGCTTAACTCAACCATCAACTCTCTACACCTATGCCCAGAGCTCAAACCCTCAACAGTCAAGTTGACACCTGTGATTAACTATGACAATGCCTCTACACAAAAATTTGAATGGCTAATTCACCGCCAGGCTCTGTCTTCTGTGAAAACTCAAAGCGAGGCCTTCTCTGTACCAGATCACACGCCTAGATCCCAGATCTCAGATTCTAAGTTCTCTTCTGCTGTAAAAGCGCCAGTCCTTGCAGACTGATTCCATGGCTGGAGCATCTTGTGATTCTAGAACATTCAGAAGTGTTTACAAGGATGCAGACATATCTAGAGGATCCAAGAGCCAGCTCAAAAGGAAACTCAAGGACTAAAGCCGCAAAATAAGTGGATTATTAGAGAACAGAAAATAAAATCAATAGGCACAAGTCCATAGTGGTGTAGATGAATGACCGTGGAGAAATTAGAGTGTAATATTGTGATAAAATTCTGATTGATCTATTGCTTAGTAATGAGTAAGTTATAAAATCTCTTAGAACACAGATTCCACATACAATCTATAAAGACAGACCAAAGAGGACATAAACATTGAAACATCCTGAAGCTCATATTTTCTTCCCTGAAACACTTGGTAATTACAGAGCAAAAGTAGAACTCTGATAGATAGATATCACCCCAACTCCATGATTAAGTCAGACGTCCCAAACAATGCGTGTCAGTCTATGCCTCTTGATGGATGCCTGCGATGCGGGCTGTTCTGACCTAGGCTGGCTTCCGTCTTTATACCTCGCCCAGCATGGCCCTGTGTTCTGGATCCTTCTGCCTTCGCCTACCAAGCGCTGGGGCTACATGTACACACCCCCATGCTTGGTTTTATGAGATGCTGGGGTTTGAACCCAGAGACTAAGCTTGCCGTGTGAGCACTCTACCCTGAGCTACATCCCTAGCTCCTAAAGTTATTTTTTTCAAGTTTGAGAATTGTGCTATGGTTTTATAATTCTTGGGTTATTCTAAAATTCTCAGGCCCCACCTCCTCTCCACTGTTGAGGGTTAATGTCTGTATTCTGGGTGTTGGGCCTAGAGTCAGGATTCCTGGAGACAAGCTCGTGGGATATGAGTGGGTTCTGTCGGAAGGAAGGAAGCCTGTGATGCTCTCACAGTGAGTGACAGCTACGGTTTCTGAGCCCTCCACACAGCTCGGGCCTCTCTCAGCGCCCAGACACGTGGAATGGATGTTGTAGAGACTTTCTAAACTGGGAAACAAAGCTGAGAACATTGAAAGTCCCCGTCTCAGGCTGCCCGTGTTCAAACCCAGTTTATCCGGCTCACTGACCGCCGGGGCTTAGCTGATGGCACTTGTCATGTGAGGAAACCCTTTTCTAGGACTCGCACATTTCTCTTGGTCTGTGCGTGCTCTCAGATTTTGTTCCAACAAAACGTGCAATTATTTTCATGTGTCCGCCTGATAATTGAGAATTGAGCCTCTGGGCACAGCTACAGAGACTCGTGTATTAAGATGCACTTCTGAACAGGCCTGCAGGAGACGGTCTTAAGTATCTGACCGATGAGGGAAGACCCCGCCCGTGCGGATGGGTCCCTTGGGCGAGGTCATTCCCTGCTCAGACGGGTGAGGTAGAGAGGGCTGGCTGGAATGTTGCAGGTAGAGAGGGCTGGCTGGAATGTTGCAGGTAGAGAGGGCTGGCTGGAATGTTGCAGGCTGGCGAGCTAGAAGGCACGTGTGGGCCTGGCGCCTTGGTCAGCTCTTGCTGTGGACACAGCGTGGTCAGTTCCCTTGACTTCTGATGCTGGTGTGAACTCCCCTGCCACCATTGTGGACGGTAAGCTGAAATCATAAGTCAGCTTAGAATTTCCCGTCTCCCGTAAGTTCTGTAGCTTGTGTACTGTTCGCGGTGTGAATGAGGAGCCGGGAGAAGTCAGGGACACCCATCCATCTCGCCAGGGTTTTGTCTCTTCCGCACTGTGCCTGCTCACGCCTGCAGTGCATAGCATGAAAGGTGCTGAGACGCTTCGTGGAATTACAGAGTTGTCCTCGGACAGTAAAACAGAATGACACGGGTGTACAGCGCGGGTCTGAATAAAGCTCGTTATCTCATCCCAAAACCAACATACCACCATGCAGAGGACTTCTAAAGCAAGGAATGTGGTGAAGAAAAACATCATACAAATTATCGGAATTAACTTCCAAAGAGCTAGGCAGCTTACATAGCCTTTGCTATGGATACTAGAGAATAAGGAGCACAAAATTGCTCTGAAATCAGTTTTTAAATCTCCACTAGGCTTATTTTTTTAAAATATGTTTTATTTTAAGAAAAAGTGTATTCAGAGCTTGTCTGTGGACTCCTTTTTCTGCTGCTGGACAGACAGAAGCTTCCTGAAGCTTCTGTGTTTACTCTGGGCCTGATGACCGTATCTGGCCTCCGCACGGCTCCACCTCTGCAGGAGGATTTTTCCAAAGCACAGGTTTTCCTGCCGACTGCTTCTCAATGGTTTCTCTCTCAAAAGGTATCACTTTTCTGCATCAACTGCATCCCCTGGCAATTTTCACTTGGATTTAGTTTTAATCATGGAAAGTCCCCAAAAGAATGGAGCGCTCCTGTTCTGCAGACACTCGTGCAATTTCTTGAACAGCCCTTCCTTTCTTGATTCAGTGGGACACATCAGCAGCGCCTTTAAACATCCCTGGTCAGGAAGTCGCCTGCAGGTCTGGGACAGACTGGCCGATTCTGTCTCACGTGGTTGAGTCCTTCGCGACACACTGCTTTGCTCTGGCTGTGTCATGTTTGAACTGTGTGTCTGACGTGCAAGACAAGGTCCTTGATGGCCAGGGATGCGGGACTGCAGGCCGGGCATCGGCGGAGACGGCCTCGCTCAAGCTCGGGAGGGCTGGCAAAGGCCGTGCCACGCGAGGTCTGAAGAGCCGCCTGCAGGCTTCACTGTTCTCCTGACCAAATACTCACAGGAAGCAGCTTACACGTGGACGATTCCAGACATGGTCGCCATGCTGGGAAAGGCCTGGTGGCCGGGGAGTGGGGTGTAGTCAGGAAGCAGAGTATGGGTAGCAAGTGGCACTGAGCTTTCAAACATCACGGTCCAACCACAGTGTCCACTGCTAATGATTCCACCAACCTTCGAGAACAGCACCCCAGCTGGGACCAAGCGGTGAAACACCGGGGGCACATTTCACAGCCAGGTGCCAGGCAACCCCCAAGAGTCCAGTAACCTCAACCTTTCTCACGTCCAATCTCACATTGCATTTTAGCAGATAGAAATGTGGCTGAACCAGGATGATTCTGTTCCACGTGGTGCCAGCTTGAGTTGTCTGATGCTATCAGAAGTTTCTAGCACATTGGCGAGCGAGAGAAGCTGGGTCCATCCTCCTGGCCAGGCAGCCCACACTGGGTGCTGTGAGCCTACAGCCCAGCCAGCCCATTGCGCTGTGCAAGGGAATGCCAGTCTTGCCAGTCTCTCTGGCACAGTGACCACATAGTGGGCTGACCAGCATCAGCTCCGCAAAATGAAACCATAAGACAGTCAGGGCTGACCAGTCGCGGTGCCCGAGAAGGAAGAAACCACCTTTTCCTGCAGCTTTTCTGTGCTCAGCCGAAGCTGGCTTGCTCTTCTTCCTCCTCACTGAGGGCTGCCTTCCTCTTCCTGCTTCCTTCCATCACCATCGGTGCCAGTTCTGTCCATGAGAGGCTGTGAGCTGCCCACAGTGCCATGCATGACGGAAACAACAAGCGTGACCTGGGATCACCCGGAGCTGTCCCAGCAGAGAGCTTCACTGTGGCCTGAATGTTCAATGTAGTAAGAGAAAATGAAAACCATATATATATATATATATGAGTCCAGCAGGGATTCACGGCAACCAGGTAAGCTCCCCCCACTCACCCCCTAAATCCCAGGCAGCTCACTGGACTCAGCTCCTCCCATCACCCAGCCAGAGCCGGTGCTACACTGGGCCAAATAATTCAGTTCAGTGAAAAATGCACAGAAATTGAAAGAAGGTCTTAAGAAATAAAATGACAATGCCCAAATCAAAGTGCAAATCCATGAGAAACAACACCCAAGAAAACAAATCTCCCACTGAAGAAATTAATCCCATAATGATAGACTCCAACCAGAACAAACCCACGGAAAATAGCCAAGAAAGCCTGACCCAGGATAGGAACTTTCAAAACATGATCATTACCATGTTCAATACTATGAAAGAGGAAATCTGGGAGGAGTTAAATAACTGTATCAGTCAGTTTAAAGAGGAACACAACAGACACTTGGAGGAGTTGAGAAAAACAGTTCAAGAAACAAAAACAGGCATAGAGCAGTTAAAACAGATTCAAGCGGAGTTTAAAACTGAACTAAAAGACAAGTTACCTTCAACCTAGAACTCAACAGAGAGTCTTATTAGCAGATCTAATGAAGCAGAAAATAGAATTTCAGACCTTGAAGACAAAGTGGGAGTATTAACCAACTCAATGGAAGAGGTTGTTAAAGCCAAAAAGATACTCGAGAGAAATATTCAAGAGTTATGGGACACCCCGAAGAAGCCTAACATGCGTATTCATGGGATACCAGAACAAGGATCACAAAATACCACACCTGAGGAAAATTTTCAAACTATCATCAAGGAAAACTTTCCTCATCTAATAAAAGAGAGGCCCATCCATATACAAGAGGCATTCCGCACCCCAAACAGATATGACCAAAATAGAAACTCGCCACGGCAAATAATAGTTAAAACACTCCACATTCAAGATAAAGAACTGGTGCTGAGAGCTTCAAGGGAAAAAAAAAGTCATTTTTAAAGGTAAACCTATTAAAATAACAAATGACTTCTCAATGGAAACAGTAAAAGCAAGAAGAGCTTGGAGAGATGTACTTCAAGAATTGAATGAGCAAAAATGTCAACCCAGGCTGATATACCCGCAAAACTATCCATCATGATTGAGGGAGAAAGAAAAGTTTTCCAGCACAAAGACAACTTGAAGGGATATATGTCCACCAAACTAGGCCGTCAAAAAATGCTAAAAATGATACTCAAGCTTGAAATAAAAAACAGGCATATCCAGGAGAACAGAAGGGAAGTATAATACCACCAAAACATAAAAGTGAAAAAATACACCTACAAAAGCCACTAAATATAATATATGTCCGGAATTAAAAGTAGTTTCTCCATTATAACATTAAATGTTAATGGAATTAACTCACTGATCAAGAGACACAGATTACAAATTTGGATTAAAAATCACAACCCATCAATCTGCTGCCTGCAGGAAACCCATCTTACCACAAAAGATAGGCACATCCTAAAATAAAAGACTGGTCCAAAATTCTGCAAGCTAATGGAACCAGAAAACAGGCAGGGGTAGCCATTATGCTATCAGACAAAGTGGACTTCAAACCAAAAAAAAAATCATAAGAGACAGAGATGGATATTACATTTTAGTCACAGGTACAATTCACCAGGAAGACTTCACAATACTGAACATATAGGCATCCAATATGCCCCCCTCCCCATTCATTAAGCAAACCCAACAACGTCTAAAGCAAGAAATCAATCCCAAAATGATAATTCTTGGGGATTTCAACACCGTCCTTTCAACATGGGATAGATCAACAGGTAAAAAACTCAACAGAGACACTTTGGAGCTTAATCAAACCCTTACTGAAATGGACCTTAAAGATCTCTATCGAACTTTTCATCCACGCACCAAAGAATACACATTTTTCTCAGCAGCACACGGAACTTTCTCCAAAATAGATCACATATTGGGCCACAAAATGGATCTACACATATACAGGAAAGTTGAAATTCTAGCCTGTGCCCTATCAGACCACCACGGCCTAAAGCTTGACATTCACAATACAAGAAGTAACAGAAATACACTAACTCCTGGAAAATTAGCACTATGATGCTGAATGAGAATTGGATTCAGGAAGAAATTAAAAAGGAAATTCAAGATTTCCTGAAAGTGAACGATAATGAAAATACAACTTACCAAAATCTCTGGGACACAATGAAAGCTGTCCGAAGAGGTAAGTTCATAGCTCTTAATGCCTACATCAAAAAAATGGAAACATCAGAAATAAATAACTTAACAATGCAGCTTAAAGCTTTAGAGACACTAGAACAATCTGATCCCAAAAGGAGTAGAAGGGAGGATATTAGCAAAATAAGGGGAGAAATATCTGAAATTGAGATTAGGAAAATGATATAGAAAATCAACCAGTCAAAAAGCTGGTTTTTTGAAAAAATCAATAAGATTGATACACCCCTAGCTAAATTAACTAAAAGCAAGAGAGAGAAAGCCCAAATTAACAAAATTAGAAATGGAGTTATCACTACCGATACCCAAGAAATCCAGAGAATTATAATGTCATATTTCAAAAACATATACTCTGTGAAATTTGACAACACAAGAGATGGATGAATTCCTAAGTAAACACAACTTACCTAAATTGAATCAGGAAGTTGTGAATTATTTAAATAGTCCTATAACATATGAGGAAATCAAGGAAGTAATCTCCAATATTCCCACCAAAAATTGCCCTGGACCAGATGGATTCAGCACAGAGTTCTACCAGACATTTAAGGAGCTAATAACACCAATACTCCTTAAACTGTTCCATCAAATAGCAAAGGAAGGAGCACTACCAAATTCCTTCTATGAAGCTAATATCGTCTTAATCCCCAAACCTAATAAAGATACACTTAAAAAAGAAAACTATAGACCAATCTCTCTGATGAACACAGATGCAAAGATTCTCAACAAAGTCTTAGCAAATCGGATTCAAAAACATATCAAAAAGATCATCCGCGGGGATCAAGTAGACTTTATCCCAGGCACACATGGTTGGTTCAACATATGCAAATCAATAAATGTAATTCACCATATAAACCAGTCCAAAACCCAATACCACATGATAACCACATGATACTCTCGATAGATGTAGAAAAAGCTTTTGACAAGATCCAACAGACCTTTATGATCAAAACCCTAGAGAAGGTTGGAATGAAAGGAACCTTTATCAATATAATAAAAGCTGTATGCAACAAGCCAACGGCAAGGATTATACTCAATGGGGAAAAACTTGAAGCATTCCCACTTTGATCAGTAACTAGACAAGGCTGTCCACTCTCACCACTTCTATTCAATATTGTACTTGAAGTCTTAGCTGAAGCCATAAGGTAAGAAAGGGATTCAAATCGGCAAGGAAGAAGTCAAGCTATCCCTATTTGCAGATGACATGATCTTATACCTGAGTGATCCCAAAAACTCTACCAGGAAGCTTCTGGAACTAATACAGAAGTTCAGCAGGATGGCAAGATATAAAATAAATGTACAAAAATCAGTGGCCTTCTTATATTCCCAGAATGAAAGAAGTGAAAAAGCCTTGAGAGAAACAATCCCATTTACTATAGCCCCTAAAAAAATGAAATACCTTGGTATAAACCTAACCAAGGAGGTAAAAAACCTTTACAATGAAAATTTTAAAACCCTAAAGAAAGAAATTGCAGAAGATACCAGAAGGTGGAAAGACCTCCTGTGTTCCTGGATTGGCAGAATCAACATCATAAAAATGACCATCCTACCAAAGGCAATATACAGATTCAATGTTATACCAATTAAAATCCCAAAGCAATTCTTTAAAGAAGTTGACCAAACAATCTCAAAATGCATATGGAAGCACAAAAGACCCAGGATAGCAAAGACAATCCTGAGTAACAAAAACATGGCTGGAGGTATCACCATACCAAACATTAGTCTATATTACAAATCCATAGTTATAAAAACACCCTGGTACTGGCTCCAAAATAGACACACAGATCAGTGGATAAGGGCTGAAGACCCAGATATCAGCCCACACAAGTACAGCCATTTGATCTTTGACAAAGGGGCCCAAAAAATCCAATGGAAAAAGAACAGCATCTTCAACAAATGGTGCTGGCAAAACTGGATCTCCACATGCAGAAGATTAAAGCTGGACCCGTACTTGTCACCATGTACAAGACTTAATTCCAAATGGATCAAGGACCTTGATATAAGGCCAGAGACTATAAAAACCATAGTTGAAAGGGTAGGGAACTCCCTTGAGCTGAATGGACTAGGCCAACAGTTCCTAAATGGACATCCAATAGCACAGTCACTACAACCAACACTCAACAGATGGAATCTTGTGAAATTAAAGAGCTTCTGTTCAGATAAAGAGATTGTAACTCGATCACAAAGGCAACCCACAGAATGGGAGAAAATCTTCACTAACCACATATCTGATAGAGCTCTATTATCCAGGATGCACAAAGAACTTAGAAAACTAAACACCAAGGAAACAAATGGGCCAATTAAAAAACGGGCATTGGAACTTGAAATAAACTTTACCAAGGACGAAATTGAAATGTCTAACAAATATCTTAAAAAGTGCTCTACATCCTTAGCCATCAGGGAAATGCAAATGAAAACTTCCCTGAGATATCATCTCACCCCTGTCAGGATGGCAAAAATCCACAATACAAACAACACCAAGTGCTGGAGAGGATGTGGAGAGAGGGGAACTCTCTTACATTGCTGGTGGGAATGCAGGCTCATACAACCACTCTGGCGAGCCATCTGGCGATTCTTAAAGAAGTTAAAAATTGAAATGCCATATGACCCTGCTATACCACTTTTGGGAATAACCCCCCCCATACACCAAAAATTCACCTCGATAGCACAAGCACGACCATGTTCATAGGAGCACTGTTTATAATAGCAAAGTCATGGAATCAGCCCAAATGTCCAACAGTTGATGAGCGGATAAGGAAAATGTGGTACATTTATACAACGGAGTACTACTCAGCCATCAAAAATGATGAATTAATGCAATTTGCCGGGAAATGATTAGAATTAGAAACAATTATATTGAGTGAAGTATCCCAGATATGGAAAATTAAGTGCCGTATGTACTCCCTAAGAGGTGGATCTTAGTACCAAACCCACTTAGAGATACTCAAAGACAAATCTCTGTAATACCTACAGTAGTTGTAAAGATTATAAACAGGAGGGATGGGGAAGGAGGGCCCCACCAGAAACAAGGAGAGAGGGGACTATGTTACAGCAGTGATAATAGGCCACTACCAAGGACTGGTTAAATTCACAGACTTTCCTTCTTGATCATTTGCAACTGATGGGGTATGATCTCACCAGAAGGGGAGGGCATATAGGCTGCCAGATAGAAAGTAACCATTTTGCAAATGGGTGATAGACCCCTCTCTCTCCACGGTCTCCTACTTTTATTCCATCTACCTTTGAATATACTCGTATAACAAAAATCTAATTTAACAGGTTTTTATCTCTGGCCAGGGGGTAACACCCAATACCCAATGCCAAGGGCATTGCAGGAGCAGCAAAACTGAAAAAAAACTCAACAAACCATAATTCAGAACATCAGAGACCACCTGAAACTGGGCCAGTCTAATCTCCCCATCCTGAAGCTCAGGGAAATTTGCAGAAGAGGGGGCAGTAAGATTGTAAGAGCACAAGGATGGGAGGAGTCATGATATGCAAGATACTCCACACAAGTTAGGGCCGAAGCAATCATAACAGGACTTTGCAAGACCTGCGCTATGTCCAACACATTATTGACCCCACAAAGTTTAGCATGGACTAAAGGCACTAGGATCCTTGGAGGCTAGGAACTGACAGCCTCGGTAGTGTTCCTAAGCTTAAGGGGAACACAGGAAAGGGTTCTGGGAAATGCCCCTGGGTCCTTGCACCTCATCGGAGAGGAGGACCCAGAGGAGAGTTTGGCATGCACACTAAAGGATGCTCCGGGGATTGGGGGGGAGGCACTGGGGGATGGGGAAGGAGGGAGGAGGGGAGGGGGGAGCAGGGGGATCAAGGGGAGGTGGAGGGAGGGAGGGGACCGGTGTACCTGTTAAGTTTGTATGAGCGGAAATAAAAAAATATATATATCTATATATATCTATATATATAGATATATATATCTGAAGCATGAACCCATTTACTGGGGAAAGAGAAATTCTCATCTATTTCCCAACAGGTTACAACTTAGAGGAAAATCGGAGCAAAGAACAGGACATCTGCATATGTAGGTTTCTCCGCCAAGTTGAGATACCGGGAGGAAGAAGATGAAGTTTGCTGTGACAGGGGCCAGTGCTCCTGAACAGCAGGTCACCCCAGTATCTAGCTTGGCACTTGCTGCAGCAGCACTAATTGCGGGACCTTGCTTTGATGTCACAGACTTGGTGGAAAATCATGAAGGAAGTGACTAAGAAGGACAGTTGGGAAATGGCCTTGCCGAGTTAGGATTAGTCCAGCCTGTTGCCTGGAATGTTGCTGAAATGCGCATGCGAAATGGCCACATGGGTGAGCTCCGTTCATAATGCACCTCCATGCAAGGGTAGCGCCCTGGAATGGCTAATTAATTCTCTCGTTTTTGAAATCCTTCCTCCATCCCCATCAGCTCCTCAGTATTACTTGGGAACTTGCAGGTGGTAAATATCATCTGTTTCCATGGGATGAAACAACAGTTTCGATACGAGAAGCAATTTTCAGCCTTTTAATTATGCTGGATTGTTTGTTAACGCTCGAGGATCACGGAGTTCTAGAAGCTTCAGTCATCCTTCCCGCTTCACCCGCACTGTGACGGCTGGGTTTGATCAATGGCTTAATCACTATTTGTTCTCAATCTCTTTTTAGTACCTATGCACGCTTTCTGGGCTCACTAGAGTTTGTGGACACGTAATATGGGATTGGCATGGTTGCTGGATCACCTGGATTCCCGACTCAGAGGTGATCGGAACCTCCTGTTCTTGCCTTCCTGCACGGGGACCCTCAAAGCTGACGGGGAAGGGGGGCTCAAGTGCCTCATGGGCGGCAGGAGCCACTTGCCTGCTTGGGAGAGAGTTATAGTGAACGCACCTGCCCCTGACTCACGGCAGAAATTCAGCGAAAAGGGACTAGTGACAGTTTTCACCCCAAAGATCAATCTAAGAATTTCAGGAGCGGGCGTGAAGGTCCTTGTTGTGCCACGACGGTTCAGTCATGCGGATATTAGTCTCAGCACTTAGTGGAGCCGAACCTCGGGGTGGAACAGGGCGCAGGGAGCCAACATAGCTGCTCTCATCCTGCACCCCTGCGGGACAGTCTTGGGGTGCCCAGGCCACCCTGTGACCTCTCTTTTATTGCTCATTGGCTTCCTGTATCTTTTTTCTTGTGGCAATTGGTAAGGAATAAATAGCTAGCTGAAGCAAGTCTGTAGGGGATTTTCTAGCTGATTTGCCCCCCCCCCCCCGGGGGGCGGGCGGATGAGCCGGAAAAGGAAACAGATGGTGGTTCTTGTCTTTCTCTCGGTTCTTCCTGCGGGCGGGGCGGGGCCAGTTGCTTCGGCTTCTGCGGGCCACTGTCCTGATAGAACCTGAAACGGCGGCTGTATTAAAAACCCCCTGGTTCCCCTTAAACTGTCTGGCGCAGGCAACGTTAATGTAATGGAACAGGAAACGCGGACATACCTCGCCCTTTGTCTTTTCAGAGATTCCTAGTGATTTCCTGTTACCTAGTGACTGAAATTTTAGCTCCTAGAGGTGACTTTGATTCGCGGCTGTGGGATAAGCCTGTCAAGTTCTGAGCTGCCCTGAATGATCCACAGGAACGTGTGCACGGTGATCACAGAAGCTTCCGGTCCCCTTCTGGTGGGGACTCCAGCTGCCTCTCTGTCAAGCAAGATGACAGCGTCACTTCTCAGCAGGCCACTCGCCTGGAAGACGGATGATGGCGAAGGTAGGTGGCCCCAGAGAATAAAACTTAGAGAGAACCAGCTTGCTTCCGCTTGCTGTGTGGAGCTTTTGTTAGGAAGCCGTCAGAGAATTAGTATTCGACAAGGAGAGGTCTTGCCCAGAGCCGTTGCCAAAAGAGAGGGCAGACCTGAGATCCGCGTGCCAGGTTGACGGGTGGGGTGAGAGGGTCGTTGCTTGCCCGTGTTCACCGACGGGTCACTCGTAGAGAAAATAAGACTTCCCATCTGCCGGACAGTTGTTCGGCTTGGAGCCACGCCCCACCAAAGTTGGCATCTACCTTCCCCAAGTCCATGACACAGAGGAGCTGTCTATCATGATGGTCACGCTGCGTGCCGTATCCACCTGATGTGTTTAGTGGGACCTGGGGATCTGAACTCAGAGCCTTTTGCTTGTGCGGTGAAGGCTTTACCGCTGAGCTCTTTCTGCAGCACCATTGGAATAACTTTTCTGCCACAAATCAACTTCCTTCATGCATAGTCATCAGCACGGCGTGTGAGTGTGATGCGATGCTTCTCTGCATTGTGCAGGTCGGGGAAACGACCCTCAAGGGGACGGAGAGGAGGGAAAACTTTAATTTTGTGCCTTTTCTTCTCTACACAAGATCTGTAGTTATATCATCTTTCGGTCGGGCCACATACCTGCAATACTCTGTGGAGATTTAAGATGCTCGTGAGACATGACAGGTGTAATGTTGCCTGTTACTCTACATGTAGTTGGCGGAACACCGTGACATGAGGCCTCCATTCTTTGCTGTGAACAGTTCCACCGTTCAGTCTGGCCGCTTCCTCCCTTAGAGATACATCTGTTTCTAACAACCCATCTCTTCTGTGACTGTCTACATGTCTGTTCAATTCCCTGTTCTGGGAAAAAAGAAAACAAACCCGCCAAGGTGTCCACATAACCCCAGTATTCGGTGACATCAGTACTTGGCAGTTGCTATTCCTTAAAATGTATCTGGTCCTTAGTCACCCTGTGCCAGCCAATAGCACATTTAGCCACTTCTTGGCTCTTTGAAAATGCATCTGTGCTAGATTGAGTGAACCGAAGACTCTTACAGCTGGTACCTTCTATCGCAAAGCATGTAAAACACACAAACGCTGACTTTGGAGGTTTCCATGTATGTGGGGGCAGCTTTATCTAGGCTGGAGCTCCTCACAATCCGTGGCACTGGCAACGAGGCTACTGGTAGGAAGCAGGAAACCTGTCTGTTTTCTGCTTTGCTGCACACTGTGTAGTCTCTGCTTCTGCAAATGTCAGAGGAAACCAGTGGATTTTGATGCATTTCAGTTTCTGGGGGGTCTTCAGCATACTGGGGGGAACAGTTCCTCCCCCCTCCCCCCGTGCACTATCGGAAGCCGGCTCTTACTTCTTCCTTGTCCCTCAGTCCAGGTCCCATTATCAGCCCAGCGGTAGAATTAATTGGTGATTCCAGTCTGGGGTACGCTATTTGTTAGAGAGGTTTTCATGAAATAAAATACATTCCTTACCTAGAATTTTTTTTTCTTAAAGGTAAGCATGAAGATATGCAGGGGGTGGATCCAAAAGGAACACAACCCGGGCATTCTGGAGATCCATTTTGAGAAGACTGAAGTAAACACGTTAGTCTGCAGCAGAAACAAGCTGAACTTTGCTCGGAACTTTCCCCTGATCCTTTCGCTTCCTCTCCTCACTCTCCTCCTCTCCTTAAAGCACGGCCATCTATCTTTTTCATAGTGGCTATTGGGAAAAGCTGAACCCAACCTTCTCTTCCTCCTGTTGTAAATTGGTTACTTTGTTACAGCAAAGAAAAAGTTTCGGAACCCAAAGTGTCTGAGATACAAAAGTAGGCGAGGTGCTTCCCTCAGTTAGCAGAATTTAAGATCCCGCAGTGTTAGAAAAACTAACTGAAGTCAGGAGGAAAGAATAAGTTTCCTCAAGAATGTCTAATCTAGCTTCTTTGGGGGAGGGAGAACTTGGAGGGGTATACACTTTTTTTGCCTTATGATGCAATAAATTGTGTGTGTGTGTGTGTGTGTGTGTGTGTGTGTGTGTGTGTGCACATGTGCATGTGTATGTCTGCGCATGGGCCCATGTGTGCATGCGTGCGTGCATGTGCGTGTGTGAGTTTTTGAGACTCTACCGGGTTTTCTCCAGGTGTCCTGGTGTTGCTCGTGACACTTTAGGAAGGTGACATTGAGGTTTAATGCACCTCTGCTCACAACATGACTGGTGTCCTGTTACATTCCCCAGGGCTCTGGGCGCCATTGTGTGAGAATAAGCCGGCTCTACCTTAAGCTGTTTATGGAGAAAAACCTCGAAGATTTGCCCACAGCCTGGTGAGGGTATGTGCTCACTGCACATCTACCAGGTGGGCGAGCCATTTGCAATCTTGGAGCTGTCCAGTGTGGTTAGGATCCTGCAAAGAGGTACACTGATTGTTGGGATCCTGCAAAAAGTTACACTGATTGTTGGGATCCTGGGTGAGTTACACTGATTGTTGGGATCCTGGGTGAGTTACACTGATTGTTGGGATCCTGCAAAGAGTTACACTGATTGTTGGGATCCTAGGTGAGTTACACTGATTGTCAGGATCCTGGGAGAGTTACACTAGTTGTCGGGATCTTGGGTGAGTTACACTGGTTGTCGGGATCCTGGGTGAGTTACATTGATTGTCGGGATCCTGGGTGAGTTACACTGATTGTTAGGATCCTGGGTGAGTTACACTGGTTGTTGGGATCCTGCAAAGAGTTACACTGATTGTTGGGATCCTAGGTGAGTTACACTGATTGTTAGGATCCTGGGAGAGTTACACTAGTTGTCAGGATCCTGGGTGAGTTACACTGGTTGTTGGGATCCTGGGTGAGTTACACTGATTGTCGGGATCCTGGGTGAGTTACACTGATTGTCGGGATCCTGGGTGAGTTACACTGATTGTCGGGATCCTGGGTGAGTTACACTGATTGTCGGGATCCTGGGTGAGTTACACTGAATGTCGGGATCCTGGGTGAGTTACACTGATTGTCAGGATCCTGGGAGAGTTACACTGGTTGTCGGGATCCTGGGTGAGTTACACTGATTGTTGGGATCCTGGGTGAGTTACACTGATTGTCCGGATCCTGCAAAGAGTTACACTGATTGTCAGGATCCTGGGTGAGTTACACCGAATGTCGGGATCCTGGGTGAGTTACACTGGTTGTTGGGATCCTGGGTGAGTTACACTGATTGTCGGGATCCTGGGTGAGTTACACTGATTGTCGGGATCCTGGGTGAGTTACACTGATTGTCGGGATCCTGGGTGAGTTACACTGAATGTCGGGATCCTGGGTGAGTTACACTGATTGTCGGGATCCTGGGAGAGTTACACTGGTTGTCGGGATCCTGGGTGAGTTACACTGATTGTCGGGATCCTGCAAAGAGTTACACTGATTGTCAGGATCCTGGGTGAGTTACACTGAATGTCGGGATCCTGGGTGAGTTACACTGATTGTCGGGATCCTGGGTGAGTTACACTAGTTGTCGGGATCCTGGGTGAGTTACACTGATTGTCGGGATCCTGGGTGAGTTACACTGGTTGTCGGGATCCTGGGTGAGTTACACTGATGTTAGGATCCTGGGTGAGTTACACTGATTGTCAGGATCCTGGGTGAGTTACACTGATTGTCGGGATCCTGGGTGAGTTACACTGGTTGTCGGGATCCTGGGTGAGTTACACTGATGTTAGGATCCTGGGTGAGTTACACTGGTTGTCGGGATCCTGGGTGAGTTACACTGATTGTTGGGATCCTGGGTGAGTTACAAGACTGTTAGGCCTGCTGGGAGATGTTCCCCGGCACAGGCAGAGGGGGAATCTGTCTCTATCCTTCCACGGCGGCCTCAGCTGGTCTGGCCAGTGCTGTCCTGGTGACAGTCATGGTGGTGTCCAGGAGTCAAGAAGTCTTTGTCATGACTCACTCGTGTGAATACGGAGTGGTGGGGAGTGGGCGCCCATGTCGCTCACCCCCTGCTTGCTTCTGTGAGCATCCTTCGGTGTCTACTCAAGGGCTGGCCGCGGCTCCTTGAAGGCATCCTGCGTTTTTTCCAGGCATCACTCTTGAAATCCAAGGAGGGCCAGTCTGTCCGCCACTTCTCAGAGAGAGGCAGAGGCCTTATGATAGCGTATTCAACCTCAGTTGAACTGGGGACGTCTGTGTTGAAAGGAGGTGGGAATGGATAATAAAGGCACCTGGGAAAACCCCAGTTTCAGAGGAACCCAAATGCAAGGCTTCAGCAGGATCTCACGGGTCCATAATATAGACAAGTCGCGGTAGTTTCACTGCGCTCACTCCAGAGATGAGCTGTGGAGCTCTAGGTCCACGAGTGCTGGCTTCACCTTCTTCCTGGGTCACGTGGTCCAGTCACAGCAGTGATGGATTTGCAGAAATGCCACGTTTTCCTATGACCCGTCACCTCCTCTGTGTTAACGTTGCTCAGTGTGAAGCCTCATGCTCTAAGGAGAGGTGAGCGGCCGGGCAGATGCTGCAGCGTGGTTAAGGGGGGTGCAGAGAGCTGGGGCTGCGAGCGAGCTGTCCAAGGGGGGTGTGCAGGGCCTGTGACCGATTCAGCCAGCCCCTCCCCTCTGAACAGGACCCTTACGGTAATGTTCTGTTCCCTCCTGACTGACCAGAAAGGGAACCGAGAACGTGGTAAAACTGATTCTGAGATACGTGAGGAGTAGGGATAAGTTTAAAAACGTTAGGGTAAAGTTGATTGAGAAGCGTAAAGTTGGTTTCTGTCCTCAGAGGCAGTATCTCTGTTTTCAGGATTAGCATATATATATTTTTTTAACACATGGAGAGAACAAAACATTTATCCCTCTATCCAGTAGCAGCCAAAGCATCCTAGCTAGTCAGCGGCCCTGCGGCCCGACGGCAGCGCCTGACCTCACAGTCAGAGGCATGTGGTTCCGTCTCTTTAAGTACAACTGGAGTCGCGTTAATGAAGTTGTGTATTCTGGCGTCTTTACTCGCGTCCTCCCTGATTTAATGGACCTTTGACACCAGATCTGACATTGCTGTTGTAGAAAACAGGAGACACTGCTAGGGTGTGTGCTCAATGCGTGTCTGTCCCGAGCTACGTCCTTTAATTGGCTTTCTTCTCTGCTTCCTCCCAATGCAAATATTTCAACTCCAAATAAGCTCGGTGACGTTAGCGCCTGTTGATATGTGAGTTCTGTCGAAGCTCAGTGTTGTATCAAGTTGGAGTTTTCACAGAGACTGAGACAAATGCAGACTACTTCTTGTACAAATCAAGGATTTTCACATGCTTGGACATTTGAGTTACTTTGTTATAGCAACTGGACTGAAGATAGGAAGATAGTTGGCATCATGTTTAAAATTTCATATTTATACATAGCTAATACCGCATTACCAAGAAATCTACTTTAAATATCTTGCATTAAAGGGGAAACATTTTTGCAATATTTAATTCTGAAAACTTTTATTTTTAGTTGGCAAAACTTAAATGTCAAGACATAACTGTTTCCTGGTGATTTTCTCCCCATAGAAACATGCTGTCCTCACCATGCAGAGGCATAACGTTTCAAGATGAGGCTGTTACTTTTTTAATTCTACAAAGTGAACCTCTGGGAACTAAAATTAGCACTGTTTAATGGAGATTTAAGATAGAACTTCGGTTGAGTCATAAGCTTGCTTGGATCCATCCCAGAATAAGTCATTGCTCTCCAAAAACAGAGATGGTGTTCAAATATAAATAGAGCCCAAAGCAAAGCTAATAATTACTTGCCAAAGCCTAATGAGTCTTCTGGCTAGCTTTCCTTCAAATTGCCACCTTTGCATAGGTTGTTGGGAATTTGGCCCCATGTTACGCATCATTTATAATTCATTTGCTTATCAAAATTATTTAGCAACCACGGACCATCAGCGTGAAAGAGTCTGATTTTCATAACGACATGGACTGAATGGTTTTTGCAGTGGGGCTTTTCAGAAAATATTATGCATATACGTGCATGTTTCTAAAAATATAATCTATATATCTGTATTTATATATATATTCCAAAGACATCGATTGTATATTTTATGTCTAAGAAACTAGCATTTATTTTCTTTCTAATTTGCAAAGTGGTCGACGTTAGCAGATGAAACGCAGCGAGTCACGTGGACCATCGGTGACCATCGGTGACCATCGGTGACCATCGGTGACCATCGGTGACCGCCCCTAAGAAGTAGCTGCTCTTCCCCGCTTCAAATTTCTACTTACTTCTACGTACGAAATCTGTTACTTCAGTAGTTACCCATGAAAAGAAGAAAACGTGGCTTTGCTTAAAGAGATTCAAGAGACGAGAAGAGCGTGGGAAGGAGCTAAATTCTAATTCATCAGGTGCAGAAGAGTTTGGGCAGGTCTTGGAAATACCATCTTTGCTGGAGAAAACAGATCCTTATCCATTATGTACCGTTCTGTGCAGTTTCAAGGCAGAATATTCCACCCAGCAGGGAGCTCTGTCTGTAGGTCCAGATGCTGCCGTTGAAGTCTCTCTCTCTCTCTCTCTCTCTCTCTCTCTCTCTCTTTCTCCTGCAGGAGAAAGGATCGAATGGCTTCTGATTCCCTCAAGGCTACTACAGGGAGACAGCAAAGGAAACCAGGACAGAAGAAGAATGATCGTAGCTGAAGCTTCTGTTAATAATTCTTATCGCCTGCCTGTCTCCCTGCTGTGCAGCTTGTCCAGCCCTGGAAGTAATGAATGCTACAGACACCCCGTCCTTGGATGTCAGAGTCTTTTGTATCGCTCTAGTACCTGTCACTTGCTGGTAGATTTCTTGCCATCCTGTCCCTATCCTTCTAGGCCTTTCAGACAGCAGATACTGCCGGGTCCCCTCATGTACCCCCTTGGACAGTATTCATAGAAAGCCAAGTTGGTTTTAGCAGGAAGGTGACATTTACCAACACTGAACCATTTGAAATATGATTATTTTCGCCTCGTGTCTGTCAGTGTGCGGGGCCCTTCAAATATCTACTTTCAGTCGACAAACCGGAAACATGAAGCAGTCGTAGTGTAAGTGTGAACTCACGTCTCTCTCACCTGTGGTCTGTCCTCTGAAATCTGTGGTCATCTGCTTCTTTCTGTGGTAGCCAGAAGTCTCCCCTTGCTGTCTCTGGGGAGCCCAGACGCCTGTCTGCCAGTCGTTGCTCACACATCAGTCTGCGCACCGCTGTGGGGAGACTGTGCAGGCTGAATTAGAGCGGGAGACTCCCAATTAGAGGAGCCTGGAGATTCCCAAGGTCACAGTCTGAAGCTGGGTCAAGGGTTTTGGAGGGAGGAGATCAAGTTTCTTGGCTGAAAGTTAGTCAGAAGCAGGACCTGAACCCTCAAGAGAATCAGCCAGTACCCGAGGGAGCTGAGCGCCCCGCTTTCCCTAGCAAGGTCGCCCTGTGGAAGTAACATCGCCACAGGACTTAGTCGCAGATTCTTAACTAGTGTGGTCAGAATCGATGGATGTTGTTTTTAGTCATAAGACTTTGAAGTTTTTATTATGTGTCATTAGAAAGTTAATAAGTTTCTGGTTCTGAAATATTTGAGAACAAGACGCATCCCCTAGGTAAAGGTTATTTTCCACTTCCTGGGCATAAGTTTACTCTGGTATGTGAAAGCGTAGTATGTGCCTTGAGCAAATTATATCTTTTGTGATCATTTTCACACGTTCTACCCATTTTTTTTCACTTTTGACCTAACGATGTTCTTTGATTGAACATTTGGACTTGGTCCCATTTTTTGCATTTCCCTGTGTTTAATGTCACTGCTACTGAAGAACTCAGCCACGTTCCAGGTGAACGTTCCTTTCCTTGGGGCGGGTCTGGCTGCTCCTCAGAGCTGGCTTAGTGTCTTGCACAGACTCGGCTATGAAAGGCCTGGCCGGAAGATTCCACATGTCAGCGTGGCTGGATGCTCTGAAGGCGTCCCTTGGGAATGATGCCCTTCGATGACAGTGACTGGCAGTCTCCTCAAGCGTTGTCCTTGATTGGCTGCTGTTCACATTGTTTCCCTGAGTCTCCGAGAAGCAAGCTACGGAGAGGGAGATCGTAGGTCGGAGCGAACGCATGCTTGTCACAGACGTCTCCACGCGAGGTTTAGCATGTCTCCAAGGCGCACAAGCATCAATGCCGTCGCCCCAATGCTTATTTCTTAGTTAGCTTTCTGGGGCTGTGATCAGGTTATTTGAAGAAAAAAATCAGCTTGAAGGAGGAAAGATTCATTGTAGCTCACTGTTTCACGTGGCATCGCTGGACATTACGTCACGGCCAGAGCAGCCTCCTGCTGCCCCGTGAGTGTGTGGCGTGGAGACGCCTCCTCACTCTGGGGTGGACAGGGGATGGGACAGCAAGATTTGCTGGTCCTGGGGTGACCAGTGTCCTGCTTCCTCCAGCTGGATCCTGCCTCCCAACGGGTCCACAACTTTCAAAAATAGTGCCACCCGCTGGGAGCTAAGCGTCCAAACCAGGACGCCGTGGGGGTTTTTTCATGTTCGGTCCACAGCACTTGCGTGGAGGCTTTCCCACCCATCACACTCCGCGCGAATTGCCTGCCTTGCTACCCTGCTTGTTAATTATGAGTTTTGTTGCCCTAGACTCACATTTTTCTCTGTGTTTCATAATTTATTATGCTTCTTCGTTTTGGAGCTCTAATGAGAAAACTTGTCCAGACTGTGACTTTATCCTTGAGACACTTTTATGTTTGACTGTTTTACTTTCTGACATGGTGATGCATCTGTTTCTGCCCCGACTCAGTCTTGCATTGGATCTTTTTCTAAAAGGCTCCAAAAATGTTACATGTTTTAACTTAAGGGAGTGTAAAGGTGAAGTCATATTGTGAATAAAGGGAACTTAGAATAAGAATATGTTATGAATGGAACTGAAAGCCAGGTTAGAACCAAAATGAAAATCGATGTCTTCTAGAGATCTCAATCAATTGCTGCATGAATACTGTTCATCTCAGAAAATATGAGCAAAATAATTCTCCTTTTTTCCTCCCTCTGTGTCACTGACAGACAGTGGCCTTTAAACCCCATGTTAGTGAGGATGTAAAGAAATGCCACACAGGCCCAGATATTGTCTGGAGAGATAACTTGTCCTCCAGGAAAGAGACACGTGCATGTGTTGTGTGTGTGTTCATATGTATACGTTTGTGTACACATGTGTGCGTGCATGTGTGTATGCGCCTACGTGTATGTGTGCATGTGTGCATGCGTGTGTGTGTGTGTTCTGTGCACACCTGCATACAGCTGCAGACCTTCTCTGACTTGGCCGTGGTGTGGAATGGCACTGAACAGAAGTGATTTTCACAGCTTGTCACCTTCACGCACTGTGAACGGGTGTTGTGATCCTGTCCACGCAGGCTGGTGAGGCCTCTGAGCTCCCAGGCGTGTGGGATGCTGCATGTCCTGTGTTGCTGGACCACAGTGCCGAGGACAGATGCATGGAATTCAGTGCTGCCTTATGACGGGCTTACGGGGCGGCACGGGCTACTTCGAGTCAGGAGCATCTCCGCACAGGTCGTGAGTGTGAAGTGCATGTTTACACATGAACACATGAATGTGCACAGATGACGAGGGAGGGAAGGAGATGTTGCTTGAGTTTCAGCTCGTGCGTGCGTGACACTTGATGTCCATCATCCTTCAGATTGTTCTCTTCATATGTGGAGCATCTGAGATTTTGGCAGCTGGAAACAAAAAACATACTGAATAAACTAGGAATGTCGCCGAGTATTATTTCCCAGATGTTTAAAATATATGAAGATTAAAGTTTATCATCACGGCCATCATATGCTCATTCGCATAATATAAATAAGCTAAACTCAATCAACGGTTACGGACACCCATGTAGGGTGCCAACCGGAACGATGGAAGCAGGATGGAGATGCTGTGTGGAGTCGCCATAGCGACGCTGACCACAGTCCCCGCCACGGTGACCTCCCATCGATGCGGTGGGTCCCGGGTCTGTGTGAATCGCCGTGCGGCGCAGCTCCTCTCCATGTGGGAGGTTCCTTTCTCCAGTACGGGCACATCACATGTAACATGCAGCCTACTGGCTGCAGTAGAGAAAGCTCCCAATCAACAGCAGGTTGGTAAAGTTGGAGGAAAGCTAGAAGCTGTGGTGGACTTCCCCGCCGTAGCAGGTGAACTCGGTGTAATATACTAACAATCTCACTTCCTGTCTCCCAAAGTTCCTTGGTTTCTTCCTAATAGAATGGCAACAGATTGATAAGAAACCCGAAATGTTTCCATTCATCTGTGCGAGAAAGCATGCAGAATTACCAGAGCCTCACCACACGGTGGGAAGGTTGGTCTTCAGCGGCTCTGATCTGTGAACGGCTTAGTTCTCGTCCACAGGATATATGGGGAAACTGAATGGTAACATTTGAAAAGTATTGAAACATCGGTGTGATATATAAGTGGGAATATTTACCCGATAGTTTATTTTTATTATATTTTCAGCATATCAACAACCCATAGGTTAAAATCAGGGCATGTAGAGCTAATGAGAAAGTGTCATATATTTATTTCAAAATAGCTGTGAGGATTTCGAATCCTTTCATCAGGAGAAATGATAAATCTTTGAATTGGTAGATATGTTGGTTATCCTGATGCTGCTGTTATACAAATACACATATCTCCAGGCAGTGTATTTGTGTCATGAATATATAAAACTATGTGCATATTAAATAAAAATATCTTAAGACGGAAGCAGATTGTAGTGTACTTATTATGATCCATTTGACTTATCTAGACTCCAGAGCGCTTTTTATTTAAAAATCTTGGAACAAATGTATCATCCCTTTTCCCCTAAGAAATAGTCTTAGCACATGAAACAGTCTTATTTGCCGCTGGCTGCCATTGTCTGAGAAAGATCAATCTTCAACATTTTTAAAGTGTCATTATTACCCATGCTGCGCAGCTGCCTCTGAATCTAACATAAAGTCTGCATCGCTGTGCGAACAGATCAGAGAACTAGTTCTTGTCTGATTCAAAGCTCTTCTGCAATGTACAGCTTCACACACACCAAGGAGGCAGAGTTCACTGAGAAAATTAACCAATATCTTGTGGAAAAAGCATCAATACAAACATCTGACGATATGAAATTGAGTTAGACGCTTGGCCAGACTCGGGTATGGATTGCCTCACGGCAGGTGCTGAGACTTGTGGACTCCTGCATTCCAGCACATTCTTAGCTCTAGATCATACCTATTTATTTTTATGTGTATGAAAGTATTTCTTTCTAATTATAAAAGAATTACTTGATCATAACTGAAAAAATTAAATGATCAAGAGACATCAAGATTAAAATTAAAACCACATATAATTCTCCTTAAAGGTTCACACTCAGGAGATTATGTCTTGCCTTGCTTGGCTTTTTTTGTCCGTTGGTATTGCTTCCATATGCAAATTTTGACAGTGTACTTTCTTCTCTATTATTAGGCAATCATTTTTATCATATAATTTGGAACTCTTTAAGAACATGATTCTAAAGTGTGCATATTTCATAATATAGCTGACAGTTTAACTTACTTTCCTATATTTCCTTTTTTTTAAAGAAACCTTTTCTGACTCTCTTTTCTTTCTTTTTTAATTTTTGAGGCTAGGTCTTTTAAAAAATTTATTTTTTATTTAGTGTGTGTGTGTGTGTGTGTGTGTGTGTGTGTGTGTGTGTGAGTGAGGGCACTATATGTCCCTGTGGAGGACCAAAGGTGACATCATCCTGGATTGCTTCTACCTCCTCCTTTCTTTGCTCTGGGATTTCCTAGGCTTTGCCCACCAGGACTGGAAGTGCAGGCCACCACTGTTTATATGTGGCATTTTTACACGTGACCTGGAATCTGAACTCAGGACCTTATGCTTTTGAAGCAGAATCTTAACATCTGAGCCATCTCCCTAGCCTTCCCCTGAATCTCTAATTATCACTAGTCACTCGTTTATATGGTACAACTTTGTGAAGTTAGTGTAGTTCCTGATAATTTTTTTACTCTGTTTATATTTTTGAAATTCATTTCTTTCATTTTGCTGAACTACATACAATGATTTGATTAATTGGAAGATAGATGTGGATTCTTCCCATTTGCTTCATAAAACTGAAGCTGTCTGTAGTTTTGCACAGCAAAATACTGTGTCCAAAATCCTACTGAGCACTGTGCTCATGCACGATATGATTAGATAGCGGCTGCTTCCACCAGTATCTGAAGACACTGGGCGTCTCCTGAAGGTTCTTCCCATGCGACAGGAGGATTTCTCTCACTTGTGTCCCCTTCCGGCTTCCCCTGTTTTGATGATTTATCATTTCTCTTGCTTTTCATTGATTATCTCTGTAGCGTTGTACAGAACTCTGTGAACAGTGACTTAGTTATTCCTGCATGTCCCGGGGTAACTAGATTCATTGCTGTGAGTGGCCGCAGGTTTCATCCTTTCTTTCCTCTTCCCCACTGCGGATCATTTTACATTTCTTTGCCTTCTGCCTTTTGTACTTCCAATGTTAAAATTCTTGAGCATGAAGAGGGTCACACCTCCTACCATATTCACAAGAAGGCTTTCTCACTCTCTCTAGGTGATGCTGGAAGGCAGAACAGAGAAGTAAATACGGTGGTGTTTGCAGAGAAACAGAAGACTCACATGCACGCATGGTTCCAGAAAGTGAGGGTTGGGAATACGGGCTCCAGGGAACAGGCTGGGGTTGGAAATAGTGGCCCTAAAATCAGATTGATGTGTCTTCTACGTCTCTGTCTTATGGGCGAACTTGCATCATCTTGCTGATGCATAAAAGCACATAGACTGCAATTGGGTATAAACTATAGACACATCTGGGCAGAATCATCTTCCTGACACTATTGAAGTTTTTTGTCTCCAAAATGTGATATTTATCTCCATTATTTAAGTCGTCTTAAATTCTTTATCAGAGTTGATACATTTCCTGCGCTCAGCTCTTGCCCATTTTGTGGAAGATTTGTTTCTAATTGGAAAATTGTTGTCATTATAAATAACAGTTTAGTGGTTCAATTTCCATTTGTCCCTTTCTAGTGCACAGAAGCAGAGTAGATGTTAGAATCCTGCGGTGTTGCTAGGTTTATTTCTTAGTTCTGCTAATTAATTCATAGACAATAGATTCCCATAGAATTTTATAATGTCACTTGTGAATTCCTTGAGTAAAGGTCTGTAATCTCAATGGCTTTTCTTTCTTATTTGTGTCTTGTTACACTGGTGGAAGCTCTGCTATGATTCTGCACAGAATGGCAGCACATAGGAGGAAAATTTGCCTTTTTATCATGTAATTCAATGTTAGCCACTGGATTTTTTAAATGACTGTTGTCAGCCTAAGGAATTGCCTTTAGTCTTGGTTTTTTAAGTGTTTCTCAAAATCAGCAGTTGATATTAGATTCTGAGATTTTATGAAAGGAATGATTAAAAAGACAACTATGTGCCAGTTAAATAGAGGTGTTAACCTGACAATTGAAAGCTGAACCTTTGGGCCCATCTGTGAAGTACGAGCAGTTAAGGCAAGCTCTGAGCACGCCTGTAGGGTATTGTGTAACGGGTGTGGGGGACCCAGCCCTGGGAGGTCGGGCCACTCCCTGGGAGGGTGAGATGGAAGGAGCTGGTTCAGTAGTTTGGCAGACGGATGTACAGGCATGCTCCCTAAGCAATGTATGTGGGCATCATGTGGGCAGCTCCCGGCATTGCTGTGTGCCCTTCTGCGTGCTGGCAACCTGTAACTGAGATTCCAAGTGGAATAAGCCCCGTCCTCCCCCAAGTTCTTTGGTTGTGTATTTATGTCATGTATTTATGCCCTGTATTTATATAACACAAAGACTGATTAGGACAAACTATAAAGTTGTAAGTCATCTTTTTCCGATGGACAGGAATCTTCACGTTAGCCCTCATTCTCATTGCCCCAGAGCTGTAAATAAAAGTGTGAAGCAGCCTGTTCTTTTGCAGAATACTAAAGAAAGAAATACCTAAGACAAAGTTAGGTAGTCTGGAAAGATCTGGAACTTCAAAGCAATAGCAGTACTGTTTCGAGCCTTTGGCATCTCACTCCAGATTCACCAGAGCAAGTCAGGTCTGTAAGCACAGAGACGAGTCCTGGAAGCACAAGGGCTGGGGAGGCAGCTCAGCAGCTGGCGCCCTGAGTTCAGTCCTCGAGAGCCCATGTGATGGAAGGAGAGAGATGGCTTGTTCTGACCTCTGCCATGACCATGTAACACTTGTGCACATGCACTGCATGTGGCTCTGCATGTGGCTCTGCATGCGACTCTGCATGTGGCTCTGCATGTGGCTCTGCATGTGGCTCTGCATGCGACTCTGCATGCGGCTCTGCATGCGACTCTGCATGTGGCTCTGCATGTGGCTCTGCATGCGACTCTGCATGTGGCTCTGCATGTGGCTCTGCATGTGACTCTGCATGTGGCTCTGCATGTGGTTTGGCATGTGTGCTTGCTCTGCATGCAGCTCTGCATGCGGCTCTGCATGTGGCTCTGCATGCAACTCTGCATGTGGCTCTGCATGTGTGCTTGCTCTGCATGCGGCTCTGCATGCGGCTCTGCATGTGTGCTTGCTCTGCATGTGGCTCTGCATGTGGCTCTGCATGCGGCTCTGCATGTGCGCTCTGCATGCGGCTCTGCATGCGGCTCTGCATGCGGCTCTGCATGCGGCTCTGCATGTGCGCTCTGCATGCGGCTCTGCATGCGGCTCTGCATGTGCGCTCTGCATGCGGCTCTGCATGTGGCTCTGCATGCGGCTCTGCATGTGCACTCGCTCTGCATGTGTGCTCACTCTGCATGTGTGCTCACTCTGCATGTGCACTCGCTCTATATGTGTGCTCTGTGTGTGTGCTCACTCTACATGTGCACTTGCTCTGTGTGTGTGCTCACTCTACATGTGCACTTGCTCTGTATGTGCACTCACTCTATATGTGCTCTCTGCATGTGCACTGGCTCTGCATGTGTGCTCACTCTGCATGTGCACTGGCTCTGCATGTGTGCTCACTCTGCATGTGCGCTCTGCATGTATGCTCTGCATGTGTGCCGGCTCTGCATGCGCGCTCACTCTGGTTTGGCGTGTGATGCCGTGGTGCCTGCCTTGATCGCAGAGAAGCTTGGCTGGGCTCCTGAGATGCCTGAGGGGCAGAGGGTCCTGGCCTGGGGTTTCAAAGCTCTAGGTGATTTTTCTTAGTGCAGAGTATTTTGCTACAATTCCACAGGAAGGGGAAGGTGTGGGGTACTGGGACCAGGCGTTGACTGTGGGGCTTGTAGAGAGAACTCGAGGGTGAGACAGGACTTGGTGCTGAGCTGACATGGGAAGCTGGAGCGGGAGCAGAGCCGAGGATGATGTCGGAACCTTTTACCTTTTAAGTCCTGCCAGTGGGAAGGTGCAGTTTCTGTCCTTGTTGCTTTGATGTGGTGCCTTCACCTGAGCAGCAACTGGGTCTGTCTCGTTTTGCAGACTCTGAAGACACATCTGGTCTTAGCTCCAGGACGTCCTGGGCTGGCCCTCCCCAGCCCTCGCTGGTTCCCAGTGGACGCCCCGCCTTTCCTTGAGAACCTGGTCCTATGTTACATATAATGACAGTTTCCTTCTAGCTCTAGCTGGGTACTGTGGGGATGGCAGCTCTTATGTGCTGTCACAAGCTTTTTTTTTTTTGGCAATTTTGCTTTGCACTTGGCACTGTGAAAGGATCTGTACATTAATTGCTCAATATAATCTTTATAGCAACTCAACGATTTATTCTCTAAATGAGAAAACCTAAGCTTAGAGATGCTGCCACAGCTAGAGATAAAAGGAAAATTAGAAGTGAATGTCCCTCTGTGTAAATCTAGCTCTGCCCAGTTCAAGAGGAACACTCTCTTAAACTTCCAGAATGATTAATTAAATGCAATTATTGATGAATGACTATTTGTTCGGTTGCCTGAGTTTACGTCTCCCTTGGTGATTGCATTTGTAATTTAATTAATCCAGCACATCCAGCTTTTCTTTCTCCCAATTACCTCTGTATTTACCATTGCTATACTGTTCCTTTGCTTTATAATTCTCTACTGAATCATATTTAAAGGAGAGATTGTTTCTTTTTTCCAAATAATGTAACAAGAGCCCCTGGCAAATTATAAACACAAAGCAAGTGGGTTTTACTAAAGGTCAGGTTTCTCTGTCTGCCATGTTCTCCTTATCCCCACATATTGCTCATTATCTGAGTGTTTATTTTTTGACTAGTGTTCATTCATCTTTTCCATAATGAGAATTGTATACTAGAATTGGGGGATTAGAGTTGGGAGGGGCTCAAGCATCATTCAGTACAACCTTCTACCCAAAGGAAAAATTCCCTGATGACTACTTGACGAGACCTGATTTTTGATTAATTCTAACGGTGCACTGAACAGAGTTCTTCAGCACAGTTAGTCTTTTTATTGGACACACGTGTGTTCAAGGATCATCTCCGTAGTCAGCTGAACACATGCGTGTGTGAGGATCATGTCAGTCGTTAACTGAACACACGTGTGTTCAAGGATCATCTCCGTAGTCAGCTGAACACATGCGTGTGTGAGGATCATGTCAGTCGTTAACTGAACACGCGTGTGTTCAAGAATCATCTCCGTAGTCAGCTGAACACATGCGTGTGTGAGGATCATGTCAGTCGTTAACTGAACACGCGTGTGTTCAAGGATCATCTCCGTAGTCAGCTGAACGCATGCGTGTGTGAGGATCATGTCAGTCGTTAACTGAACACGCGTGTGTTCAAGGATCATCTCCGTAGTCAGCTGAACACATGCGTGTGTGAGGATCATGTCAGTCGTTAACTGAACACATGCATATTGAGTGTCATCTCAGTAATTAACTGAATACACGAGTGTTCTAGGATCCTCTCAGTAGTCAGCTGAACACATGCGTGTTGAGAATCATGTCAGTAGTCAGCTGAACACATGCGTGTTCGAGGATCCTCTCAGTAGTCAGCTGAACACATGCGTGTTCTAGGATCCTCTCAGTAGTCAGCTGAACACATGCGTGTTGAGAATCATGTTAGTAGTCAGCTGAACACATGTGTGTTGAGAATCATGTCAGTAGTTAACTGAACACATGCGTGTTCGAGGATCCTCTCAGTAGTCAGCTGAAATCTTCCTTCCCAGAGTTTCAACCACTGTTTCTAATGCTACCACCCTAAGAACTAAAAGTAGATATAGGATCCTCCTCTGAGCATGCCACACACTCATATGTGTGCCTGTGTGTATACACATGTGTGCATGTATGCATGTGAGTACATGAGGGCACTTGTAGGTATATGCGCGTGTGTATACAAGAGCACTTCCGTGTGTGTCTTTTGTCTGTAGGTGAGTATATGCATTGCAAGCATGTATAAAAGAGGACGTGTGTGTGTGTGTGTGTGTGTGTGCGCGCGCGCATGAAGGCATGTAAGTGTATATGCCTGTTGGGGCCCAAGGGTGCATCGGGAATCATCCTGCCTTCCAGGGTCAGAATTACAGGCCGCTGCCATTTCTACGCAGCATTTTTACATGGGATCTGGGATCTGAACTCAGGTCCATTTGTCTGAGAGGCAAAGGCTTAACTGGGCCATCACCCCACGTGCTCACTCTGAGATGCCCTCAAACTGTATCCCCTTGATTCTTCACCACATGTTGTTCTGTCTCGCTGCCCTCCGGTGCTTCTCCCCAGCAAGATGAAGAAACACACGCGGTCGCCTGCGGCCATAGTGAGTGCAAACAAGTCACATCCCAGAAACGCTGCAAGCTTTCTTCTCTTTCTTTTGTGGTGGTTTTGCTGGTGTAAACTGATTTAATAACATGGTGTACTTGGAAATCAAAGCTCAGCTTAGTGATCCTGGTGCTATGAGCATAGTACTCCTGTAGCTCAGTACGAGCACAGTGCTCCCCGTGGCTCAGTGTGAGCACAGTGCTCCCCGTGGCCCAGAACGAGCACAGTGCTCCCCGTGGCCCAGCGCGAGCACAGTGCTCCCTGTGGCCCAGCGCGAGCACAGTGCTCCCCGTGGCTCAGCAGAGCGTAGGGCTCCCCGTGGCTCAGCAGAGCACAGGGCTCCCCGTGGCTCAGCGCGAGCACAGTGCTCCCCGTGGCTCAGCAGAGCGCAGTGTTCCCCGTGGCTCAGCGCGAGCACAGTGCTCCCCGTGGCTCAGCGTGAGCACAGTGCTCCCCGTGGCTCAGCAGAGCACAGTGCTCCCCGTGGCTCAGCAGAGCGCAGGGCTCCCCGTGGCCCAGCGCGAGCACAGGGCTCCCCGTGGCTCAGCAGAGCGCAGGGCTCCCCGTGGCTCAGCGTGAGCACAGGGCTCCCCGTGGCTCAGCAGAGCACAGGGCTCCCCGTGGCTCAGCAGAGCGCAGGGCTCCCCGTGGCTCAGCGTGAGCACAGCCCATCTATGAGCACTGCCAGCCCCGTGGCTCTCTAGAGCTGTGTTGTAGAAAGCGGCCTAGACACTGAGCTAGTAAATTCTGACCTGTTACCACGAGGGAAGCACAGCCTGCTTCCAGTGTCTTTGCTGTTGAGTCGCACTTCCAGTGGTGTTTTCAAGGATTGTCCACAGCTCCTCAGTGTGCGGAGCCCTCTTTGCTTGACTGTAACATTTTTGCTACCTTCGACTTTGAAACACCGACTTTCCCGTCTCCACTACCTCAGTATCTTACGATCAGTTTCAGGATGGTTCCCTTGCTTATCTTTCCGATAGCTTCATTCGTTGATCACAGTGTATTTCTTTTCATTGAAAAGTGAAAGCACATTTTACCGACCTCTCGAAGCTGTCAGAATCGCATGAATTCTGGATGTGGGCGCGTCCATGATTGCTGCGTGGGAGCGAATAGTGTTGTTTTGATGGTGAAGAGGAAGGTGGCGCCCCCCCCCTTGTTACTTTGAGGTCTTTAATCCGTAAATAAAACTCTACATCTTTCCATTTTACAAAGAACCCTGGAAAGTGATCACTGTTAGGTTCTTATTAATTCTTTTCCTAATTGGCCTCAAGTGGGTGTGGTCTCTGGTTGTCACTAGCAGCACGAAGAACTTGTGGGCCAAGTTGGGGTTCCTCACATTCAAGGACTGTTACGCGTCTCCCCATTTGCACCCTAGGAAGGGAGACACATCTGGACCCCCACTTCGAGGACTCACACTGGAACAGAAGAGACAGAGGACAAAGAGGAAAGCGACTTCATAGCCTCGGACAGTATCACAGAAGGAAGGAAAATGAGTCAGAATGGCCGACAGTGTTGGAAGACCCCACATCAGGGCAGTAGGAATGGCGGCCCCCCTGGCTGCCCAGGGGAGACACTGTCTGAAGGGGAGGGGCCTGAGCCGACACGGAGTGTGGGGAGGAGTCAGAGGGCAGGGAGCACTGAGGACCAGGAGGGAAGGAGCCGGCCTGTCCATGGGGCCGACGACAGGGGACATGCTGCTCTGGAACACGTGTGTTGACGCTGAGATTCACCGGGTATGGGGGGCAGGGAGGGCACTTAGCTAGTCACTGCTAACCACGAGTGTTGCGCATGGCCATTACCATGACGAAGCTCTTCCCTCTGTTCACAGCTTCTCCAGAGCTCAGCAGGACAGTCATTGCAAGACCGAAGATCGAGGAAGACAGAACGGATTGAAAAGGCAAAGATTAGAGACTCTTTAGTGAACGTGCTGGATAGGAGTCCTTCCGGAATCACTGCTAGAGACGCAGTGTTCTGGGAGCCTTATTATTGCATAATATGTAGAGGCAGGTCTGCTGTGTGGAGAGGCAGGTCTCCTGTGTGGAGAGGCAGGTCTCCTGTGTGGAGAGGCAGGGTCTCCTATGAGGAGAAGCAGGGTCTCCTATGTGTAGAAGCAGGTCTCCTATGTGTAGAAGCAGGTCTCCTATGTGTAGAAGCAGGTCTCCTATGTGGAGAGGCAGGTCTCCTATGTGGAGAGGCAGGGTCTCCTATGTGGAGGGGCAGGGTCTCCTATGTGGAGAGGCAGGTCTCCTATGTGGAGAGGCAGGGTCTCCTATGTGGAGAGGCAGGGTCTCCTATGAGGAGAAGCAGGGTCTCCTATGTGTAGAAGCAGGTCTCCTATGTGTAGAAGCAGGTCTCCTATGTGTAGAAGCAGGTCTCCTATGTGGAGAGGCAGGGTCTCCTGTGTGGAGAGGCAGGTCTCCTATGTGGAGAGGCAGGGTCTCCTGTGTGGAGAGGCAGGGTCTCCTATGTGGAGGGGCAGGGTCTCCTATGTGTACAAGCAGGTCTCCTATGTGTAGAGGCAGGTCTCCTATGTGTAGAGGCAGGGTCTCCTATGTGTAGAGGCAGGGTCTCCTATGTGGAGAGGCAGGGTCTCCTATGTGGAGAGGCAGGGTCTCCTATGTGGAGAAGCAGGGTCTCCTATGTATAGAAGCAGGGTCTCCTATGTGTAGAGGCAGGGTCTCCTATGTGGAGAGGCAGGTCTCCTATGTGGAGAGGCAGGGTCTCCTATGTGGAGGGGCAGGGTCTCCTATGTGTAGAAGCAGGTCTCCTATGTGGAGAGGCAGGTCTCCTATGTGTAGAGGCAGGGTCTCCTATGTGGAGAGGCAGGGTCTCCTATGTGGAGAGGCAGGGTCTCCTATGTGGAGAGGCAGGGTCTCCTATGTGGAGAGGCAGGGTCTCCTATGTGGAGAGGCAGGGTCTCCTATGTGGAGAGGCAGGGTCTCCTATGTGGAGAGGCAGGGTCTCCTATGTGGAGAGGCAGGGTCTCCTATGTGGAGAGGCAGGGTCTCCTATGTGGAGAGGCAGGTCTCCTATGTGGAGAGGCAGGGTCTCCTATGTGGAGAGGCAGGTCTCCTATGTGGAGAGGCAGGTCTCCTATGTGGAGAGGCAGGGTCTCCTATGTGGAGAGGCAGGGTCTCCTATATGGAACTGGGGTCTCTAGTCCAACAGAACTAGCGTCCCTAGGCGGCTTGCTCTGGGACACCCTTCTGAGCTGGGATCACAGGTGCGATACCCCCCCACACACACTGGCTTGGACATGGGCTTGATGAGCTGAGCTGTGTGCACAGTGTGACAGAGGCTGCTGCCAGAGACCATGTGATTACCAGTGCCAGAACTGTTACACGTTTGGAATTTACTGATGGGGCAGTCATCTCTGTGTTCAACAAAACATAAAATGTATGTTTTAAAGTTTTAAGTTTTCACTTTCAAAATACTTAAAGCAGGTATTTAATTTGAAATGTTGAGTGATAGCTGTATGAATTTGAAGGTGGAATGTTAAGCTCAGAGGTTAATAATTAAAAATGTCCTGTCTATACTGCATGTCTGATCGGGGTCAGAGAACAGAACTAGCAATGAGAATGTGTCTGTTGCACGATACATAAATACCATGAAAACCCACAGGAGTTTTGATTTACTGAACAGCAATTCAGAAATATAAGAGAATTATTTTATGGTAACTGAGGCTGGTTCCTAATTACTTCCCCTTTCCGTGGGAACTATGACCAGAGACCTCGAACCCCTCATCTGTCCTCAGTGTGCTTAGAACCCCAAAACAGACTTTTTCCCTGAGGGGTTGATTGAAATATCTTGTAGCTAAACTGTAATGCTGCAGAGAGAAACTTTTCTGTGCTGTGTCTAAGCGGGGTCAATCACTCGCCGGTGTTCATGGGATGTGTCTTAGGGGGGCTCGATCACTCACTGGTTCGTGCACTTCTAGAAATGGACGGAACTGGAATCACGTGCGGTTTCCTGGAAGACGGCTGGAAACGCTGATCCCCCATCTTGTTTCAGCTGGCGAAGCGAATGCACTTTCCCTCTCTTTAGATGATCAATGTATTTGGAAGACGCACTTTAGAGGAGGAATATTGTCCTGCTCAGCCCTTAATTTATACAGAATTCTTTGATTTTTCAACTGGCAGGTACAGTCAAAAACCACAAATGGGACTAAGCACCACTGGGTATTATTTTTTTAAGTAACAGAGGCTGTACTTACATATAGCAATAGTCCGTCGGGTGCATTTTATGTAATTCTACATTTTATACAGTATGGGATAACAGTGAATTTTTTGTGTGTATGTGTGTTTGTGTGTGCCCATGTGTAGAGGTGCGTGTGTGTGTGTGTGTGTGTGTGTGTGTGGATGTGCACGTGAGGGTGTTCCCTTGTGTGGGGTGCATGTCATGTGTGTGTCTGTGTGGATGTGCACGTGAGGGTGTTCCCTTGTGTGGGGTGCATGTCATGTTCCTGTGTGTCTGTGTGGATGTGCATGTGAGGGTGTTCCCTTATGTGGGGTGTGTGTCATGTGTGTGTGTCTGTGTGGATGTGCACGTGAGGGTGTTCCCTTGTGTGGGGTGCATGCCGTTATGTGTGCTCATGCGTGGGGGTGCATGTCATGTGTGTGTGCATGTGTGCACGTAGAGGCTAGAGGCCATTGTCAGGTCTCTTCCATAGTTGATTCTGTTTCGTTTTTGGATTCAGGGTCTCCACTGACCCTGGAGCCCACTGCTTGGCAAGACCGTTTGCCAGCAAGCCCCCCAAACCCTTTTGTCTCCTGCTCTCCACAGCCAGGAGACAGGCGTGTACTGCCACGTCCAGGTGCTCTCACACCTGTGCTGGGGGTTCAAATCAGCTCCCACGCTTCTGCAGCAGATCTTACACTTGTGCGGTCTCTCTCAGCCCTCCCCCCAGCCCCCCAGCCCCCCATGAGATTCTCAGTTATGCAGTCCTGAAATCTAAGCCAAGACAAATGCGAAGCTATCAACTTTGCAAAAAGAAGTATTGCTGTTGTGGTTTGTGGCACGTATTAAATGTGGGTGTGTGGATTTTTCCTCCTTTTGGCTGCGTGTTTGGCGTGGCTGAGAGAGGAGCGGGTCTAGAGTTCAGCAGTTCATCCAGGTTGGCCTCTGACGCTCACCCCAGCCTCCCGCCCCAAGTGCTGGATTGCGTGCTGAGGCCCCCCACGCTGGGGCCTTCGGGTTCATGACCCTGACCTATGGAAGGAGTCTAATGCTGCTGTTCTGGGGGGGAAGTTCTGCAAACTGCACGCCGTCGCACGGACATGCTGTCGCTGCTTCCAGCTGCTCGCATGCCAGCTTGCTCCAGAGTCGTCCTGGAAGGAGAAGAGACAGGTGGCAGAGCTGACACACCCGTTCCCTCAATTGACGTGTGTGGGCGCCGGTGCCGCCTCTACTTAGGTCTCTGTGGATCAGGCCCGTCAGTGTTCAGAAGGCGGCTCATGATGAGCCCCTCAACCTTGGGGATCTTCACGGTCTCGGCTGTCACCTTGACACATTCTAGAATCTCCCGGAAGGAGGGTTTCTGGGATGCCTGTGTGTGTTCACAGCCTGTGATGTGGGAAGACCCACATTAACTGTGGGGTGGGCTGCTCCCTGGCAGGGACCCTCAACCATATGGGAAAGGGGTGTGGGTGGCCCACGCGGCCTGTACTGATGGACTCTCTGCTCTGCACCGGATGCGACGTCTCAAGCTGCCCACAGCTTCGACTTCCTGCCATGACTGACCCTGACACAAATGAACCATTGCTCCCTTCAGCAAGCGAGCGCACGCTTACCCTTGTACCACTGGGCAAAAAGTGCACAGAAAAGTAAAAAGAATTTTGTTTATAAAAGTGTACTTACCTATGGATATGCACGGCTCTAACCTCTTGGGGCCATTTCTTCCCTTAAAATATGTGAGATTTGTGGGGGAATGGTAGCGTCCAGAATGTTTGCTCCTGTTTATCTAACCACACGTCTTTTCTAGTTGTAGGCTACGTGGAAACACAACATCAAGTAAGGCAAGCGATCATTTGTAGGGTGAGGTGTGGGTTTGGGTCTGGAAATGGTCCAGTGACTCGGCATTTGGAAAGTCCCTGAATTTGAATGGACGGCTGCTCATCTTCGGCGGGTGTCAGGGAGCCTCTCTGACCAGAACTGAAGATGTTACATCTTCGCAGCAAATTGCACAGTGAATAGGGAATGTTTGCCTGTTACTTGATGTGCTCCATTTCGAGGGTATAGCTGGCTGTCAAGAGGGTCGCTTACTATTGGTGGGTGGAATTAGCCGAGGAGCAGGAGGAGAATCGGTGATAAGAGCCCTTCCGTCCCAGCACAAGCGCCTCAGGAGCAGGTCTGCGGTTCTCGGCTGCTGCAAAGGGCGTCCTTTTGGACATCACAGCTTCCGAAACAACCGTCTCACTGGTCCTCTTTTCTACAAAGAAACTTTGAGATCTGTGTTTCAGAATTCAAAGAACAGGAGTCGGGGGGCAGCAGTGGTCTTGCTACATGTGACGCTGGTTGGCTGTGACCAGTGTGAGGACTGGGTCCCTACAGCTTCGGGACGCAGGGTCGCCCCGGGTGTGTCTCAGGTCGCTACCTTGCTCTAGAGACACACAATGGGGGGGGGGGGTCAGACACAAATGACCTTAGGTTGTCAGCCCATAGATAGCATTAGATTCTTCTGTAATTCCTCAAAATCGTGAAAATGATTCTTGGCTCCTTAGTCAGTAACAATCAGGATTCTGCTTGACCTTTGAGCTGTGAGGAAAACTAGAAAAGGTAGTTCATTCAGAAACTTTCACTGGATTGAAAAAGATGTGTTTGTGACAAAGGCTGAAGTAAGTCTTCAATACCAGTCCTTGCAGAGAAATCTCTGCCACGTCTCTAGAATGTACAGAGAAATTGATACCCCTTTTCCAGAAGGTACACCACACTTTTGTGTGTGTGTGTGTGCATCAGTTTTGCCAAAGGCATTGTGGGTGATGTGGGACAGGTTCATTACATTCTCTTAGGTTGATGGTATTGTTTAAACAGGTGATAAAATGAGTGATATTTACCTTATTTTCATATGTATATGTGTGGTATACATGCATGTTCGGTGCACATGAATATATATGTGTAGATAGGTGTGCACCTGTGTGGCATGTGTTGGAAGCCTGAGATTGAAGCCAAAATTTTTCACCTATCCTTCTTTCACCCTATGCCTTTTTTTAAAAAAAATTTTATTTAATTGCACGTGCATATGTGTGTGTGTGCATGTATGTGTGCGTGTATGTGTGTATGTGTGTGTAGAACCACGGACGAATTCGGGAACCACCATGGACGCCTCTATCTCCTCCTTGTTTACTCTGCCCCGGGATTCGCCGGCTCCGCCCTACCAGGACCGGAAACGCAGGCCGCCCCCGCTTCTGCCCGGCGTCTGTATGTGGGGTCTAGGATCAGAACTCAGGACCTTCCGCCTGCAAGGCAGAGGCTTAACCCCTGAGCCACCTCTCCAGCCCCTCACCCTATGCTTTGAGGCAGGCCGGCCAATCAAACCCAGAGCTCGCCTCAAAGCTGGCCAGCCACTCCCTGTAGCCAGCTTGTTCTAGGGGGCCCCTGTCTCCACCTTCCCAGGCTGCAGCCGAAGTCAGGACGTTCTGCCCACCTAGCATGTGTGTGGTTTCTGGGGTTCAGGACCCCAGTTGTCCTGCTAAGCACTTTAACCACTGGACCACCTCCCAGTACCAACACGAAGGCGCTAAGTGACAATTGTCTGTTTTAGTAGCAGCTCAAATGTGCGACTGGTGAATGTACTGGGTCCTGCTTTGGGCTGGAACATTTCCTCACCGTCAGTTCATGTGGTATTGGGGCTGCTGTATCTGGCCTGGTTCTTCCTGGGGTTCATCCGGACCGCATCAGAAGTGGGGAGAGCCTTGGCAATTTTGGTCCTTTTCTCTTGCTTCCACGGTCCCTCGCTTCTCTGTGCGCGGTGCTCCCCACGGTCCCTCGCTTCTGCTGTTTGAGCTAACCAATGCCGACCTTGCAAAGTTGAAAGTGATCCTCGTTTAGTAGAAGGGTACTTCAGGCTTTGACTGTTTCCTGCGGCAAAGATTAAGGCAGAGTTTATTAGAGGAGAGAAAGAATGAAACTTATGGACATGAATCCTGGAGGAGCAAGAGAGTCCTGGAGAATTCATGGACTCCAGACACGGAATCCATGAGGGGCGAGAGAAAAGTCAGATGGGAACTCAGGACTCTGCCATGGGGGGCGAGGGCACCCTTAGTTTTCTTTTCAAGCTTCCTTCGCATGACTTTGCCCAACTACAGGATAAGACTAACTTTCTGAGCCCATTTAAGGTCAGCGAGGAGAAGCTATGACATTGCAGATGAGGTTAACTTGGTGCACCTTGGCACGGTATACTTGAGCTATGATTGGTTTATCAGACAGTAATCCCCTTGTATACTAAAGAATTATTTTTCTTTCAGTGATTTTTCTCCAATTTTTCTGAGACTTGGAAGTGTTGCGTTTAGCCATCGGATTGTTTCATCTATGACATCAGAGGCGTCAGGATTTGAAATGCGCGACTGCTATGGGCTTGGCCATGCGATGTGGCCTTTCATGATTCTGTGACTCGAGACACTGTGCGTGGAGATCATGCATCCCGGATGCGGTGGGTCCCACGCGATGCCGCCGAGCCCCGGGAACGAGGGGGTGCCCAGGTCACCAGCTCCTCTCTAGTCACCCCTTGTGATTAGTTCTGCTTCTGTCTCCCCCGAGGTAAGCTGCAGTGCACGAGGAGCATGTCTTGGATCCCAGGAACCCAGCGCTCAGGAAGCGGGGACGAGAGGATCGTCCCAAGCCGGCTTCCAGGCCGCCCAGGGCCGCCAGAGAAAACAACCGCAAACAGAGGTGTACGGAAACTGTGCTCGCAAGGATTTTCCTCAAAACATTCTGTGTGCTGGGGCTGGAGAGGTGGCTCAGGGGTTAAGCCTCTGCCTTGCAGGCAGAAGGTCCTGAGTTCTGATCCTAGACCCCATGTATAGACGCCAGGCGGAAGCCTACGTTTCTGGTCCTGGTAGGGCGGAGCCTGTGAGTCCCGGGGCAGAGTAAACAATGAAGAGGTGGAGGCGTCCATGGTGGTTCCCGAATTCCTCCGTGGTTCTACACACACACACACACACACACACACACACACACACACACACACACGCACGTGCACACACGCACAATTGAATAAAAAAAACATTCTGTGTGGTGGGTAGCAGCTCATCGCCTGGTGTGTTTCCGTGTGTTTCGAGTGGCGCCAACCACCTTTATTTACATATCTGAGATGTATATTTTTAGAAAAGTTTTACTGAAAAATTTTCATATGCAAACAAAATGAGTTCACATTCCATCCCCCTCTCTTTCCACTCTTGTGCCCCCCACTCTTCCCTCCCTTCCCTAATCCAGCCATGTCCCTCCTGCCCTTGGGTTCCTCTGCATGTGTGGATCACAGGACTATCTTTGGGGTGCCTGCACTAGTGAGGTACCAGTATCTGTAGATTTGTATTTTTAGAAGGAAGTTGCCACCCCACAGTTTAACTTCAGAAATGCGTAGGAAGGTTCAGGATCAGCTCAGTGATACAGTAGCTGCCTGTGCAGAGCAAAATGTGGGGTTTGCATTTGCGTAAGGAAATCTTTATTGTAAAACATCGATTTCAATTCATGTTTTAGAGCTCACAGTCAGAAACTGGAGTGTGAGGGACGAGCATTCTTAGCACCAGCTTTCTAGTGGATGTGGTTTCTCTGTGTGAAAACTTTAAACAGGTAGCTTTTGATATCAGATACATTAGATAAAAATCTCAGCTGTGCCCTCTTGTAGCTCTCTGAGAGTTTCGTTTCGCTCGTTCCGTATTTTATGGTAAGAAGGAAATAAATTAGAACGTCTTGTCTACCATAGCGCTTCTTGCCTAGTTTTAAAAAGTAGAGACTGTTATTGTTATCAATATATATTTTATACAAATACATATTTGAACCCCTGGAATGTGTGTTTATACTAGTATCTGCCAGACGTTCTATTGATTATTCACTGTAGTTGAAATAAAATGAAAATATGGCTCACTTAGAAGTAATTTGTAATAGTTGAATATTATTTCTTGTAAGTTATAGTTGAATATTACTCATTCTCAGTTATCAGTAAGAGAAAGAAAATGTTCATTTTCTAGTTTTAGTTCCCCTGGATTGACAGGCTAATGCGTGGCTAAGGAGCGGCTGCAGCATAATTAGGTATTCTAAGAAGGGACCACGGAGCTGGTTTGGTTATCAATGACGACAAGCTGATGAAAGATGAATGTTGAGACGCTACCTCAACTCGTTCTGCTTGCACTGCACAGTGGCATTTGCCTGAGGAGTTACTGCCAGATTTCAGAAAACGTGGAATTTGCAGATGTCTCTCCAGGGGAGGTGGTGAATTACAAAGAGAATTTGACATTTTCTTCATTCATCTCCCCTGTCACCATGATCACAACTGATCACCAGAGACTCTCTGATAAGTAAGAACTGGTTTTCATGTAAGAACTTCTTGATTATCAATTTGTCTTGATTTTAACATGCCAGGGAGCTAAGATACCGACTGACATACTAAAGCTCATGATGCATTTGAAAAACCTCAATTCTACAGAGACATAGTGTGGAATGTTCCATCAGCTTGGCTTTGTCCAGGTCGGTTTTAACAAGACCCTCATCAATCAGGGCTGACCTAACATTTAAGGCTCAAAGACAATAGTCCACATTAGTTTCGTCACTTGCTTAAAGCATTTTAAACAAAAATATTTTTACCCTTAGAATATATTTTATGTTACAAAATATTATGGAAAAATAAATCTTAAGTCCAGACAACCTGTTGGCAAATAGTTTGAATAGCATTGTTTATTTTTTAGAAACAAAATAGTTGAAGTTGAAATGTTCATGTTAACAATAAACATCTCATGGGGATTTACTTTTGATCGATGCATTTCTTACAATAATAATTTTCTAAAAGTTTCAAGGTGAAGTGTTTGTCCATGTTTAAACGTTTCTTCAGTATTTGTTCATTACTCTTTTACTGAATTGATCTTCCGTATAGGAAAAAATGGCAGAATGGCAAAAGTGGTTTCCAAGCACCAGCTGTCTTCAATTATCATGAGTAAAGAAGACGTGTCACCAAGCTGGCCCGCGACACCCTCTGCTAACGTGGGCCTTGCTTCTCAGTGAGGACACCGTGTCCTGCGGTGCCAAACAGCCAGTGATGCACGCAAAGCTCACGCCTGTCCTGCCCACTGTCCTCACGCCTGCTCGCCCACTCCCTGAGGGGCGGAAGGGGCTTGGCCGATGCAGCTGAGTTGTGCATCTTAGGAAGAGGGGATGTGCGGGGTGGGAAGAGGGTCAGATCCGGAGAATTCATGGATGTGGAAGTGCATGTGGAGCGTGCTGCTTTGGGGTGCAGATACAGGGTGGGGCACAGCTGCAGGGGGGGCAGCCTCTGGCCACGCTTTCCCATGTGCACTCTGATGAAGCACAGCCCTGTCTGTGCGCTATTGATTTTAGACTCTGACTTCCAGACCCTTAGGAGAGTAAATTTGTGTGGTTTTAAGTCAGTAAACACTTCAGTTTGCTTCCCAGGCGTTGGAAGTCACCGTGGTACTAAGGAGCGATGTTTCCATTCTCCATGCAGCTCACGAGTTTAAAAAGGAGTGTTTAGTGCCCCTGATATCTCTGCGCTTGAATGCGGACTGCAAAGTCCTCCATGAATCCCCCCAGGTTTATGGAGCTATTTGGAAGATAAGGTTAGAAGAGAATGACTCCAAATACAAGATAGAGTGAGGTCCAGCCTCCTTGATAGATCGCTAAAGGGGAAGCAGAAGTCTGCCACGAGCTGGAGATTTTCCAGAAAGCATTCTAGCTGGGAGACAAGCTCAAGTGTTCAGGTACTTTATGTTGATGTAGGTACTGCAAGGCATTTGCATAATTTGCATTTAATCTGCATGTTGGGCCTCATGCAGATGGGCTGTGTGACTGTCACTTTGCCATTTGTAGACCCACAGGGCCATTTGTTTCCTTCATTTCGAATGCTGAACCACGTGCTACCCGAAAGCCAACATGATGAAAGAATTTTAAACTGTTTATGACTGTGGACAATAGCCAATTCATAATCATGGCCCATAAAATGAGAAGGTGCTAGACAAATAATGCTAAATGAGTTTGATGCCACAAATAGATCAAAATGACAAATTTTGGAGTTGGTCAGTTTTCTTCATTAGTTTCCTGTCTAGGATACTAAATATCAAAGACTGTGATCAAAACCTTGATCGTCGGCTGCATGCTCAAGGTCATTACCAATTTAGCTCCTGGTAACCTTTTAATATGCAGGCAGACCGGCAGAGGCCAGGCGAGGCACTTACAACGTAGCATGTGCTCAAGTGAAAATTCAGAATGTGGTAATTGAAAATAAGCTTCGTTGCATCTAAGCAAAAGCTGATTGCTATTGTGTTTACTACTTCTGTGTTTCCCAAGGGAAGCTAAACCAAGTAGTCTCAAGCAGATGAATGGTCTCTTGCAACAAGTAAGTTCTGATGTGGTGGCCTGCTGGCAGTCAGACTGATAGGTCAGAGCCCATCGCTTGAACCTGCCCCGTCAACAGAGAAGGGGCCCATTCCCTTCCCCAGAAGCGACTGTAAGGACTCTGGAGTGGGCCCTGTACTGCCACTTTTGATTGCTGTGAGCACTGGTTGAAGGTACAGGCGACAACTCAAGGCTGAGCTCGGGCACATCCGTGAGGGGAACACGGCTAGGCCCTGGGCGAGCCTGCAGGAGGTTGTTTGAGCGATGCGGGAAGACCCAGCCCACGCGGGTGGGGCCATCCCCGGGTGGGCGGGGAAGAGAGAAGGATCTGGGTCAGTGCTTCGGCATCTGCCAGTCCTGTGGCTGTGATGTGCTCAGTTCCCTTGGCTCCTGATGTGGTGTGAGCTCTCCTGCCGAGCTGGGCCAAGGACACCCACTCTCCACACACACATACACAAACATACACACACACACACACACACACATACATATACATGTACACAAACATGCATACACACATACACATGTACATATACGCATTGTCTCTACACACACGCACACATGGAGAAAATAAAATTTAAATTTTCAAGACATAAAGCAGAGCTCCTGATTACTGATTTATAATTAATTTTATCTAAGTTCTTAATTATATATAGTTCAAATGTTTACACGATTGCGTTCTAATTTGGAATGGTGTTGAGTCGGAAGGCCGGGCATTCGCTGCGCTGTGTGGATGCCGGGACTCCTTGCAGCTCAGGCGGCCCTGGAGAGCCCGGATCCCGAGGACGGTTCAGAGTCTCCTCTTCCTCTCACGCCCACTTGTAGCTCCAGGCGTCTCCTTCACCCTCTCCGGGTCTCTTGGGGTTGGTCCCATCATGCATCTGTGACAGCAGGGACCGCACTAGCTTCTTTCATCTCCTCTGGTTAGAAGCGTGTTAGCCCATCTACACATCTTATCTCAACTGGGAACCAAGAAAATGACATGTAATTTGAACGGATGATATTTTTGTCTTTTAGGAGCCAAATGCACAGCATCTAGATATTCACTACAAGATAAAAGCTTCCATTTACATCTTCAAAGCCTCTTAGTGGTGTTTTTCCAATGATCAGACCTCACGTTTTCACAGTTAGTAGCAGAAGTTGGTTTTGGCCTTGTCAGAGACATAGCAAGAAGGGGTGGTGATTTCCAACCGGGGGGGGGGCGATTCTCATGGGAAGGGCCACTGATGGCATTGGGGAGATGTTGAGGTAGTGAGCTCTTACCGATGCTGTTCTTTGAGGAGCTGGCACTTGTCTGGGGCTAAAGAGTCTCCGCTGCCTGTTTGGATGTCTACGTTCAAGAATCAACTTTCTAATAGTGGGAAAAGATCATCGCTAATTTAGCTTATTCTATCTTTGTATTCCTCCCTATCCCCTGATTTCAAGGAGGAAATAGATGAAATTTCATGGACTTCTGCTGATGAGAAGAGGATTATGTCATTTTGTACCCATAGTACAGAGCTTCCGTTATTACAAAAGAAAAAATACCAAGATATTCTAACTCCTTCTCCCATGCCTACTCTCCAATTAAAGCAACAAAATATATGAAAATCTTAAGATACTTTATTGCATTAGTTGAATCAGGAGCAGCTACTGGATTTTTGGCCTTCCGAGGATGGATTTGTCTCTCAGTTAACTTGCAACCCAGTTTCTGTAAAACTACAAGTATTTGCTAAATGATTTCTTATTTTATTTATTTTTTAAAAAAATTTATTATTATTATTATTTATTCAACTGTGTGCATATGTGTGTGTATGTGTGCGTGCGCGCGTCTGTGTGTGTGCGTCTGTGTGTGTGTAGAACCACGGAGGAATTTGGGAACCACCATGGACGCCTCCACCTCCCTCTGCCCTGGGATTCACAGGCTCCGCCCTACCAGGACCAGAAGCGCAGGCCGCCCCCGCTTCCGCCTGGCGTCTATACGTGGGATCTGGGATCCGAACTCAGGACCTTCCGCCTGCAAGGCGGAGACTTAACCCCTAAGCCACCTCTCCAGCCCCTGCTAAATGATTTCTAAAACAAATATTGCCGGTATTAATTGTGCAAAATAATTGGTGTCCCGTGACATTTCTGTGTGTGTGTGCGTGTGTGTGTGTGTGTGTGTGTGTGTGTGTGTGTGTGTGTGTGTGTAAAATGCACTTTGGTCATACCCCACTACCTTCTGCAACCCACCCCACCCCCTCTTCTCAGAGACAAGTCTCCTCATTTTGGGGGGCTCCAACAACTGGAAAGATACAGCACGAGCGATTGCTGAGGAGACGGCTCTGGGCTGCTTGGGGCGACTCACATAAAGACAGGTTGTCACAGCTACTCTGCCCGTTGCTGATAAAATCACGGCTAATCCGCTTAAGGGAACAAGGGTTTATTTTCTCTTATGACTTTTTAGTTACAGGTCTTAGTCTAGCTTGGCAGGAAAGCGTGTACCATCATAAGGGGCTGAGGGAACTGGCCACACCAAATCCACGTAACAGCTGAGAGAGGAGCGATTCTTACTTGCCAGACCAGCATGTCTGACCAAGTGAACCCAAGGATGCCGACTTCCTCACCAGCTCTCTGTATTTTATTCACCTGTCCAGGGGCTAGTCCCGTCCACTAGCAAACCCATGCAGGTTTGCTCCGGGCTTAACTCAATTACTATTCTCTACAAATGTGCCCAGAGCTTGAACCCGCAGCTGTCAAGTTGACACCCGTGTCTCACTGAGACTTGTCACTGCTCGCTGGAGTCTCTTTCACTGCTGTATCACTTGTCTCAGCTGCTGTCACAAAGCACCGCAGTCAGGTGGCTTAACAAATGGAAATTTACATTTTCATCATTCTGGAGGAAGAAGTCAAAGATCAAAACACCAAGGCATTCAGTTTCTGGTGAAAGCTGTCTTCTGGCTGCTTGGCTGTGCCTACGTTCCTTTCTGTACTCGGCCTGACACTTCTGTTGGGCATGAGCCCACGAGGAAGGAGATGGGGGTAGAAGAGAGAGGAGGAGAGAAGAGGGAGAAGGAAAGAAGAAAGAGGTTGGGGGAAGAAAGAGAGAAGAGACAAGAGAGGAGAAGTGAGAAAATGCTGGAACACGTGTCAAGTGATTTGACATGCGAGATCATTGCAGATGTTACAGGACCCTATACAACAGGGCCGTGTGAGGTGGTCCTTTCCTAGACCACACACTTGCCCAGTATGTTGTGGTAGTTAATACTGTAGGCACTCTACCAGAATGGTGAGGATTTGTGTATTCCAGCATAGCTGTGTTTAGGTAAGCACAAAATAGATTCAATAAATCTGAAGATTAAAATGTCGCGCCTGTGCTTCCGGCAGGAAGTCTGGTTGAATCAGTGATGAGCGTCGCTCAGTGTGTGATTGGACCGGATGTGTGCAGTCACGGGGACTGTAGACTTTAGGAGTTATGGACATTTAGCCCATGGGGCTTATGTGGAAAATTCTTTCCTCTATAGTACTTAACCTCAGCTTACTATGACTTTCTCCTTTCTAATATTTTTTAAGATTTTTAGTGAATTTCTAGTTTTTTAAACTTTTCTGACTTTTTTGATCACACACACACACACATACATACCCATGCACGCATGCACACACACACACACACACACACACATACGCGTGCACACACATGCACACACTCTAGGGCTAACAAGTCAGAATGATAGGATCTCCGTCTTCTCATGCCTTCGCCCGCTGTAAGCTCCTCATTTAATTTTTAAGGTATTTACAGTTCTTGGGCCCTGGCAGGCTTGTTAATGATAACGACTGCATTGGTTTGTGTTTTGTTCTGCTAATTGTGAATATTGCATATGTTTATGTGTTTTTACTATAAGTTGTATATTTTGGATTATTGACTTATTCCATAGAGACAAGAGCATGTGTGTGGAGATGGGGGTCGAGAGCGCGTGTGTGGAGATGGGGGTCGAGAGCGCGTGTGTGGAGATGGAGGGTCGAGAGCGCGTGTGTGGAGATGGGGGTCAGGAGCACATGTGTGGAGATGGGGGGACGATTTTCAGAACTTTCAGAAGTCAGTTCTCTCATTCAGCTCATGTGGGATTCGAGGGTCCTCAGGCTCTGGGTTAGCACACAGCCATTTCACTGGCTCAGCAAGTTGTACATTCACTTTAAAATTATTCTTTTTTAAAAATTTTTTTTATTATTTATTCAATTGTGCATATGCATGTGTGCGTATGTGTGTGTAGAACCACGGACGAATTCGGGAACTACTCTGCCCTACCAGGACCAGAAAGGCAGCCCCCCCCACTTCCGCCTGGCGTCTATACGTGGGGTCTAGGATCCGAACTCAGGACCTTCCGCCTGCAAGGCAGAGGCTTAACCGCTGAGCCACTTCTCCAGCCCCTAAAATTATTCTTTATGTGTGAAATGCCGTGTTTTGTACCATGGCAACCTCGAGAAATTCAGTGCTGAGCGAGCCAGGGGATCTCGGCTTTCCCTCTTGCTTCGGCCTGGCCTGGCTTTTGCTGTGAGACAACACTCAGCCACAGCTAAGGGAGAAAGATTTATTTGCTTACGGTTCCCAAGGGGGACACAGTCCGTTCAGGGGGGAATCCCATAGCGGAAGGCGTGGTGGGCGGCAGAAGGTGGGGGGGTGCAGGTCACCCTAGACGTCATCATATGCTCAGGAGAGTGCTGCAGACCCCTAGAGCCAACTGCTGGGAAGCAGGGTGGGCGGGGCTAGGCAACCTCAGGACCCACCCCCTCTGACCTGCTTTGCTCCTGCAAGGTTCCACCTCCTTCCCTGCCACAACTAGCACCTATCCTAGGTTCCTGGGGGAAAAGGCTCCGTCTCAAGCCATCTGCAGGAACGTGACTGGAAGCGTCAGGTGTCGATCAGGCAGGGTCAAAAGGAGCTGGGATATCGCGAACCAAGCTGAATTTATTTGTAGCAAGCACTAGTATTTATCTCAACACCAGGAAACAGCACGGCTAAAAAATATTTCCTTTTGTGCAGATGTTAGTTAAGCACACACTGTGAGAACACATGACACACTGCGAGACTACAAGAAAGATAGAAGTGTCACATAGTGAGTTTGCGGAGTGCACATATTGTCTCCAAGTACAGTGGATTATGAACTGTGGTCAGGGGCTGCAATTCTGTAGCAGTCTCGCGCCTCTTGAGATCTGCAGGGAATAGCGGTCCTAGGACAATCGAGGGAGGAACATGTGGGAACACACCTTGCCCCAGAACCGGTCCCGAGTCGGGTCTCACGTTAAATACCAACAAGAATACCAATTCGGCAAGAATAATCCTCTCTCGCGGGGGTGGGGTGGGAGGGAGAGTCACACTTGCTACTGCCCATTTCAGGTGGCATCGTGTTGTCCGTCTCCAGAGAGCGAGTCCTGCGCTTTGGCACCCCCTCCGCCTCCTGAAGGTACCATGGCCTTTCCGAACGTTAACCCCGGCTAAGGACTCCATGGCGTGAGCCTGTGGGACAAGTCACATCTGCACCGTGACCGTCTGCTTCCGTCCCGATGCTTGCGGATACCCTTCAGCATCTTGCTTTGTTGAGCTTCCGTTTATCTTTAATGCACCACAGGTTTTGATACCGACAATTCTGGGTAATAAGCCCTTCATTTTTGACGAATTAAATTTATTGATATTTGGTATGTCATCTCTCGCTGGTCCTCATTAGTCGTTTTTTAACGTGTTGGCATTTTCTGGATGCCCTGGGCTATGACTCACCTTCCGCCTGGCTCCCCAAGGCACATCTGTGCTTAGTTGGTGTGTGGCTCAAGTTCTGTAAATATCAAGTCCAGCTGGTTCATTGTGGCATTGCAGTATTTGTTTTTCTTGCTTATTTTTATGGTTTTTCATCAATACCCCAAAATGGAAACTAGATTCTGTGTCTGACTGCGGCGTCACTCTTTTCTTTAGTTGTGCTCATTATTATTTTTTAAAAATTTCATTATTTGATTTGTGGAGTGTACATGTAGGATTGTGAAAATCTTTCATCTGGCTGATCTGTTCATTCTCATTTTAAGAGATCCTCTGTATCTTCTGGAATGTTCTTGAGATCCATACAGCTAAACCTGTTCACTTCCATTAGTGTTGGCGTGGAAGGTTTTTCAAAAGGGGTTTTCTTTACTTCTTTCACATAATTTCACGTCTTTGTATTCAAAGTGCATGATCCTGCATTTTATTTATTCTTATAAATAAAATATTGATATTGTCATATGTTCCTGTTTCAATCTTGTCTGTCAAAATGTATCTTCTTTGTGATTTGAACCCATTAAATAAATGTAGCTAGTGAGAACTATGGGAAATAGACTTGTGTAACTTGGCTAAAAGCTGACTGTCAGAAGGAAAACAGCCAGCAACATGGCACATGGACCCAGCCGTGGACCCAGCCACGTGGGCAGTGGGCACGTGGACCCAGCCGTGGACCCAGCCACGTGGGCAGTGGGCACGTGGACCCAGCCGTGTACTCAGACACATGGGGAGTGGGCATGTGGACCCAGCCGTGTACCCCCCCAGCCACATAGGCAGTGATCACATAGACCCAGCCGTGGACCCAGCCACGTGGGCAGCAATCACGTGGGCAGTGCTGGAGAGAGCTCCAAAGTCATGAGAGATGGAGAGTCATGCCACCAAAGAACTCAAGTCTAGTGAGATGCTCAGTGGTGGAGTTTAGGGTGACCTCGTGCGGCCAGAAGCCAGGATCAGAGGTTGGGGTGACCTGTGTGGCCAGGAGGGACAGCTATAGTGTTCTGTCCAGCTGTAGGCTCCCATGCTATTCCGAGTCACACAGGCTGAAGGCATGTGACCTGAGTGCCATTCTCTGTACCGAATGCTCATGGTGGTAGTTCACTTGGGCCTGGTAAATAATTACCATTTCCATTTCAGAACTAAGACTCGTGAAGTATCTTAATCCAGGAGAAATCTCTCAGTATTATCTATCACCGTTAGGAATCTAGAGACCACATTGATTTCTTAGCGCAAGTGCCTTCTCCATTTCCTTGCTTATAAATCTGTGTTAACGCCTCAGGGCCTCTGCTAATGATTTATATAAGGAAAGCCATTTTTAGAATGTGTGCTTTGTCCTTCTTCAGAAGGAATCGAGGTGAAATGCTTCCGTGTACCTGGACAGCTCAGCCATGAATAATTAAGAAATGCCCTAGATGACATCACTTCTAGGTATCTTTCTCTAGGAATGGAGCCAAGTGGGGAGATGAGAACAGAAACATCTGCTTGGAACAGAACTCTCTAATCTCCATGAGGTGCCGGTGTAAGTACTGCCTCGGGTTCTGTGCAGTGAGTAGGGGCCCAAGAGAGGCACGGCGTAGGAGAACTAAGCTTAATAGGCCATTGCTTCTTGTCTCATCCTTTGAGAATGGAGAGAAAATAACAGGCCTCCCTGCCCGATGAGGAGTTACCTGCAGAGGGAGCAAAATGATATATTGCACCTAGTATTTTCCTTTTGAAAAAATCTCCATTTACTTCAAAACTCTCCAGCACAGTTTGGTCATTTGCTGGTATTGTTTCTGCTGACGATATTTTTTTTTAAAGATGACTGATGTTTGTGGTATTAATTGAAGTAGCAAGAATTGGTTTATTACCTGGGCTTTGGAACAATTTAATGGGAACAATTTCTATTAAGTACAAAGAACAGAAATGCTTTTTGCAAGAAGGTGGGAATTAGAGGTCCTAATAAATTTGAGATCACATTTCTCGAGGGGAAAGATTTTAGCTCATAACTTTGTGCCTCGTGGGCAAGACTTCTGCAGTGGCACAGTTGCAGTTTCAAAATGTGTTTTCCGCAGCATTTGCCATAGAACATTCTGGACTTATAAAGGGGAAGCTGTCAGATTGGTGGAGAAATGAAAAAGAGAGCCCTGTGCTGTTCGAGGCTGAAGTCGCTCTAAAAGCCGCCGAGTCTCTTTCTCTCTGGAAGGAGCAGCAGGTCCTCCTGAGGAAGTGAAGCGGGTCACACACAGCAGTGAGACCAGCACTATCCAGCCGAACCTTCCGGAATCCAGGCTGGGATCGCCAACAGGTCATTCTTTAAAGACTGCCAAGGCCAGAACCTACGCAGATGAAATCCACGCTCAAAGGCCAAAGGGAATTGACTTTAATTAACCTTAAAGAGAACCAGCTGAGGGGTCAGTGCCGGAGGTAGTGTTGGGGAAACTGCCCCTCCCCAGAATGACGGGCCAGGCTGGCTGTGGGAGAGAGGGCATTTAACGAGCCTGAGGAGCCAGCGTGGACCCCGCAGCGGGACGTCTGCCCCGTCTCGGGGACACCCAGAAGCTGCGGCCTCCTGTGTTTTACCGGATTTGAATCAGTGGGAGAATGACCTTCTTTTTCATTTTTGCATATGCATGCGTGTGCTAGGTGCACGCATGTACACACATTCACATGTATGTGGGCACACGTGTGTGTGCAGGTGCACATGTAAACATCTGCACATGTGTTCGGGGCCCTAAGCGGTTGATGCAAGGATTTATCCTCCATGTGCCGCACGTTTTTCTTTAGAGACGGGGTCTCTGACGAAGCCCAGGACTGGCCAATGAGACCAACTCGAGGCCCCGGGTCTCTGCTTCCGAGGCCAGAATTCCAGGAGCGGTGCCAGGCCCAGCCAGCTTTCTACGTGGGAGCGGGGACGCGAACTCTGGCCCCTTGCTCGCTGGTGCAGCCAGCACTTGGCCTGCTGAGCATCTCGCGCCTGCGCAGTCTTTACTACGATCCGCTGCTGCGCCGCCTCCCAAGCTCTGACCGTAGCGCTACCTGCTCTCAGCGCTAGTCCAGCTTTTCCCGGGATGACGTCCTCGTTAGACGTCTGTAAATGTAGTCGTAAGAACACTGACACATGGGGCTGGAGAGGTGGCTCAGGGGTTAAGCCTCCGCCTTGCAGGCGGAAGGTCCTGAGTTCAGATCCTGGACCCCACGTATAGACGCCGGGCGGAAGCGGGGGCGGCCTGCGCTTCTGGTCCTGGTGGGCGGAGCCTGTGAATCCCAGGGCGGCAGGAGGTGGAGGCGTCCATGGTGGTTCCCGAATTCATCCGTGGTTCTACACACACACACACACACACACGTGCACACACGCATACACGCACAATTGAATTAGATAATAAAAATATTTAAAAAAAGAACAATGAAATACTTTTATACATGCAAGTAAATTTTATTTTTATTAAAATTAATCTAAAAATTTGGTGGAGCAGTATGGAAGACATCGAATTATCATGAATGTTAAGTACAAGATTTTGTGAGTTAGAGTTTGCACGTGTGTGTGCACATGTAGTGGGTGCAGGAGTGTACCTGTGTGTGCATGTGTATACGTACAATACATGTGTGTGCATGTGTATGGAGACTGGAGGGCAGTCTCACGGGTCTTAGTCACTGTCCACCTAGTTTCTTGGACAGGGCGTCTCATTACCTGGAGCCCAGGAGCCCAGGCCTATCTCTGCCCCCTGACACTTCGCCACTACACCCAGATTGTCTTTACAGCATCTCAGGATAGAACTGGGGTCCTCATATGTGTGCAGAAACTGTTAAAGCACTGAGCAGCCATCTCTCTGGCTCATGGAGTGGAAGTTTTGGGAAAAAATTATCTGCGTATTCTGAATATCTGAATTTATACTGATGCACAGAAATCTATTCAACATCTTCGTATATTAGAGCTCTTCAGACAAATGGATGGTTTCAAAGAGGTGTGGAGGGAATGAAGGCTATGTATGTGCGTGTGTGTGTGTGTATGCATGTATGCACGTATGTGTGGTATGTATGTGAGTGCATGTGTGTGCATGTATGTGTGGTGTGTGTATATGTGGTGTGTGTGCATGCTTGTGGTGTGTGTGGTATATATGTGAGTGAGGGTATGTACACATGTGTGGTATGTATGTGTGGTGTATATGAGTGTGTGTGTGCATGTGTGTAGTTGTGTGTGCGAATGCTTGTGATGTGTGTGTGGATGTGTATGTGAGTGCGTGTGTGCATGTGTGTGGTTGTGTGTATGCATGCTTGTGATGTGTGTGTGTTGTGTATGTGTAAGAGACAGAGACCTCCACCTGCTCTAGGCTCTATGACATCTGCTCGCTTCACCCTGTGTGCTGAGAACCAGCAAAGTTTCTGATGCATCAAACCATGTTGAAGATCCCAGGAAGCATCTCTGGAGTGAGTAAGTCCAGGTCATGGGGACCTCTCTGGAGTTAAGTCCTGTAATTCTGTGGACACCGAGAAGGAAAACCTGCCTCGTGGTCATAAAATGAACTTTATGGCCTAACAAACCCTCTCTTATTTTTCAGTCTTTATCTGATGGAAAGCATTTTAAACTTAATTAATTTTGAGGGGTAATTATTTTCAGTGTAAGGCACTGGTAGCCTTTTTGGGACACACCAGTGAGTTTATCTTTGTGCTTGTGAAAGGAACATTCTGGTGTGAAGAGTCTCCCAGGTTCAGAGATGTGAAAGAACACCAAGCAGGAGGCAGTCCTCTCTAAAGTCAGGGGGTGCGGGAAGGCAGTTGGGGAGATGAGCTGCTGTAGTTTCTGGAATGGCTGTTGCAAGCCAACTCCGACTCCATTAGCTTTGGCAACTGCCAACTCCAGCCAATGTGGAGAGTTTTGCTGCTCAGCCTGGCTCTGCCAGCCGTCCATCTTAGGGGCCTCGTTCCTCGACTCCAGCGGTCATGCAGTAGTAACTCAGCAGCTGCGAGGGGCTGCTCTGGTCTGCGGCTCAGCCATCCCGCAGCCTTTTCACCAGCCCGTAGGGAAGGACAAAGTGCCAATGTCCCTGAATTCCTGGGGCGTAGGTTAAGAGATCTGATATTGTCCAGTGACTGACAGGAAGTTTCTAGGCTTCTTGGGAAACTGACTTCTAATGGACTAAGTCATCTCACACTGTTATTACCCGTCCAGCTGATTCCTGCTCATCTCCTTCGCACATCTGGCAGTGCGGTGGCCTGGATGAAACCCCCAATGATTCCCACAGAGACCCAGTCTGTTCAGGACAGCAGCCCTTTAGGAGACAGAGGCCTGCTAGGGGATGCATGGGGAACGGGGGAGGATAGTGGGCAGCATAGGATTTTATAGCTCAGCCCCCTGGAAAGATTTGACAATCTTTCACGGGCATTATTTTGAGCCTGTTTTGGGCTCTTGCATTATGCAGTATCTGCTAAGATTGCTGCAAGTCTGCAGCTTGTAGCTGCATTTAATTTTGACTCCAAGGTAGTGGCCAAAGGAAGGATATTTGGTAGCCTGCTCAAACACAGTCTTAATTCCCAAGCATAAAATAAAATTTTGAATTCTTTGCACCTGATGTATTTTTATTATGTGCGTTTCATACTCATTTAGAATAACAAAATCTTTAACTAATTTCAACTAACAAAACGATAACATAGACCAAACCAAGCCTAATTATTTCCCAGTTAGTCTTACCTCTACATGACAGGAGCTAGTGATTACAAGAGATACTAGTAAATCAGAGTGTAAGACATAGTCAAAATAGATATCTACTCCTTTCATCACACTGTTTTTAAGGCAGATGGCAAATATTTCTACCAAGACTTCACTATACTTTTTTGCAAGAGACTTCGCATCTGAGATGTTATAGTGTGAACTTGTCAATACATTTGAGTTCAATTCCAATGGGTCACAAATATAATAAGAATACCTTACAGGAAAAGACACTATTAATATATTTGTGTTCAGGCACACAAGCATGGAAAGGATTTCAAATCTATTTACCAACCTTCACTGAAAAGCAAATACATTGATTACTGGTGAGACCAAGGAAGAAAAAACTTGATGAACAGCATTGCATTTCCAAAACCTTCTGAGTCCAGCTTCACCAGGAAAGAGACACAGGGACCTGGGAATCAGCCCAGGTTACTGTCTGCGCATGTCACTTAACCATGACATTTGAAGGACTTGGATTTGTCTAGTTAAATTGTAGAGGCTCAAAGCTGCTGATGGGATTGAGAGAGAGAGAGACAGATGAGCGAATGTAGAGCATCTGCCATCACTTCAGGACCCTTATGAGAACTCAGCTTCCTCTGTACCGCACAGTCCACAGGTGACCGACAGGCAGGGAGCAGTGGCCTTCCTCCGACAGGAAGCCCTCCTCCCTGCCAGCTGACTCCTCGTTTCTATGCAGGGAGCCACTGAGCCCAGGGGACCCCAAGCAGGACACCAATGGCTGCAGGTTCTCCATGAAAAACCTCGAATGTGTCTTAGAAATGTTTCTCTTTCTATCCACTTGAACTGTTAAATATTTTATTATTCCTGTCTTGAAATAAATTCTCTGGGCTATTCTTTTACAAAACACCATGATGCTATTGTGTTAAGATCTTTGGTTCGAACACTTTGCAATGAGACTTGACCTACACGGCCGACATGTCAACATGTCTCCACAGACTAGCGAGGATCTCAGGAGAAATAATTTCAAGCAGTAGGATCTTTAGGGGCTGGCGTTAGACTGGTGAAGGGAGTGCCCATATCAGTGGTCTGCCCAAGGAAGGACCACTCGGTCTGCCACAGACTCCTGAACCCCCACTAGAGTAGATGATCCAGAAGGAACCCCAGAACCCATAGAGCTGATAGACAGGAGGGTGGGAGGGACCGGGTTGAATTTACGAAGGTTGGGGAGGGAGGGAGAAAAAAGAGGGAGGAAAGGAAAGGAGGGAGAGATATCTACTCATTGTGCTTGCAAACTTCATTTAATAATAAAAAGAGTAATTTCATCCCACAAAACAGATTTTTACTTTGAGGAAATTATTTTCTACACACGCACGCACACACACATACACACACACACACAGTCTGGCCTATCACTGTCTCCACTTGAGAGAAATTGATCTCTGCGGAGAAAGGCTGGCCAGTCAATAGTCAATTCCCGGGATAGCCACGGGCAGGGCCCAGCGTCTCACGTGCTGAGAATGTTAAGTCTCTTCTGGAAGTTGGGGTTCTCCACACTTGCAGTTAAAAGGTAAATGAGCTACTAGAATAGCTTTGGAGTTTGCAATGCCTTTGTTTGCCTTAATGAAATTATTCCCTGTAATTATTTAATGGAAAGTGTTAATGTGAAGAGAGCAGACCTGTCACAGTTTAGAGAAGAGTGCTCAGTCTACTTTTATTTCCTGCTAAGAGCACAATGCTCACCCCCAAACACATTCGAGCTAGGATGCAAAATACCACAGCGGTCTGCCTAATTATGATGATTCAGTCAATGATTGTGTAATTTATGAAAGTAGTTTTAGCTTAGAATGCTAAGCTATAAGTTGTTTTGAAAGAAATCCATCCCTGTGTAGATTTCCTGTGTGGAAAGTAGATAAAGGATTTCCTTGGATGGTAATAGGAAATATTTTTGGGTAAGAAAGAGGTTCTTGCTAAAGTTCTGTGCTTGGTGGTCTGACCTGCCTTGGGTCCTGTGCAGCCGTGGTCTCCTAGGAGATGAGGCCAGTACCCCAGGATGGCGGTGCTGACCGCTATACAGTCCGCTCCTCCGTGGCGTCTTCCTCTGAAGAGCAGAGGGTCCTGGGAATTCTCAAGGCGCAAGTCAAAGCAAGGCTTGGCCCGCTGAGTGTTTGCCTATCTAAAGCCTCCTGCCACATTCTGTCTGTCGCATCCCTTCCCGCGGGCTCACCACCCGTACCACTGTCTTTCTGCTTTCATTCGCAGTTCCTCACGCCCACTCTGTGAAAACTGTAGCTTGACCTCTCCTGATGATGACCACTAACTAGCCCCTGTGAACCTATCTGAATTTCAAGCCTTCTTGTGTGCTGGTCTAGGACATGCCTCCGTGAGGTCTCCCTTGAGGGCATGGATGTCGGACAGTTCCAGTGTCCAGAATGGGTGGTGAAGACGTTGGAGAGAAGGGTGCTGCCCTCACCTGCCTCCTTGTGTGCATGTGTGTGCATGCACAGTGTGCACATTTATGCTTGCACGTGTGCACGTGTGTACATGTGTGCAAGTGTGCACACACGTGTATGTGTGTATGGGTGTGTGTGCATGCGCTCCATGTACATGTGTGCACATTCATCTGTGCATGCATGCATGTGTGTGGACGCAGGTGTATGTGGTGCATATTCATATACGTATGTATGCATCTGTATGTGCATATGCATGTATGTGCGCATGTGTGTGTGCACCGTGTGTGTCTGTATGCATATGCACATGTGTGCACATGTGTGAATGTGTGTGCATGTTTGTGCATAAGTGCATGTATGCATGTGTGTGTGTGCAAGCGAGAGCATGTGAAGGAATTGACAGCAGATCATTATTTCATGAATTCCCACGACCGCAAATGCCCTGTGTTGCTTTCCTTAAGGATCAGTCACACCGTGGAGTCACCAGCGAGCACCAGCACTTGCTCCTGTTTTCTCAGAAGGCGGCCGCAGTGCCTATGACGCAGTGTGTGGGGCATGGGAAAAGGCGCCACAGAGACTCCTTAGAGTGAAAGGCTAGAGAGACGCACTGTCCAGCCATGGTGCTGAATGGTGGAACTTCAAGTCCCGACCCAGGGCTATGCCAAGGCATTAAACTTCAGCTGAAAGCCTTGTCCCTGAGGACTGTCCAGCCTGTCCAGTGCTTGCTCAGCTTTGGTATTGTGGTCATGGTCATCTGTGGACGACCCTCCCCAGTGACTGAGGTCACAGTCTCCCGTGAACGGCCCTCACTCAGTGACCACAATCATGGTTGCCTGTGGACGACCCTCACTCAGTGACCGTGATCACGGTCTCCTGTGGACCACCCTCTCCAGTGACTGAGGTCACACATACCCACAATCATCCTTACTTTGAAGTGCAGCTTAAATACTTGACAGCATGTTCTAATTCTTGTATAGTCGAAACTCATCTGCCTTCAATGGGTAAGAAAATAAAGTAGCTGATTCCCAGACTTACAGAAATGTTCAAAGCCAGAAATGTCAATAGGCTCAACATAAAATAATTGCTACCACAAATGAGACATTAAATCATAGTTTAATTAATTAGAAAGGAAGTAATGTTCAAATGCTTGTGTTTTGTACTATGATTTACTTTTGTAACTTAAGTAAATGTTTTTTTTAAAATTAAGGGATTCTAATGGATAATGCTTATAGTGAATGCTTTCGTTAAGTAGTGAATCTCATCACTGCTTTGTTAAATAACTACGGCATAAAGGTTGAATATTAAAGGTCATTTCAGGAGTATGCCCAGCAGCAGCATTCATTCGTGTAGTGAGTCCAAAGCAAGGGGAGGAGGAGCAGCCTTGTCTGACAGAAATTGAATTACAAAGGCTGAAATTATTCATTTTCTTTCCAGAACAGGAGATTTGAAATTGTCCTTAAAAATAAACCCCAGCTATAGCAGAGGACTGTGGAGGTCTCTGGGGAAGAGAGTGATGTAATATTTACTGTAGCACCTCAGCTCCTAGTGCTTACATGTCACTTCCTGGATCACGTTACAGCCGGCTAGAGCTTCATAGCACGGGCTGACAGAGCCCTGCATGCAGTGCATTAGGCCTGCTGAATCCGCATGCTCCAGTGCACGATGGCTGCAGAAATAGAATGTGCTCAGTGCATGATGGCTGCAGGAACAAAATAAAATGTGCTCAGTGCATGCCGGCTGCAGGAACAGAATAGAATGTGCTCAGTGCATGCCGGCTGCAGGAACAGAATAGAATGTGCTCAGTGCATGATGGCTGCAGGAACAGAATAAAATGTGCTCAGTGCATGACGGCTGCAGGAACAGAATAGAATGTGTTCAGTGCATGACAGCTGCAGGAACAAAATAGAATGTGCTCCAGTGCATGCCGGCTGCAGGAACAGAATAGAATGTGCTCAGTGCATGCCGGCTGCAGGAACAGAATAGAATGTGTTCAGTGCATGCCGGCTGCAGGAACAGAATAGAATGTGCTCAGTGCATGCCGGCTGCAGGAACAGAATAGAATGTGCTCAGTGCATGCCGGCTGCAGGAACAGAATGTGCTCCAGTGCATGACAGCTGCAGGAACAGAATAGAATGTGCTCAGTGCATGCCGGCTGCAGGAACAGAATAGAATGTGTTCAGTGCATGCCGGCTGCAGGAACAGAATGTGCTCTAGAGCTGACAGCTGTAGTTCTTGTGACTGTTTATCCAGCGGCTGAAGATCTTATTAAACTTTAGGCAAAGCCATTTAAGCCTGATCGATTTCTGGAACCACTGTGAAGCACTTTGGGGGACAGTCCTGGTCTGCTGCTCCTCAGTGCTCGGGGGATCCTCTCCCGCACGGCCACGTGCTCTGGTGGCCCCTCTCCCCGCATGAGCACGTGCTCCGTGGTCCTCTCCCCCCACCGCACGTGCTCCGTGGTCCTCTCCCCCCACGGCCCGTGCTCCGTGGTCCTCTCCCCGCATGAGCACGTGCTCCGTGGTCCTCTCCCTGCACGGCCCTTGCTCCGTGGTCCTCTCCCCCCACCACACGTGCTCCGTGGTCCTCTCCCCGCATGAGCACGTGCTCCGTGGTCCTCTCCCCGCATGGCACGTGCTCCGTGGTCCTCTCCCCGCATGGCACGTGCTCCGTGGTCCTCTCCCCGCACGGCCCGTGCTCCGTGGTCCTCTCCCCGCATGGCACGTGCTCCGTGGTCCTCTCCCCGCATGGCACGTGCTCTGGTGGCCCCTCTCCCCGCACGGCACGTGCTCTGGTGGCCCCTCTCCCCGCACGGCACGTGCTCTGGTGGCCCCTCTCCCCGCACGGCACGTGCTCTGGTGGCCCCTCTCCCCGCACGGCACGTGCTCTGGTGGCCCCTCTCCCCGCACAGCATGTGCTCTGGTGGCCCCTCTCCCCGCACAGCACGTGCTCTGGTGGCCCCTCTCCTGCACAGCATGTGCTCGGTGACTCTCTCCCTGCACGACACTTGCTTCTCTCTGTGATCCGCTGGATGTGAAGTTAGGTATTGTCCTAGTTACTCCTGCTGCTGAGACAACACTCAAACACAACGGGAGGAGAAAGGGAGATTCATTTGACTTGCAGTTTCCCAGGGATGTAGTCAATTACCCTGCAAAAGGCGTGGCTGGAAGCTGCAGCTGGAGGTCGCTGGTCACGTGCGCGATGGAGGCTGAGAGAGCAAGTCACGGACTGCTAGAGCAGACTACTAGAGAAGTGGGCGGGGCTGACCGACCTCCAGGCCCGCCTCTGTGATCTGCCTTCCCCCAGCAAGGCTTCACCTCCTAAAGGTGCCACAGCCTTTAATGCAGACATGAACATCGGCTGAGGATGCCGGCGAGTGAGCCTGCAGGGTCACACAGCTGAGGATGCAGCGCGCGGGCCTGCGGGTCACACGGCTGAGGATGCACCGCGCGGGCCGAGGGCGACAGCTCTCATTCACACCGTGGCAGGTGCCATCTTGTCTTTGGGAATGTCCACAGAGACAAGGCTTCGGTTCCACACTGAGCGTGGAATTCCCACCCCGGATCTTCCAAGGTCCTAAGCCACACGCCCTGTGGCTTCTGAAGACGTACAGTGAAGAGCAGCCGAAGCTGCTTCCTTCAGATCAAATGATATTATTCTGCAGGTAGTAAAATGTCAACAACAGAGTTCTTGACCTTTCCTTGGGCAATCTGAAACCTGGGGAGAGGTCGACTAGTCTCATCTTCTCCTTGCCCGCCATAAGCCTCTGGGTATCTTTCTCTGTTAGCTACACACGCTGCTCGATTTACAACTTGCCTTTGAGTTTTACGGGTGGCATTAACCAAGCCTTTAAACGATTTCCATTTCCCTGCGGTGCTCCCACCAGGTGACAGGGGAGAGCCTGACCTCACTGTGTCCAGGCTCCTGGAACCAAGGTCCTCATCGGCCCTACGTGCCCGTCTTAGTGTCCTCTAGTCTTTGTTTGCCAGACAGCCAAGGTGTCCTTTGTCGTTCTGAACTGTCTTGCCATCCATACATAAACCTTGTTCCATCATTTTCATTGCACTTAAGCCGAAAGCTGGGCCTCTACAGGCTGCATTAGGACATGGCATAATCGTCGCACGCTGCATCTACTTATTAAGAATTTATTTTCATATTTGCTGTGAGTCATGCGGTAATGACCAAGGACACTTCTGAGCTCCTCTCTCTCTAGCTCTCAAGGGAGACACGGGCCGTCATCACGCAGCCAAATGGAAGGTGTAACTGGATCAGGTGTTATGAAGCACACAGGACACTGTAAGGCAGAGGGCTGACTTCCAAGTGCAGCAGCGGGATTTTAGTGGCTGTGGACTATCAATGCACGCCACAGTGGTTTTCAAGAATATTTTATTTCATTTTTTGCACCGATCACCTTGTAAATTATTGGTTATGATTTATATTATGCATTGAAATTGTAGAAAATGAAGATGTGGCACTTAATGAGTAGCTGCAAAATAAATGCGGCTATTCACCCCTTGGTAAACAGGGATTTCTGGCTTCTTGGGGTCTTGTCTAGCTCTATATCCCTCCCTTGTTACGAGAGGCAACTACCACGCTGATTTCTTGTTACTTGTTCTTTTCTGTGCTTTTTCTTTATGTTGTAGGCTTTGCTTGGTTTTTAGCCTTCTATACCATGAGTGGCATGGTATGTGTTCTTGTGTGACTTCTCTGGTGAGTTCTGAGGTTGCATGTCTTTGTGTCCATGAGGCAACACAGGCTTTACTGATGTGGACACAGTTCTCATCTACGGTGGGGACTGTTGCTGTGGGCAGTGCCACCTGCCACCTCGTGTGAGTTGTTCAGGGTGCTTCTCGAGGGATGGAGCTAGCTAGTGTGGACTCCTGGAGTTGTACTGTACGGGTGCAAATGGTTTCTAAACTCACAGTGTCAATTTCCCCTGCCAACAGAACATTTTGAGAATTTCATATTTGTGTCTGATCCTACCGAATCTGGTATTCTGTTAACTGTTGCTTTAATTTAATTGGAACACTTCTGGTTTATTACTTGACCATGAGGGCCGGGTGTGTGCTTTTGGTTCAGCCATCTGCCCTCATTCAATTAATAAGAATTAAAATTGGTGGTAAAACACAGAGAAAGGAAATGTATTCAATGTGGCCATATGGTGGTGGTGGGGGGGTGTCCATTATCAGAGGTTTCTTCAAAGTCTGAGGGAAGAGACAGCTAAATAGAAAGCAGGAGATGGAGGAATAGAAAGCAGGAGATGGAGGAATAGAAAGCAGGAGATGGAGGGATGCACAGCTGCTCCGCTCTGCTCTGTGTGGCTCCGCCCACTGTCCTGCAAGGGTGTCATGGCTGTGAGAATCTCTTTTGGGAGGCAAACTCCTGTGGCTGTGACCAGTTCTGGCTCCCAGCATGAAATTCCTGAGGGAGTTCCAGATCCCAGGGTGCATTCCTTTGATACTGGAATGGTGGGGGAATGTCAGGTGTCATGTCCCTACTTTAGTTTCAAGATGCTTTACAATGAAATATAAATTTCACGTGTTACTTTCCAGGGTCTGTGTAACATTTTTCCCTGCATGGCTGCCCCTTCTTGATGGAGCCCCTCCCCTCTTCACTCTGTGAGGAATCCCGTCGGCGAGGATGAAACTCACACTCACGCTCTTTCGTGCTACCTCGTTGTATGCTTTGTCATATCACGTAACGAATACCCCAGGCCCATCACTTACTGCAGTTGTGAGTCACTGTCTAGGAAGGAAACCTAGCAGAGTGGACTCGTTCATTTTGCCAACGTCATGTCTCTAACCCTAAGGTTTGTTGTAGCGCATAGTAGGCATTCTGCGGTCACTTGCTGAATGGAGAAAACTATTCAAGGTGGATTTCAGCTGGAAGGGAAGGAGTGCCTGAAGGAAGCATAGGGCAGAGATGGGGAGAAGGAAGCAGACACAGGGTGCTGGACCTGAGGAGACATGTTGGGGGTGTTTGATTAGCCCTAAGGAAATGGGAGAAACTTCCTAGATGATATTAAAGCTTTGCGTGCTAAGGGTCACGTGACCCCACCCATCACTGCTGTACCCTGGGTGCTTCCTACCACCTAGTTCTCTACTCTTCTCGTGTGTGCAGGAGGTGAGGGCGTGGGCGATGGGCAATGTTAGGAGTCACCCTCCATCACTCTTCCACCTTCCTGCTGTCAGTCTGGGTCTCATGTTAATCCCCGATGCACCATCAGGGCCGGGCTGGCTACCGGCTTGCTCTGAGGTGTCTGGGGTAATGACAGGACACGAAGATTCTCAGCATGAGAGGGAAGCAAGCCTCAGGTGATTGGCAGGTCATGGGAGGGAAGCAAGCCTCAGGTGATTGGCAGGTCATGGGAGGGAAGCAAGCCTCAGGTGATTGGCAGGTCACGGGAGGGAAGCAAGCCTCAGGTGATTGGCAGGTCATGGGAGGGAAGCAAGCCTCAGGTGATTGGCAGGTCATGGGAGGGAAGCAAGCCTCAGGTGATTGGCAGGTCATGGGAGGGAAGCAAGCCTCAGGTGATTGGCAGGTCATGGGAGGGACGCAAGCCTCAGGTGATTGGCAGGTCACGGGAGGGAAGCAAGCCTCAGGTGATTGGCAGGTCACGGGAGGGAAGCAAGCCTCAGGTGATTGGCAGGTCATGGTGACGGGCCTGGGAGTTATTCTCAGTGACAGCGAGGTCCGTGTCACATGCGGTGAGGTCTTCCTGCACGCTGTGCAGACATGCGGAGCCACGTGGCAACAGGGACTTTCTAAGTGGAGCAGGGGGCGTGGCTTCCTGCGCTGTCAGTCAGGGGCACAGAATTGGTCAGGTGACGGATGCTTTTCCAGCGAGGAGCTGACAGGACGCTCTTCTCTCAGGTCTTGGCTTCGTCCCAGCCATGTTAATGTTCTTTAGTGGGCTAAGGATCTGCCGCGGCCTGTCTAATGTGACAGAATTTGCTTAAACAAGACCTTGATTTTCTTCCCTGTCCTCTCCTGACACGGGCTGGCACATCAAGAGCAATAAATGTGATGAGATGGAAGAGCAGGCGAGGAGAGGCTGGCAGAGAGGAATTTTCACGGGAGAAATGGACAGGGGAAGAGGGTGAGGGTGACGTGGCTGGTGACATTACACCATGTGTCCTAGGAGCTCCTCAGACCATGCAGCCTAGGACAGCACTGGACCATGCGGCCTAGGACAGCACTGGACCATGCGGCCTAGGACAGCATTGGACCATGCAGCCTAGGACAGCACTGGACCATGCGGCCTAGGACAGCATTGGACCATGCGGCCTAGGACAGCATTGGACCATGCGGCCTAGGACAGCACTGGACCATGCGGCCTAGGACAGCACTGGACCATGCGGCCTAGGACAGCATTGGACCATGCAGCCTAGACCATCAAAGATGTCACCAAACTAGCATCCTCCAGGAAGGTCCTCACTTCAGCGGGACTTAAGAGCTGTTTCTTGGTGCTGGTGCTTAAAGAGCTGCCCAGGAATAAAGACCTGTAGCTGTTCAGACGGGACTCTGGTGCAGGTAAAACCCACCGCCCTTTAAGTGGGGCGTGGGCTCAGCATCAGCACTCGGCATGGACGGGACTGCATTCGTAGACATGCCACACAGTAGAGGGCTGTCTCCACCTGACCCAGGACGGAGACTGGCAAAAGCAGCGAATCCCAAAAGCATGAGGCGGAGCTTTACTAAAAGACAGCCGAAGGGACAGGATGCCTCATCTTTCTCGGGCAGCCGCACAAGTGACTCACTGCCTAGCAACGCACAATTGGGCAAACAACCACTCTTGGATCGCAAGATTTCTTGAGTGGGTGTGAGGACGAGGAGGCTTCGCGATTGTTTTTCTTGCCCATCAATGTCCCTAAGTTGTTTCTCTTGCTCGTAATTCTTCCTGAGCAGCTGAGCAGCCCGTTTCTCAAGTCGGACCAGAAATTAAGAATATGAGCAAGGTGTTCTCCATTCGTTGCAGTTTTCACTTTACCCCTGCTTCTGACGTGGTCTCGGAGCAAGGGTTTAGACTAGTTAGTTAGCTTGCAGATCCCCAGTGCCTCAAGAACCAGGAAATCTGGCAGAGCTTAATACCTGTTGTTTGGGACAAATCGAATTGATTGCATCTCTCGATTTCAATTCCAATTGCTTTCAACACTGGTACGCTGAATGCAGACACCTTTCCCTCCTACAGAGGAGCCCCGGGGAGTCTGCTGAGACCATCCCTGCCAATGCTTTCAACTCCAGTGTGGCGAATATGGAGACCCTTCCCTCCCTCCAGGGAGCTGGAGTCGCTGTAGAGACCAACAACAGTGACTTTCAATCGCAGTGTGAGGGAGACTAGCCAGGGACACTTCCCATACACCCTGCACATCTGGACACAGCGCATGTGGGGGAGGGGCAGATCAGAACCCTTTAAAGATGTTAATTCACAGCCTCCAAATCCACAGAGGCCCCAGAGCTAAGGGGGCTTCTTGCTTTTGTAGCTTTTCAGAGCATGGTGGGAAGTTTTCGGCCATGTGAGCTGGTCTGTGTGCCAGGAGTCAGGATGGTACCATGGGGGAATGGTTGGCATTCAAGCAGTTCAGGTCCCGGCAGGGGAGGAGGCGGTGGCCTTGCTCACAGCTGCAGGTGGGAGGCAGGCAAGGCCCAAAGGCATGGAGAAGCTGCAGGGGCCGGGGCCTGAGCCTGGGAGCGGCAGTGATGTAAGGGAACGCGTGTGTCTCACAAACTAGCAGCCACTGTTTTCCAGAAATCGTATCAGTCTGTACTATCTACACCCTGATCTATTATCAGTAGTGTGAGACACAGGGAAATCATTTAGAAGGAAATTAGCATTCATCAATCAGGATATCTTCTGTCTCTTGTACATATTTTAGGTTGCAGATTAAAGTTTGTGGAGGCATTGTGATATCTTTGGTCCTCTATCTGCGACTTCAAGTGGTTGTATTTATCCAATAAATATTTATGCAACTAATGGTCAGCTACCTGACAGTTTTTTTAATATTGGAGATGTATCAGAGGACAAACAGTAAAATGTCTAGTACAATAGAGGTTCCATTGTAAGTGGAATGCTTAGGTCAATAAATAAAGTATTCAGCATTTTAAGTGGGAACGACCTCTCTGAAGGGGTTTCATACAGACAGAAGGATTAGCTAAAATAAGAATTCCAATTAAAAGAGAAGGATAGGAAAAGCAACTCTGAGAATGTGACTTCTGAGAAACACTGCACGTGACCGGTGTCCGCAGTTGCAAACGCCCAGCTGGGTCAAAGAGGCTTGGAGAAGCCAGAGCCGCTGCTGCAGAGATGGGAGGTGAATTATGCAAATGCGTGGGCCGCTCGGTCAGCACACAGAGCTTCGCTCTGACGTCACGTGAGCCGCAGCCACTAGAGACCGGAGACCTTTGGGATGGGCGGTATGTTAACTCACCTGTGAGGTGGGTCGCTGCGACTCGTGTTGACCGAGGGCGGTGACCTGGACTGAAAGCCTGCTGAGACGCAGGAGGAGACGCTTGGCTGGGATGATGATGCTGGAAGCGTGAGCAATGACCACGTTCTTAGTAGAGGGCGAGTGCGCAGCAAGAGGGGTTTCAAAGCAGTGGAGATGAGATAGAACAGCCACCAGCACCACTGTGCTCTCAGCCCGTTGAGCCTGTGAGGTGAGCGTCCTGCCACGTGGTAAGGACGCTTTGAAATGGACTCATCTGGAAGAGATGGAGCGTTCCGGGTGGGGACCGGGCATTTGGCTTTACAGTAGGTCTGCACAGTGCAGGACGATTCAGGGAGCGTCAGATGATCAGAGGTTTCTGCACATATGGGAATGAGAACGTCAGAAGATTGTGGGTGTTTACCAGGTCGTGTGTGTTGTATATGAGTGTGTGTTTGCATGGGTATGTGAGTTGTATGTATATGTGTGTAGTATATGTGTGCAGGCATATTATATGTGTGCGTGGTTTATGTGTGCATATGTGTGCATGTATATGTACAGGCATATTGCATGTGTGTATATGAGTGTTTTGTGTGTGTGTGTGTGTGTGTGTGTGTGTGTGTGTGTGTGTCCACTTGTTTGGAGACAGAAACTGACAGTGGGATGGTCACCTCACTCTTCTGTGCTTCTTACTATTTGTTTATTCTGTGGCGAGCTTTCCCACTAACCCTAAGCTTGCCCATCCTGGGCACTGGCTCCTCCCAAGCCCCAGAACACCTCCTTCTCCACCTCCACAGCCCAGCACTGGGTTTACAGACACTCGCCACCTTGGCCCCATGTCCTCGGTCCCTCCGACCTGCACAGCAAGCACGTCCTGCGTGTCTCTCCAGACCCCTGTATGCAGAGAGAATCCTAATGGGCGGCGTCCTAGAGGACTTGGGTTCTGAAGCAGGGCTAAGATGATGAGGACTGAGGTCAGCCCCGCAGGTGGAGAGAGAAGCCGGGAGTCTGCCTCGTGCACGTAGCTTCGCAAAGGAGGTTCTTGCTCGAAAGCCACTGCACCTTTCAAATCAAACACATTCTGCCAGAGTCACTATCCACATAAACTTTTAAGGTCCACACAATGTTTTTAAATGAGTCATTTTCCAGTTCTCTGATCATAGAAATCACTAAATTAAATGTCCAGAACATTAAGAGGTGGGTGGACTTAGCGCATCGTCTCCGCATGGTGGGAAGATCTTGGCTTCTCCACTTTGCTTCCAGGTTCCATTTGTTCTCCTGACTTTGGCTCCAATATTTGCCTTCATCAGAGAGCACAAGTGCGACTTCCTGCTCTCTTCATCAAGTGGTATGTCCCCGAATCATTTCGTGGGAGTTTGCATTTGTTATATATATTTTTTCTTTTATGACCCGTGAGTCACGTGGTTCACTTGCTCAGCCTCTGAACAATTTCCACTTAGAGCTCTGGGCGGCCATGTTTAACATTCTTGTCCATTCACTCGAGTTGCTGAATCTAGCATCATGGCATGAGGACCACAGAGGTTCTTACAAGCGAATATCGAGGGTTTCTAATACTGAGAGTTTGCTTCTTGCCAGAGATAATGTTTGCCATCATGTAACTGACCTTCCCAACAACCTTCCACCTGGGTTCTAATCCATGTGCAGGAGCAGAGATCATCCTGGGAATGCGCATCATCGCGGAGAGGAGAAAGAAGCCCTGAGTTTAATTCTAATTAAAGGTTAGGAGTCCTTTAGGCCTCAAGATAGCAAACTTCCTGTTCTTTGGATGTAGCTAAGAAATTGCCATAAAGACTTTTTTTTTAAAAATTTTTTTTATTATTTATTCAACTGTGCACATGTGCGTGTGTATGTGCGCGCGCGCGTGTGTGTGTGTGTCTGTGTGTGTGTGTCTGTGTAGAACCACGGACGAATTCGCGAACCACCATGGACGCCTCCACCTCTTTTTGCCCCGGGATTCACAGGCTCTGCCCTACCAGGACCAGAAGCGCAGGCCGCTCCCGCTTCCGCCTGGTGTCTATACGTGGGATCTGGGATCCGAACTCAGGACCTTCCGCCTGCAAGGCGGAGGCTTAACCCCTGAGCCACCTCTCCAGCTCCCATAAAGACTGTTTTTAAAAATCTACATTGAGAGTGCACATGGTCAATGAATCCATGTAATGAAAGAAGCCGGGCGCTCTCCAAGGCAGCACGTGTTTAGCATGGGAAGCAGAGAAAGGGAACTTTTCATCTTCTTTCCTGCCCACTTTATTGTAATATTTATTTATTTTAATATTTATTTGTGTGTGCATGTGTGTGTGCGTGTGTCTGTGTGTCTGTGTGTGTGTGTGTGTGTGTGAAAGGGCCCTGTGTGTCCCTGTGGAGGACCAAGGGTGACTTCGGGAATCATCCTGGATTGCTTCTACCTCCTTCTTCCTTCGCTCTGGGATTTCCCAGGCTCTGCCCACCAGGCTGGGAAGTTCAGGCTGCCCCCATTTCTGCCTGGCATTTTTACATGGGACCTGGAATCCGAACTCAGAACTTTCTGCTTGCGAGGCAGAGTCTTAACCCCTGAGCCACATCTCCAGCCCTACTGCCAATACAAGTACTTAGACTGCAATACAAATACTTCTGTTTATTTCCACATGTTTCATATTGGCTCTTTCCATTGATAGGAAGATAAGCTGACATTCCAGTGTGCCTTTTTTCTTTTTTTTAAATAAATCAAAACATAACTTAGTATCTGTTTTGGCAGCCAGCTAAACATCAGTTGTAGAAGCTCCCGTACATTTTTTTTTTCTTTCTATGTGTTGAGACAGGTGTAAATGGAGGCCTTAGTTATCAAATGCTGTCTTGAAAAACTCATCAATTGTAGAATTTGCTGAAGACACTCCATTTTCTTCCCTTTCACATCCAGAGTCCCTGTCCATTAAATCTCCATCGTTTGCGTCCTTCCAAGTTAGGGTTCTCTCTTTAGCTGGGCGTCCACTCTTTTAAGTAGGATCTATGGTACTAATCCATTCCCAAAGGCTAAATGTCCTTCTCTCGGTGTGCATCACACACGGTAAAATGTCTATTTTTTTTTTTTTCAGAAAACCCTCACTTTCCAGTGAGAACAAGAAAAGAAGAGTCACGATTCACATCACACTCATGGGTGGGCTTTGCTGGACTTGAGAGCTAGTGATTGCGTTTATTTTTTAATTCAGGGCGTGCCAGCCACCATTGTCCTTTTAACCTATGAGAGTCTTCAGAGGTAGAACTTATCGCTGCTGTGTAAGCTTGCTTTAGGACCAACTGGGAAAGGATTTCCTGCTGACAGGTCCTCAGGGCCACAGGGGCAAAGGTCAGAGCAGAAGGTGGATTATGGTGATTAACATCATGTCCACGCTTAGCTTGTGGGGTCCTTCCCTTCAAAATGCAGGGAGTCGGCCCCTCTGCACTCTTCTCGTTTGAGCGCATGTTGCCTCGTTAGGTGGACCACTCCTCTGTGGAGTCTACTTGATAGTGGCTCATCTGCTTCCCTCGCCCCTCAGACACGCTGGGCCAGTGTTTGGTTTACAGTCAGCTCACTGCTCACTGCTCGCTCCCGCTGCCGGCACTTGTACCTTGTGCCACTTGATACGTGTGGGTGGCCACTTATTCCTGACTGCACCCGCTTAGTGTGGAACTCCCCAGGCTTGCTTTCCAGGGAATAGCTTTGTTTCCAGGGAACAGGATGGGCCGCTGCCTGAAACAGATCGTGCATCGTTTTAGGCCAGAAGACGGCATCCTTATCAGACGGGAGCAAAGCTAACAAGGAGGCAGGGAATTTCAGCAGAATAAGCAAGGTACATGAAACAAGGGCTGTGTTAAAAGCAAGAAGATAATTTTACAGGTTCTGGACCAAGCGCACATGACACAACTTCAGTGAGGAGAAGCGTTTCCTTCCCAGAGCTTAATCTGAGAAAGAAAGTATCCTGAAACTAAGATATTCTAACTATGAGTTATGACGGGCGAGGCTGGGGGCGGTCAGCTCCCGTTGCTGTTCTTGTAAAGCAGAAAGACGGGCATTCTGCCTGCCTGCCTGGATCCACGCTGTCCTGTGGCCACGCATCCACGCCTCCGTTGATAGCTGTTTCTTTTACAAGTCTCAACTGTTTCTGTCACATATTCTGTTCCTTCTGACATCCGTTTTCTGTTAGATATTTCTCCCCTCAGCTTCATTAGTACAGACTTTAAGCCACTGTCAACAGAATGAATAAAACATATTCAGGAACTCCTAAGGCCAGCCCAAGGTCCCGTTTCTGATGATCACTCAGGTCGAAGGAACTGGCATGCTGTCTGTGAATAATGGATGAGCCAGGGATGAATAGTATCATTAATTGGTAGAGTTCCCATGGATTTGTTAATCATTATTCATGACTGGTAAGTAAAGAAAGGACCCCACGCCCCACTGGTATATTACATTTTCACCTACTTCCCTAGCAGTGGCTAATGGGGAGTAACTGAGGGAATGTTGCCCTTTGGAGCTTCTGCCTATGATGATAAATTTAGGGTAAGTGCAGAGGAAGGATGTCTGAAACGTCTGGAGTTGCTGAAGAAGCATGTACCGTTTCCACTCTGCGTACAGAGCGTATCAGAAGGTTCAAGAAGGGGAATGGCCCCAGCACCAAGGAATCATTTTCCGTTATTCTCCATCTGTCCCATTTTGTAAATTTCCTTCAGAAAGCGTGCAAAATGAGTGCGAGATAAAGGTGGGTGCAGCTGGTGTGTGGCCCACCAAGGATGCAGCTGCATGGACCACTAAGGATGCTGATAGGTAGAGACCACCAAGGATACTGCCTATAACAGTTATTCTTCTCTGCTGCTGTGAGACAAGACGCAAACTCAAGAAGCTTAAAGGGAGAGAAGGGAGATTTAGGCAGCTTTCAGTTCCAGAGGGAAGATTCAGTCCTTTATGGCAGAGAAGGCATGGCCGGCTGGCAGAAACTGGAGGAAGCTTAAGTCGTGCCCATCAAGGGGCTGAGAGCTGCAAGAGCAGACCTCTCCCGGAAGCAGGGCGGGGCTAATCAACCTCAAGACCCACCCCCACGACTGCCTTCTTCCAGCAAGAATCTACTTCTTAAAGGTACCATGACCTTCCCAAATAACTAAAGATGCCAATACATGAGCCTGTGGGGACAGCTCACATTTCAAACCCTGGTACCACCTGTGTCTAGACCACCCAGGATCCCTGTGTGTCTGGACCACCATTTTCCCAGGGTGCTGCTCCCAAGTTAGCTAAGTATCTTACTCTAGCATATCGCCTGAAAGTGCTTCTTCCGAGTAGGCTACACTAACATCCCTGCAAACACTCAACACCAGCGTGGTCTCTCCAGCCACGTCCCCATGGAATGATCCTGGGGACATGGGGTCTGGTGGTTTGTTGGTGTTTTCCTCCAAGGAGAACAGCCACTGTCTTTGTTTGACCCACGGAGACTACTTTCCAGAGACCACCATGACCAGATGTGAGTGCTGATTTGCTGTTCCCCTGGAGACAGATGGGCAGGGTGGTCACTGGACCCTCACCTAGGATTCTAGCTGCTCTCTGTACCCCCAGACATTTGTATGCAATTCTGCTCAATTGCACGCGCCCTCCAAGTGTAGGGATCTCAGCAGAAGCTACAAGGAACCACGTGGGGGAGCCCTTGTGGGGATGGGATCTCCCAGTGTGACTGCTTTGGGGTTACCTGTAGCAAACCTGGCCCACACTCCTGTAAGGAGCCCCTACAAACTTGTAGGCTCACCAGGTTAGACTGCAGTATTTCTTATTATTTTGACGTGTCGTGAGTTAAACCCTGTCTGGTGTGGACAGATGTTGATGTGGCATCTCGCCAGGAAACAAGACACCTGAAGTGGACCACAGACCCGTCAAAGCAGACTGTGGGTCCAATCAGTTTTAAGTCCAGTGGGGAGATTATCTCAGGTTGCCTGGGTGAGCCACGGAGCTTTCTGTGGATGGAGTTAGAGGGTAATGGGCTCTGAGATGGAGAAAGATGTGACTCAATATTGACGCCTCTGGGGGCTCAGGCCCCCATGAAGACAGCTAGTGAAAGAAACGTGGAGAAGAAGCAAAGAAACGAAGATAACCTGGAAGAATGAGCCTTGGCCCCGGCCCCCAGTCAGTCAGGAGACAGCAGCCTCTGGTTAGAATCTCAGTGTGCAGACCGAGGCCGGCGATGCAAAAGCACGCACATTTGGACCGTTTCCCAGACCTTCCTGTAAGGAGCGCCTTCCTGCCAACTCCTTGATTTTAGCCCAGCACGATCAACGTCAGATTTCTAACCTGTGACAGTGAGGGAATGTTGCAGGTGTTTACGGCAGCCATGGGGAGCTAATTGTGACAAGAGCTCATGGCTGGTGCATGCAGCCTGCTCCGCCCGCTCACCCCTGCTGTGGCGTGATGTGCTGGTCACCGTTGGATTCCTGGGCGTCATCAGCTCTGTTGCCTAGAAACAGATCCACTGCCGAAGCAGCACTCAGTAAAATAAGACCGGCCAGATGAGGCACGTGCTGTGCCACGCACAGTGATTCTTCACTCAGCTGACTGCAGACAAGCAATCACTTGCCTGGCTTCTGATGGGGAGCAAGGTGGAGTCCCATGGGGGGCTTCTGATGGGGAGCGAGGTGGAGCCCATGGGAGACTTCTGATGGGGAGCGAGGTGGAGTCTTATGGGAGGCTTCTGATGGGGAGCGAGGTGGAGTCCCATGGGAGGCTTCTGACGGGGAGCGAGGGGAGCCCATGGAAGGCCAGGGCTCCTCTCAGAATTGCTCTTCTCTGAAATCAGGGCAGACGTGCTCCCTCCCTGGGGCTGTGTTGCGATGTGGCAAGTTTTCATTTATGCTGTGGACGTCCATGATTGTTTAGAAGGCTCCAGTTGCCAACTTCTGAGGAGGCGTTAAAACTATGAAAGTTAAAGCAAACTTAATATCTTATCTCAGGCTACTATCATAGTTTGATTTGCATTTAATTCAGCACGCCCTTCACAGCGGGCTTCTGCAGGCAAGTCTATACCGAGCCGGCTCTTCATCTGCAGTGCACACGGCACATTGGGTATAAATTCTGTGCCACAGTAGTGTGAAACGCGTGATCTGAGCATTGGATCTGCAGTGGGCTTCTATGCTTACCACACCTGGGAATTAGTGGCATGCATATATATTGCTTTTGAAGTCTTCCTCTGTGTGTGTGTGTGGTCTTTCTTTATCCTTGAAGATATTACCTCTAAGCTAATAAGCTAGTTTATTTACTTAAAAATCTTCTAAATTATTAGTGTTCGAGTTCTACTTGCAACCCCTGACGACTAACTCCATAAGATTACAACGTATGTGACACACACAGTTTCACTCAGGCCTATGAAGGAAGTGCTTTGTGACTGAATCTCACATCAACTAAGTCATGAGGTGCAGGACCCCCCGGTAGTGCACTGATGCTACCCGAGAGGCAGCACAGAGGAGACGATGCCCGAGCCACGTGCCCAGCGTTTCGAGGACAAAGGCGCATCCGTGTTTTACTGTAATTCCGGCTGCAGATGAACATGAAATGTAGCAGAGGGTTTTGCTTGTTTCTGGAACTTTCTCAAAGTAAGCCTTCTTAGGGTGCGGGGTCCCTAAGGGAGAGGAAAGAAGTGACTTTAGTTTTAGTCCCTCTCTCCACACTCCTCGGTGAGGTCAAGAGATGGAGGAACGTCATAGTGTCGGCAGTGGTCATCTTGTGCTGCGGCACATGTGGTCCGTCCCCGACGGCAGCGTCATGTGATGCATGATGACAGGCAAGATGAAACTCATGGCTCCGTCCCCGACGGCACATCGCATGATGCAGTGAGATGCACCTGCTCATGGATGGACTAATGTGTGGCGTTCAGGGCACCAGGACTCGTCCAGTGACTTGAAAGCATCTTCCGTTAGGGCGACAGAGGGCAGCGTCTCCATCAGGCTTCATTTATCCACGCGCCCCCATCTCAGCTCTGGGACGACTGAACCGCTCAGGTCATGCTGCCACAAGCTAAGCACACTGGGAAGTGGCACTGTTCCCCGAGGAAGAAGGCAGGTTGGTGAGAGTAAGACTCTTTGAAAGAGCTCGTTGATCGATGCCTGTGGGCCCAGGAGCCAGGAGGACGCTTGAGGATGGCACACTCGGCGGGGACAGTCTTATCCACCTCTGAATCATGGCCATAACATGTGCTGGTAACCATGGCGACTCCAATAGCTGCTGTTGCCCAGCGCTCAGCCTGGCTCAGGCAACCGAAAGGGTGATGTTTCCAGGGAGAGATAAGAAAATGAAATTCGGGCTGGAGAGGTGGCTCAGGGGTTAAGCCTCTGCCTTGCAGGTGGAAGGTCCTGAGTTCGGATCTCAGATCCCACGTATAGACGCCGGGCGGAAGCGGGGGCGACCTTCGTTTCTGGTCCTGGTAGGGTGGAGCCTGTGAATCCCGGGGCAGAAGGAGGTGGAGGCGTCCATGGTGGTTCGCGAATTCGACCGTGGTTCTACACACACATACATACACACACGTGCACACATGCAAAATTGAATAAATAATAAAAAAAGATTCATAATGATATCTTCATAATGAAATAAAATTTAAAAAAAAAAGAAAATGAAATTCATGTGGGTCAAGTGAAAGACCTGGGGCCGCACACACGTGCGCGTGCACACACACACACTTACACACTGACGCACACACACGAGTGCGCGCACACAGCACAATGAGGAGGCAGGTTACCGTAGCTCTGGGATTGACAAGATGGTTCAGCAGCAGCCTCCGGAAGTGAACTCACGGTTGCCCCATCACTCAGAGCCCGAGTGCACTAATCCACTCCAGCATCTCTAATTCATTCTCTCCTCGTCTGAAAAATGAAGTTTATCATCTGAATCCTACTCCCCGCGCTTCATCCCCAAGGAGAGTAAACAGGTGAACTCGGACCATCGCGTCTGCGGGGGTTGCTTTCTCTGATGTCAGAGCCAGCCTGCAGCCAGGCGCTTGAAAGTTCCGGTAAACAGCTCCAGCCAAGCTTCCCTTTGATGCTGTTGGGGCTGTGCCCCCCCAACTCCCCCAACCCCCCCCCCCCGGTCAGGCTTAGCTGTGCACATAAAACTACTCAATAATTTGGTTCCACTGATCATTTTATGTGATCTTTTGAAATTGCCATCATGTTGGTGGCGTGGAGACGTCACGCTTCCACCCAGAAGGAACGTGATGTTGTTCCCACAGAGGGATCTTATAGATGCCCGCGTGAGTCAGGGTGGGCTCTGTTACTGCCCCACCAGGTGTGTCTCCATCCTGCCGTCGTTAAAATAGTAAGAGCTCATATTGGCAGAAAAAAAGCAGAAAAGGGAAATGGATTCAATGTGTCCATATTAGAAGAGTATCCAATGCGCAGCGCGGCTCTCAGTTCAGGTAGAGAAGCTGGAAGAGAAGCAGGGGGTGGAGCCATGCGCAGCAGGGGTGGAGCCCTGGGAAACAGGAGGTGGAGCCCTGAGCAGCAGGGGGTGGAGCCATGCGCAGCAGGGGTGGAGCCCTGGGAAACAGGAGGTGGAGCCCTGAGCAGCAGGGGGTGGAGCCCTGAGCAGCAGGGGTGGAGCCCTGGGAAACAGGAGGTGGAGCCCTGCGCAGCAGGGGGTGGAGCCCTGAGCAGCAGAGGTGGAGCCCTGAGCAGCAGGGGGTGGAGCCCTGAGCAGCAGGGGTGGAGCCCTGCGCAGCAGAGGGTGGAACCATGCGCAGCAGGGGGTAGAGCCCTGAGCAGCAGGAGTGGAGCCCTGAGCAGCAGGGGTGGAGCCCTGGGCAACAGGGGTGGAGCCCTGAGCAGCAGGGGGTGGAGCCCTGCGCAGCAGGGGGTGGAGCCCTGTGCAGCAGGGGTGGAGCCATGTGCAGCAGGGGTGGAGCCCTGTGCAGCAGGGGGTGGAGCCCTGAGCAGCAGGGGTGGAGCCCTGCACAGCAGGGGTGGAGCTCTGTGCAGCAGGGGGTGGAGCCCTGAGCAGCAGGGGGTGGAGCCCTGAGCAGCAGGGGGTGGAGCCCTGCGCAGCAGGAGGTGGAGCCCTGAGCATCAGGGGGTGGAGCCCTGTGCAGCAGGGGGTGGAGCCCTGGGCAACAGGGGGTGGAGCCCTGGGCAACAGGGGGTGGAGTCCTGAGCAGCAGGGGGTGGAGCCATGCGCAGCAGGGGGTAGAGCCCTGAGCAGCAGAGGTGGAGCCCTGAGCAGCAGGGATGGAGCCCTGAGCAGCAGAGGTGGAGCCCTGAGCAGCAGGGGGTGGAGCCCTGAGCAGCAGGGGTGGAGCCCTGAGCAGCAGGAGTGGAGCTCTGCGCAGCAGGAGGTGGAGCCCTGCGCAGCAGGGGTGGAGCCCTGAGCAGCAGGGGTGGAGCCCTGAGCAGCAGGGGTGGAGCCCTGAGCAGCAGGGGGTGGAGCCCTGGGCAACAGGGGTGGAGCCCTGAGCAGCAGGGGTGGAGCCCTGACCAGCAGGGGGTGGAGCCCTGAGCAGCAGGGGTGGAGCCCTGACCAGCAGGGGGTGGAGCCATGCGCAGCAGGAGGTGGAGCCCTGGGCAGCTGAACAGCTCCCAACCAGCGTGGCTCTACCAGTCTCCTTTAGGCCTTGGCACCGTGAAATTGCTTTAGAGAGAAAAACTCCTCCTCCGGCTGGAACCGGCTTCTCTGCTCCGAGTTCTTGGGGGCGTTTCCCAGTTCAAGGTCCACTTCTTTGACAGCCAGCCAGAATGGGGGTCAGGGGTCATTTCCAGACTTTCTGCACTTTACCCTCCAGACTGCATGGTTACTTCTTATTGGTGTCTTTTGTTCTGACAAACAGCCCCTCAGGTGTGTAAACACAGCAGAGTCATACTGTCTGCAGAGCGGCACACCTACAACCACAACCACATACCCCACACCCGCACACTCCCACGACCACACACCTGCACACCCGCACACTCCCACAACCACGCACGGCGCCGCTCTTCCGTGGTCACGCCCGCGGTGCTCCCTCTCGCAGCCCCGCGTCCCGCGGCTCTCCTGCCCCCTGACCTTACGTCTCCTCTGCTCTAGCTCCACCTGAAGCTGTGGCTTCCTCCTGCCTCCCTTGGACCTCGCGGTCAGGAGTTTCTTCCCTCTCGCTCATCTTCAGTAAAATCTCCACTTTAGCCTTTCTACGTGTTCTGGTTTCAGTCTTCAGGTCTGGAACACAAGAAACCCCACAACCTTCTGGCAAAAAACTCACACAATGATGATATCCTATGAATCACCAGGACACAAATTTTGAAAGTCCTCAAATGCTGTTCAGGAAGGAAGAAGAAATAGACATTTTATATAATGAGTTTATACACGTTAGTGTGAGCTTTATTCTTTGTATCGATCGCCTGTGAGCCTAAAACTTTGGAGTGCTTTGAGAAGCTTACAAAAGAGAAAAGAACGTGTGAAACAGATCTAGCTCATTTCTGAGTCAAGAGCATTTGCTGACCGTCGGCTGGGTGGCGCGCGGCCCCTGAGCACAGCGTCGCATCGGGAAGCATCTACCCACCGGGCTTAGTCCCTGGCGAAGCCCGGGGCGTCTCCAGAGCCTCCGGGGCGGGGCCGCGGCGCCCTTCAGATTGGACCCGCTATGCAGAGACACGGCGGCCGTGTGCTGAGGTCTCAGTAATTGTTTGGAACTATCTTGTCTAACGTAAAATACAACCAGCAAGTTGAAAATCAATCATGTGTGGCTGTCCAGTGATGGAGAGACCTTCAAGGGATTTTCCCAAGGCAAAATTTCATCAAGTCTTATTATAAAAGTTTGAAACCCTCCCCCTGTTTTCTTCAGGGCGGATGTTAGAGGTGTCCCATGCAAAGGTCACAAGCTGTGTATTCCTTAGCTTCGTGTCCTGAGTCTCTTGGTGTTCGCACCGGATGGTCCTGCGCTCATCCTATTTGCCAAGCATACGCTTGTCTTGCTGCGCCAAACCTTTGATTCCAGTTTCAAAGATGCCTCTCTCTCTCTCTCTCTCTCTTTCTGTTCTGTTGTATTTGTGTGCATGGTGTGTGTACTTGTGTGTGTGTGTTTGCCTGTGAATGGGTGCACTTGGTGGGTGAGTGTGCCTAAGTGCACTTGAGTGTGCCGAGCGTGTGTGCCCGTGGAGGTCCGAGGGTGATACTGAGAACTGTCCTAAATTGTTTTTCCTTTCTCTGTGAACTGCTAATGAAATCCAGCGCCCACCATTAGGACTAGTCTGGCAGCCAGCTTGCTCCAGGGATTCCTAGACTCCGTCTTCCAGGAATTACAGATGGATGCTATACCCAGCATTACTTGGGATCTGGGGATCTGAACTCAGGTCCTTTTGCTTGCAAGGGAAAGTCTTTAACCACTGAGCCATCACCACGGTTCCAGACAGTTACTCTCTCCAAACAACCATTGGTCCATTTTTCAAAGGCATGTTTATGAAGGATGCTCTGATTGGTCCTTCAGCAGCTCTTTGTCAAAGCTGATAGTGTTGCCCTTGATGCTGCTCTTGGCGTTGGCCTGGTACTGATTTCACAAACTGAGTGTTTTAAACTCATCCATGCTCTAATTACCAGCCAGCTGGGGCTGCGTGCTCTTTGGATTTCCAGTTCTCTGGTAACTACACCTGAATCCTGTCCCTCTCTTCCTTCTGAGAGTCGAGTTCCTGTTTAAAAATTTAGGGGTGATGTTTCATGCAGCTAAAGACATGGTGTATGGCCAGCGCCTTTGATCCTCAGAGCTCTTGAGACCTTGGGACTCTTGGTCGGGCATAACCATGTCACAGCTCTGCCTGAGCCGTGTAACTTCAACTCAGCAGACGTGTCTCCCATGAGCCTCTGCCGAAGCTTCCTGCCTCTGATCTAGAAGTCTGGAGACCACCAGTAAGTTTTGAAAGCTGGCAAAAGTCACGTGTGCTTGTCATTGTTGTTAGCTCTCCTTGCTAGCACGTGACGTCATTTACAGACTTCTTTCAATTGCATTGATTATTCACTCTTGATCTCTGAAAGCTTAAGGTGATATATGAATTAGCATTTATACATCCTAATTCTCTGGATTTAAAATCACTGTGTGGTGCCAATACAAGATGGGGCATTCCAGTATTTCCACCAGGGAGGGGATCTGAAGCATATAGTGTGAGTTCATGTGGCCTATGTCAGACATTGGTTCCCCAAATTGGTCTGATATGGTATGAACCTGGCGGAAATAGACACATATTCAAAGTAAGCATCAATAATTAGAAAACAGATAAGTTCTCATATGAGAATTACTGCACAATAGACATATCCCGTGAGGGTAATCATGACTAGATCTCTATTTGTGCACACAGCCTTAATTGTCTAGAAAATTAAAGATGCAAGCAATTTAAGCATGCTCAACATGGTTGTCCAGCATGGCTGTCAGGCCAGCTCATGCCTACTTTCAGTGGGTTTCTTTTCCTGAGGACACTGGTTAGAGCTCTGTAGACTTCCAGATGCTTTAGTGAATATGTGCAGGTAATGTCGTGCGTGATGGTGTCAGTGGGGCTATGAATACACCTTTTTGGAGTCATGAAGTATTAGCCTGTCACCCTGACCTCTCGGCTGTGTTGAGGATGGTGTCCAGGGAGTTCCAGTGTTTGAGTGACAACTGGTTCCTTTTGCTCTCTGTGATCAGCAAGGAGACCACACAACTGAGGGGGTGGGCTGATTTAGTTTTAATTGAGGTGTTTGGAGCATGTTTGCAATTCTGATAATTGATCCAGTCTCCCTTTTCATTTCTCTATGAGTTATCTACTTACAAAAGCATTGAAATATTAGCTGATAACAAAATTATTATTTTGATAGCTAATTAGGAGAAAGAATAGCACCCGGATAGAACTGGAGCTTCGAGTAATGCGATTCCTTGGTTTTCTGTTGTCACTTGAAGCGTCGTCGTTGTGGAAGAGTGTACAATTTGCCAGTAAGACAGTCAGCTGATGAAGGTCAATAATTATTCCCCTGACTGAAGTTCTTTGTATAATGGTGCATATTCCCAAGTGAAGGAGATGTACACTCTTCCACAGAGGCAAACTGACATCTCACTGTCAGATAATTAATTTGCTTTACCAGAAGACATAACTCTATACATACTAAAGAAATTTAAGAAGGGTATTTCTTCCTTTCTAAATCCCAAGTATTATTATCCAAGTCTGAACTCTTCAAATGCAATGCAAGTGAACAAAGCAAAGATTGCATTAGCCATGGGACTAATCCAGGCAGCATTGATTTCCTTACAGACTTGAGAAATAAACAGCCACGGCATCAGTTGGCTGAGAGTTCAGAGATTTCAAAGTCAGCTTGGAAGCAATGGGTCCATTGAAACAAACCTGGCCTTGGGCGCCTGATATATGTGTGTCATGGCCTAGGTGCTCACAGATGCATTGGTCACTCTTACATCACTGTGAGTAGGTATCTGACAGAAACCATCAAGGAGAGGAAACGTTTAGTCCCTGGTGGTTTGTCCCCATGCCCACGTGATACCCTTATGTGAGCTCCATGGGTGGTCCTGTCTCCACGACTTCTCACGGTTGGTACCACTGTGGCCTACACCCTTCCTCAACAGATTCGTCGGCATCCTGGCATCTGCAGGACCCTGGGGCGTCCTCTGCCTGCCGCAGCAATGATGTTTCCTGACTGATCCTGTGGGGATTCCTGTCCTTACGTGCCTTCCTGGGCCTCCCAGACAGGATGTGGAAGTCTGAGAGAAAGCCTCTAGACTGTGTTGTCTGCAAGAGTACAGTTTGATCCCAAATCTTACGCCAGCGTGGAAGGAGCAGGGCCCACTGTTTCGTGACTACTGTGACTTCTCATGCCTGCACAGAGGAGCCTGGGAGCCCACTTCCTTCCTCTTCTCAACAGACGTGTCCAAGTGAGCTGCCACGCCCCTTCCAGGATCCTTGGTGGCTCTGACCACTGTGCTGTGGCCGGGTCCTAGGCGCCTTTTCCTCCTCCTGACAGTACTCTCCTCAGCAATTGTACTCAGCTCTCTTCTTGCTGGCGTGCACCTTTCAGAAACGCTGCTGTTTGTGGGCCCCAAGTCTCACCCCCAATGTGGCCGAAGCTGCCAGCAGTAACCATGCCACAGCCTGAACTGTACGCTGCCTTAAACTTCTGTCTGCAGAGTTAATTCACCCATCACCTCGAAATCGGCCTTCTGAAAAGTTGCTCAACATGGACAAGATGTGGACGAATGACGCGCAGAACGTGAACGTGGGGCCAAATCAGCCCTAGCAAAGCCCTCGCTCCCGGCCAAACACTCTGGAGAGATCGTCTCGCCGAGCCTCTTCCTGGGCCGGCTGAACTCTGCATGTCGCATTTTAAAGTTTATGCTCTGCCCCTCCAAATTACCCCTCTACGCTCTTCCATATTGCTCCCACAAACCAAAGTTTCGAGGACCACCTGTCTGAGGATCAGCTGAGCAGTATCGGCTCATGGGGCTGTAAAGAGACCCTGGATCAAACAAGGCGAAGTGGCCGACACCCGAGGCTACTCCTGTCTTCACACACGCCATGACACGGTGCTCACACCCAGAGGAACATGAACGCACGCCCGCAGCCAAAGAAGCCACGCTCCTAAACAGTCCAGATTGAAGTGAGATCCGAGGTACAAAAGCCAGAAAAGCAATAGAGAGAGCATTGCTGTTTCCATGAAGTGAAATAAAGAACCTAGTTCCTCCACTAGCCGGTAGAGATAACAGCTGTGTGCTTTTGGACAGAAACCATTTTGTCGTTAATAGCTTGTAGGCGCTCAGTTAATCTCTCCATATCTGGAAGGATCGAGAACTGAAGGCTTGTGGAAAATAAACCTTCAGACAGTGTCCTCGTGTTTCTGATCTGAGCAATTGTGACTTGTGCTACAGAACTTAAGATGTAGCTGCTTCTGATCTTAAGAAAATGACCTAATTTAGTTTTGCTTAATTAGCTCATCACTTAATTTCCATATGAGATAGTGCGTTTTGCTGACAAATACTAAATTTCTAGATGCAGATGGAAGCATGGTTTCATCTTAATCAAATTTGAGTTTGTGCAATTATGGTCATGTTGTGATTACAGTTACTTTGTGTTTTATGCTCCAATTATATGATAAAATTTATTCATAATTCTGATTATTTCTTCATAATTTAGCACATATAAGATCTTGTTTTTAAAGCTTTTGCCTAATTTTTTAAACCTTCTTTTATCTAAGTATAAATTACCTAATTAAAACTCAAGTCATTTGCTTGTGTGTGAAATTGGCCAGGCACAAGAACATCGTAGGAAGCTGGCAATTCAACAATCCGCAAGCACTCGTCTTTGCTCATGTGCCAACGCAGGCATGAAGCCCACTCCTGGATGGAAGTACTCTTCACGAGAGGTCATTAATTTCTTTTAATGTAAATGTCTTTCTAAAGAGAGACTTAGGGAACAGAAGCCTGACTGTGAGCTGTTGCGTTTCCACACAGAGCCGAAGAGACAGATTGGCCAGTGGAGCTCAAAATATTTGTATTGACCCCTTTACAGAAATCCAGTCTGCCGAGCTCTGCTTGACACAAGAAAGTGAGAAAAAATACAGTTTCTTCTCACAGTGCTTAAGCCCTGATAAAATGGATCCGTAAAGAGTAACACTCTTAACATTAGTTTGGCTTTTAGAGATTAAAAGTTTTTTTCCCTTCCTTCCCTGGTGGGGACTAGCACCTTCCACTAACCTGCCCCCACCTCTAGAGATGCGCAACTCTAGGATCACTGTGCCCGACCGATCCAGGCCAGGGCCTGGCAGCATCATATTGGCTCTACTGCTCCCCTTGAGTATGTGCCGGGCCCAATCACCGCACCTCTCTCCCCTGCTTTGACCTGATTTCTAAGCTCGGCTCAGCCTTTACCAGTGACTGGAAGCCGGAGCAGCCGTGGATGTCCACGTCTTCTCCAACACCCGTCCTTCTATTTTCCTCTTGGGGAAGCCCCTGGCTGATTTGGTAATGGCACTGAGTGACGTCACTCCGGGCAGAGGTGCCCACCCAGCCCCGAGGACATGACAAATTCTCTCTCACCGTGAAGCGCTGTTTTTGGAGCCTGAAGGGTTAGGAGACGCTGACCAGCCCAGCCTGCAGGAGAGTTTGTTCCACTGCAGAGGTCTAGACGGTGAGGGGCAGTGAGGGAAGGAGAGAGGCTCAGAGTCTGGAGACCGCTGCTATGCATGGAGCATCCCCATGGCAACAGGTTGCCGTGGCTACGACTGACGTCTATTCTTCGTCATTCGCAAGTCATTGAACCACAGACTTTTGAGGGAGCTTAAGGGGATTATTTTAGGGCAAAAAAAATGGAATAATATGTTATTGTAATGATATAACAAAATTAGCTTTTGTTTAGAATCTAACATTATTGCTGCATCTTTAGTCCAGAAGCACAGCGTTCCCAAATGGAGTAGGAGGGGGGGCTTCTGGGCAGGGGAGAGAGGGGAGGGGTCATGCTCCTGTCACTGCCCCTCTGCGCTGGGTGGATTTAGCTTGTTCTGTGATGCATTGACATTTGCAGAGTCCTAGTCTGATGTGTGTTAGACCGGAAGCAAAGAGATGACATGGTTCTATTTGCTTCCTTGATACTAAATTTATTTTGTTAATTTAATCTGTCGATGAAAGTGCACAAGGTACTTGCAAGGTCATCACCAACACGTTATTTCTTTCAATACAGAATTGATTGCGCTCAGGCTTAATTTTATCACATATAAATGATTTTTAGTTTTAAGTCTCAAGGGTCCCACTGGGAATGTCCCACTTTATCAGTCTAAATTCCGGTCCCTTGAAACATCTTGAATAAGGTCTCTCTCCATTTGTTTCATCCTTCACATTTAAGTAAATGTTACTTGATGAAGTTCTCAGAGCTAACGAGATGCCCTAGGTCTTTCTTTGGGCCCTCAGGGGAAATGCGCTGGGTCCAGAGAGAACACCCACAATTTCAAATGTTTTTGAAGGACCATAAGCAAGAAAGAACAGGGTCACCCATCAATCAAAGAACACGCTCCATTCAGGGCAAATCTTCCGTGCGTTTGTATGAAAGATGAAGCTCATGTGGCTTACGTTGGGACTCTACTCCTTCTTGGATCAAAAGCTTGCTACTTCCCAGGGGAAAAGAGAGCTTTATTTTTATTTTCTTGTAAAAATAGTTTGACCTTGAAATCATTATGTTAAATGAAAGCAGACGCCCAGAAAGTCTTTTGTTAACTCCATTGATATCAACTGTGCAGACTGAACCAGTCCACAGAGAACAGAACAGGCTGGTACTTCTGCGCTTTGGGAAGTGTAATGGTTCCTTTTTACTGTGGCTGTGGAGAGCACCCAAAGTCAAATAACTTCCCGGAGAAAGGAGGATTTGTTCACCTTAGGGTTCCAGAGGGAAGGTACACGGCGGAGACGCATGGCTGGCCGGCTGAAGCTGGCGCGAGGCTAAGTCCCGGCAGATTCCACATGGCTGGAGCATTCCTGGAGCGTCTCTCCTCTTCCCCTCTGTCTTCTGTTCTGTGGCTTTTTTGCGTCCATTACTGGGAGGTTCCTGTGAGATCTCTGCAGGCTCCGATGGGGTCCAGGGCAGGTATAATCCCTTCAGGTGCTCTGGTCTGGTCTTTCCAGGTGTGGTCTCAGCTGATCTTAGTTAATACCAGGTGTGCCACGTTGACACCCAGGATTAACTAACTATCACAGAAAGGCATGGGCAGGGACTCGCTGCCAGACATGAAACATTGTGAAATCACATGACGAGGCTCAGAGCTTGGAATATTCCAGAGCTCTGGTAATGCACCGCAGAGCAAAGCTGATGTTCACACTTCAGAAGAAACAAGTGTGTGTTTGTGTGTGTCTGTGCCTGTGTGTGCATGTCTGTATTTTTGTGTGTGTGCACATGTATGTGTATGTGTCTGTGTTTGTGTATATACATGTCTGTGTGTGTGTTTGTGTGTGTGTGTATGTGTGTGTCTCTGTGTGCATGTATATGTGTTTATGTGTGTGGTATATGTCTGTGTGTCTGTGTGCATGTATGTGTGTGTATGCGTGTGGTATGTGTCTGTGTGTCTGTGTGCATGTATGTGTGTGTATGTGTCTGTGTGTGTGTATGGGTCTATCTGTGTGTCTGTGTGTTTATGTGTGTGTGCGTATGTGTATGTGTTTGTGTGTGCTTAGTAAGTTAGAAACAATTCTCACTCATTTTCATTAAGCTTAGTACTGGTGTATTTTAAAGCAGGAGCCCTTATGCTGTTAAAAAGGAAGCAATTTTTTCAGCAACAACGGGTATTGCACTAGAGACACGTGGCGTATCGTGAGGTCTCTCTACAGCAGGCTGCTTGTCGCCCTTTCAAACTGAGCTTCTAGACCTTCCAGAATGAGCTTCTTCTTGACTAAAACTAAGAACACCTGCATTTACATTTCTAAGTTGAAATGTAGTCCTCTTTCAATTCCCTTATATTGCTGCTAGACCTCATCCAAATTTTGAAATAAATTAGCTTTTTAAATCAGTAGCAAGGCTGAAAACCAACACGAATTAAGCTGCGTTGTCCTTGGATGCCTCTGTGTGCATGTGAGGGTGGAGGGTGATGGGGGGAAGCGTCCTCCTTCACTCAGCCACCTTCTTTCTTCTGAGACAGACCTTCTAATCAATCCCAGAGTTCACCAATGGGCCTCATCCGGCTAGCCAGATGCTCCAGTGTTTCCCAGTTCACATTTTCCAATGTTACTTGGCATCTGAGGATCTGAACTCGGGTCCCTTTGCTTGTGCAGCAAGGTCTCTAAGCTCTGGGGTGTCTCTCCCACCCCAGGATCTACATTTTTAATGAGTGTTTTATGACAAAAATTAATTTATGATTGAATATAAATGTAAAAGTTGAAAAAACCTAGAAGTTATAAAGTACCTTTAAGAATTGATGATGCATTTTTTTGCACTTCTAAATTTGTACATTCATAGATGATTTAACACTTTTTCCACTAATGTTTTGGTCTTGCAACGTACATGCAACTTAAAGTGTCTTATCCGTATTAGAGTGTGCAGCTGAGTGGTCCTAAGTGCCCTGTGACAAGCCACACACATCACTATCTTCATGAGTCTCCTCATGGGTTCTACTGAAACGCCACACCAGTGAGAATAGCTTCCAGTGCCTCTCTGGAAATCATCCTGCTGATGCTGGCTTTGACCACCGTGTGCACTTGACATAAGTGACCACAGAGAGCCTCACATCTCCCCCAGCCAGCCTCTTCTTTGGTGCTCAGTCGGTCATTTTGTCAGATATATCACAATGTCCTGCTTTTCAAAGGGGACTCCCACTCAGCGGCTTTGGCTGCTGCTTCTGTAGGAATGCGTTTGCACATGTGTGGCCAGTTTCACATCCTCAGCTCATTTGGGTATTTACCTATACGTGCGTATCGATGGATCGAGCAATATTTTGCTTTTAACATTTCGAAGCGCCATCTCAACATTTTTCTCCATGAAGTTTATCACTGTATCGTTCCCTTTTCAGCTCACACAAAGCTTCAGCCTGTTTGTTTTCATCAATACTCATTTTCTCGTGCAAGAACCTTCTAGTGGATTGGTGGTGCTTTACTGTGGTGTTGGTATTGTCCTTTTCCTATGAACAGTGCTGAATTACTCTCCATGCACTTCTTGGTCACTTCTCACTCTATATTTTTAAGTGTCCATGCAAGTTGTTTCTATTGCAGAGTTAGGTTTTGTATCTTGGTGCTGCATGTTTGGAACTTTCTGTGGTCTCTAGACGTTGATCTCTTGTCAACTAGATGATTTTGGATCCTTTGCTCCATCGTTATTGTTTTTATGCATAATTTATAAACACTGTCAGTAAGTCTCATTGGCCATTTTTTTACCTGCGTCTCTGACATCATTCCTATGAACCCCTCGACTCCACAGCTGTTTTTCCTCAAGTCATTTTCTGGTCCTGAGGCGTCCATCTTGGATCTGCGGTGAATGAGGTGCATGTTCCTGGCGCTGTTGCTATGGTTATGCAGGATTTACGGAAGCCTCGAGAGGAAACTGGCCCTTCCCTAAGGTGCTGTCTTTTTACTTTCGTCCAGCTCCCTGGGCTATGTGTGCAGTTGGCCCTGGTCTCCGTGGCCTTGCATGCATTGTTTGTTTATACCAGGGCTCTGCTCCCCATCACAGCAGTTTTGGGGTACAGTTGGAAGTTGGCAAGAGCATGACACCCAGGTTTCTTCTTTGTCAAGTTTTTTTTTTTTGTGACTTTTTGGAAGATTCTTGCAATATGAATTTTCAGGGAGGTTTTTCTATTTCTGCAAAAAATATCACTGACATCTCGACTGGGGTCACCTTCAACTGTTGGCAGTGAACTGTCATTGGCACAATGCTAATGAACGTGGGCTATGCGTCAGTTTATTTTTGTCTGACTTCTTTCAGAAATGTTTTATGTTTCACTCTACAGCCCCCTTTGTGTTCTTGGTTAATTCTCAAATGCTTTGTTACTTTGCACAGGACTGTAAATGTAATTGCTCCAGTTTCTTCTCTATTGTGTGCATTCCTAGTGTGTTGAAATACAACTAATTTTGACAGACTGACTTTACACCCTATACGTACTTAGCGTGTTCATTATTTCTGACAGTTTTGTGGAATCTCTGGGTTTCTGCACACAGGCGTAGGCCCTCTGAAGAAATCACTGTACTTCTGTCTTTCCACTCTGACATCTGCTATATTTTACCTGCCTGGTTAGGTTGGAAAGAATTCTGGGACCAAGATGGAGATAGAAACAATGAGCCTCCTACTCCTGTGTCCGATGTTAGGAGAAACATTTTCTAATTTCTTAAACCATTGAGTGTGGTTCTCCTGCAGGTGTTAGTGTAGAAGGCACGCGTGTGGTCTGGGATGCATTTCACTTGGCACAGCACAGAATCTTTAATTCATGGTGAGTGGGGTTGGCCAGTTTTGTTAGAGGTTTCACATGAGCATTTACTCCTAAAGGTTAATGGTCTGTAGTTTGCTTTTCTTATAGCAATTCTGGTCACATAGCAGGTGCTTAAAGAGAATTCTTTCTCCTCTTTTTTTAAAGATAAAGGATTGATTGCTCTTTATACATTTGACTGACTTCAACAGGTCTTAGTTTTTCTTAAAATACTATTGACTGCTGATTCAATTTCTCCACGAGTTACTTCAATATTATGCCTTTGGGGAATTTTTTTTTTTTTTTTTTGGAAATCTGACCATTTCATCTATCCATTCAATTCGTTAGTGTCCAGCTGTCTATAGTGCATCCTTGTGATTTTTTCATTCTGTGAATGAGTGTCAGCTTTCCAATCTGTATATCGGGCTTATTAATTGAGTTTTCTGCTTTCGTCTCAGCGTAGCTGAAGGCCGCTCTCTTGCGCAGTCTGGAGGCAAAGATGACCAATACCAGCCTGTGGCTTGTTGTCATGTCTTCTGTTCGCTCTCCTTGCCGGCCACCTTTGAACGCTACCTTCACAGGCCTGGGCCCGCGTGTGTGATGCAGGCATCTGTGTTCTGAAATTCTCAGCAGAACACCACAGAACCGTAATCATAAGTCCTCTTTCAAAGGTCCTGTCTCTGAGGAGCTGGTGTTCCACATCGGTTTTGAGGATAATTCTGTAACACGTACACATTTTCATCAGCCTTGTCGGTGTGCACCATTGCAGCAAAGAGTGTGGGAACTTGGAACATGGTGTGGAAGTGACAGCTTCGCACTGGGTGACCAGAATCAGACAACATGGGATTCTGTGTTGGGGGCACGGGGTTTACCTCCCAGAGAATGAATCTCACACATTGCATTAAAATCTTTTAATGCTTTAAAATTGGGCTACTGTTGCTCATACTAATGCAATAGTAGCCCAATTTTAACAGTAGCCTCATATTAACAGCCATCTGGGAAGTCAGCTGCTCATGTCTCTTAGCAACTACATGCAAATTGAACAAAAGTGGAAATCCTATGTAGTCTCAAAATTTCTCTCAGCAATTTCTATATACTTTGTATTTTGAACATTACAACAAATTAGTCTTGCGTGAGCTAAAGCCACTTCTTTTTTTGTGAAGCAAATGCCACAAATTTCACATTGTTTGAAATATGTTAGATTGTTAGGTCCTGTATCTACTAGAACTGCATAACTCTAGCTAGGAATTTTCAACTTAGATTTGCTAATATTCCTGTAAAAGAGGTTTTGGTTTTTATTCCTTGGGATTTGGAGATATCTACATTTAGCTTTTAGGAAATTTGAGAATGGTTAATTAAGTTCCTCAACTTAATTCATATGGAAATACCAGACCAGAGATGCTGGAAAGAGCTTTATGGATCCAACATTGGCTTAGTAGACGTTGGTGTGCACACGCAGGAGAGCTGAAAGCTGCCACACAGCCGAATGTCTTCAGAATCCGTCAGCATTTAGGTCATGTCAGTGGAATTCACAGACACACATGTCCATGCAGAGACACACATGGAAAATGACTACTATGTGTACAATCACACACATTTCAGAAATAACTAAGTTACGCATGTCCATAAAAGTAAAACAAAACACACAGAACATCTATTTCCGTGACAAGGTTTGGAAGAACAAGAATATTAGATCCAATTTATTTGTAAAATGCACAGTTATCAAGATATTTTTCCTTCTAAGTCAGAGATCAATGATTACAAACCATGTGGATCTTTGCAACTCTGCTGTGTCTTACGCGTATCTGCCAACTCACATACTCATCTCGAACCAAAGAGCAGGGCTGGAGACCACCACATCTAGTCAACATACTGCCTCGTAGCATGTCTGTGGGCCAATGAGTGGTCCGTGGCACAGGAGCTCATTCTACAATGTTCTAGCATCATCTCTCGGTGCTTTGAAGAGGAGTGAACGGAGGATGCTAACCTTAAGCATTAGGCACAGCGTAGGATTTTATTGAAAAGGGAGTTCATTATGCTGTTATTAAAACAACTTTTCTTTTTGTGTAATTATGACTGCTTGACCCTTTGCGAGCTCATGTATGGTGCATTCTAGATCTATCCGATAATGTAAGCAATGTTGTAAAAATAGAACAAGATGCTTGGAAGTAAAAGGTTATTATGAGGCAGAATACGGAAGAAAAATGGCACAAAATGTCAATTGGATTTTGAGTTTTGTCTAAAAAGTCACCAAATGGCAGGAGTCTATGCATATTCCGCCATTTGTTCTTCGCTGATTAATTTCAGATAAATACATGTAAGCATCTTAGATCTAGAAAGGGAAACACCGCTAACCACAGCGAGACTGTGCTGTGTAAAGCTGTTTCTAAGTGTGCTAATCTCTCTGGAATTAAAAAGAGGTAATAGGTCTTGTTTGGCCCACATTGCTCACCAGTAGGATTAGCGATGCTTAGATGAGCCAGCGGCCAAGTGATAAGAAGCGGTGAGAGAGTGCATGCGAGCAGTTGTCCCCAGCTCCCAGCGACCACCGTGCCCAGAGGTGAGGAGCCACACGGAGACAGCTGAATGCATGGTGCGAAGGAATCGCAGCAGACAGTGCTTGTGTTTGCTGAAACATTCCATCCGGGCTCTCCCGTGGATGACATTAATACCAGGCGGATGTTGCTTAGCAACACAAGTCTACCATCCCCTTGATATGTGCAACAGCAAGCGCCTGCCAGGCAGCTTCCTTCTCCTGGCCCATGCGCACTGTGAGCAAGAGGAAGGGCAGCTCCATTTCCACGGAGAAGCACGCTGGGGTGGCAGGTTCGGCAGCATGAAGTCCAAGGGACACAGAGCACATGAGGGGCGCTGAGGGTGGAGAGGGGGGTGTTGTGTCAGGTCACCTGGTGCTTCTTCGCATGACCACAGCAGAGATCGTGTCTAAAACCAAAAGGACTGGGCTCCTGGCTGTAGAGGGTGAGATGCTGAAGGCCGGGCAGGGCGGCTGGGGAGGGAGTCTAGCTGTCCATCAGCTAATGGTGGGAGAAGAGGAAGAGCACACTCCTCAGGGAGCACAGCCCACGGGGAGCACAGGCACAGGGAGCACAGGCCACAGGGAGCACAGGCCCCAGGGAGCACAGGCCCCAGGGAGCACAGGCCACGGGGAGCACAGCCCACGGGGAGCACAGGCACAGGGAGCACAGCCTCACCAGGGAGCACAGGCACAGGGAGCACAGGCCATGGGGAGCACAGGCCACGGGGAGCACAGGCCCGGGGAGCACAGGCCACGGGGAGCACAGGCCACAGGGAGCACAGGCACGGGGAGCACAGGCCACGGGGAGCACAGGCCACGGGGAGCACACTCCCCAGGGAGCACAGCCCACAGGGAGCACTCTCTACAGAGAGGAAGCAGGATCCAAGCTTTCACGGTAAAACTACCCTCTAAAAATCATAGTCAGGCTGGAGAGATGGCTCAGGGGCTAAACTTCTGCTTTGCCAGCAGAAGTACCTGAGTTCGGGTCCCAGATCCCATGTAAAAATGCCAGGTAGAAATGGTGGCAGTCTATAATGCAGGCCCCGGATGCCAGAGCCTGGGAAACCCTAGAGCAAAGCAATAAGGAGGTGGAAGCAATCCAGGATGGTTACAGAAGTCACACACAGGCCACAGGTACACACAGTGCCCTCTTATACACCCACATGCATGTACCCACACGTCACACCTACACCTAAATATGCAAAAACCATCACATGTCTTTAATCCAAGCAGGGTGGCAGAGCCCAGGTGATTAACCTCATCTTAGAAATGGTCACCCTTCTGCATGAAGTTAACTTCTGAGGACACACTGATACCACAGCAGACCCCCACAGGAAGTGGAGGGGCAGACACCTTGATGTTCTTATTCCGCTTTGAAGCATTTGGATGGAGAGAACCCCTTTCCACTGTACAACCACAGCTCCCTGAAAATCGGCCTTTTGGTGAACGTGTCAAGGCTCAAAAGTCTTCTAAAGAAACAGTTGAAAAGACAAATTATTTCTCTGAATCATTTCTGATAGAAGTAAGAGGAAATGATCTAAAAAACAAACAAACCCAGCTACATTAATCATGTTAAATGGTGCTCATTTATGCACATCAAATTATGACTTCCAAAGCATTAACTGAATTTGCAATTCCTGGCTGCATCAAAGTAAATTATGTCACGTGCTGAATGAATGGCCTATCTTTTGAAAATGAAGCCCAAAGTCTTGGTAAAGCGCCTGTCTCTAATGAGCTTAATTAAAATGTATTTAACCAGCATAAAAGTAGACAGTTTCATCATGCAGAACAATTTCACGAATTCATATGGCTCTATATTTTTTCTTGGGACCAGCGTTGATATTGTAAAGGAAAATAACAGCGTTGTTTGAGTCTTTCGTCCATATTGTCCGATCATTGTTCACCATGTCATTAGGCAGAAGTATTGATTGTCTGCCTCAGTCATATCCACGATATTGCTTCTTGTTTTAGGCTCTGTTCTGTTGCTGTGATGAAACCCGGCAGAATTACAGGGAGAAGGGCTTACACGACCCCCAGGTCCAAGTACTGACCATCCTGGAAGGGAAGGGGCAGGGGGAGAGACCACGGGGTGATGGAGCATCCAGAAAAGAGCAGGGAGTAGTGTGCCGCGCCCTAATCCAACCATTCTGGCGGATAAGGTCCCGCACGGCAGAACATTGTTCTGTGGAAACAATTTCTGGGAAAAGGACATGGCACTAAAATGCGGGAACTGTCAGGCCTTGGTGTATCTCTGCCCAGTTGGGGACCTAAAGCCTGCTCCCTGGGGAATATCACGGTAACACCCATGGGCAGGTGCTAGGATTTCCTCCCTAGATAATTTAAGTTTTGTCTCTGGCAGGAGGAATTCTTGTGGGAATTGGGTGTGCCTTTTACCTGTCCTTAGGTTTAGAGAAAAAGCTTGACTTTAAATCAAATTGTAAATAGAGATTTGACTCACAATAAGTAAACTTGCTAGCCAGAAAGTGTGCACTGATCTTAAAGAAATTAGAGAATAACTTCTAGATTCTTAAAACATAGGTGGGTAAAATTCCCACCTATGAACTAACTCAGAAATTCCAGAAGTATATGACTATCTATCTGTTCAGTAGAACCTTAAAAGGAACCGTGATACGCTCTTACCCTGGCTGAAGGCCAAGGAAGAGACCATCATGCCAGAAAGTCTAGATGCTAAGACTGCCCCTGGAGATGGTATTTGCAATCCAAACTGGGAGAATCCATGTCAGAAGCAAAGGGGGCCGTGTCTTCCCTATCCCAAACAGCACTCTTATGAGAAATCATAGAGATGGACCATCTGAGTGCACCCCCACCAATGATCGCCTCCGCCCCGAAAGAGACACCCCTGGCGAAATGGGCCCGACAGTATGGACCCCAGGTTTGGAGAATGCATGGTTCACAGATGGGTCATTTAACTGATGGCAATACACTTCTGGAATTCCTCAAAGGGAGACATCAGCAACCTTACTATTAAAGGAGCTCAGTCCTCCTCTGTGTATTTTAAAAATGTGTCTCTGTTAAGACAATGTGGGCTCAGCCCCATGACTATCCCATGAAGCATTATAGATTAGATAGAATTGAAAAAACTGGGAGAATACCCTCAAACAATGGGTTAGCTACTTAGAAAAAAAAATTGTTTATTCTTACTGAGCATAGGAGACTGGGAGGGTCTGTGTTTGTTTTCCTCTGTTTGCAGGTGCAGGGACACATTCTGTGCCCTAAAATTTTCTAGTATAAAGCTGTCACTAAGTTTCAATAAAGTAGCTTCAGATTCACTCAGCCTAGAGAGTTGCGTGTTCGGTTCCTCATTTCTGCTGAAGCCTTGACTCACCCGGTCCGGGGGAGCCCTGGTCTCGAGGCCACAACTCTGGTCTGCGGCAATAGTGAGTGCATGTGTGCCCGGCGACATGCTGGCACACGGCTCACCTTTCCTACCTCAGGCAGTCCCGGATCCCTGGCACGATAAGCTGGCGGGAGAAAGGAATGATGTGTGAGGTCTATGCTGCAGTGTGTATGCTGCCAATAGATTCACGAGCAAACAGCTTGGGGGAACAAGGGGCTCTTGCTTATTATCTTGTTACAGCTCCTAGTCCAGCTCGGCAGGAGAATTCACAGCCACATCTGGAACCGAGGGAACTGGCCACACTCTAGCCACAGGCATTGCAGAGAAGGGGAAACTCACTTGCCAGACTGAAAGCCTGTGAAAGTGAGCCACAGCGTGCCAAAGAGCCAAGCCAGCTCCCTGCATCTTGCCCACCTGCCCAGCAGGGCTTGCCCACTATGGCTGGGTCTTCCCACAGATACTTCTCTGCAGGTTTGCTCAGGGGTTTTCTTAAATACTATTCTTCAAAGATGTGCCCAGTGCTCAGCCTTCAAACGCCAGTTGATTCTTCTATCTGACTAGCACAATTGATCCACAGTCCACTGACAAAGAGAAACTAAATCAGAGAGCGAGAGAAAGAGAGAAAGAGACTGTTGCACTCAGCCTGCATGGTTGCTGATAAATCATCATCAAATGGCTTAAGGGAACAAAGGATTTATTTTCTCTTACCATCACTGGTTATAGATCTCAGTCCAGCTTAATGGGAGAGCATTCACCAACACCAGGGCCGAGGGAACTGGCCACACCATCACCACATAACAGCTGAGAGAGGAACAACTTACTTGCCAGACCAGCATGTCTGGCCAAGTGAACAGAAGGATGCCAACTCTTTTAACCAGCTCTCTTGTATTTTATCCCAGGACCTAATTCCACCCACCATGGGCTGGTCCTTCCCCAGCAGCTAGACAATCTCCTGCAGGTTTGCTCTGGGCCTAACTCAACCACTAATTCTCCACAAATGTGCCCAGAGCTCAAACCCTCAACCGTCAAGTTGATACCCATGCCTAACTACGACAGAGACACACACACTAATTGTATTAGAGTTGTGTGTGCCTGGCGGTCGAGGGAACGTAGTTTAGCTGTAAGGCGGGAGAACATTACAACAAAAAGTTACTTAAAATAGACGAGACAGAGAGAGCGCCACACAGACAGTGAGGGGAGACAAGGCTGAAGAGAGCTCTGAGTGGGAGGCAGCTGAGCCCCGAGTGGGGGGGTTGAGCCCTGGGTGGGGGAGTTAAGCCCCTGGGGGCGACCGTCCTCTATGGCCTGAGACTTTGCTAAGTAGTTGCTAAGGAAGTAGGGCAGAGAGTCGAGGAGAGGAAGAATGGAAAGCAAAGGATAATCCTGTCTCAAGGCCATTAGGGAGTGCGGAGATGATGGGGGGGGGAGAAGGTGGTCTAGGGAGATCAGTCGAAGGAAGGTTAGTTGGGCTCCCATGGTGGATTTCGGGAATGGCTGCATTCTGCCCGTGGGAAGTTTTACAAAATGGCTGGCTACGGACGGCAGAGGGAACGTTCTACAATTCAGATACTCTCACAGTCCAAATACTCTCCCGCAGATGAGCCCTTCGATGTGTTTGAGACTGTGTCGAATTGACAATTGAGATTGATCATTACAATCGCGGAGATGAAAGTCTTTATGTATCACGTGAGAGGTGCGTGGGGCTTGCACGTGTACACGCGTGCAGAGGGCGGGGGTGACGTGAAGAATCATGCTCAGTCGCTCTTCTACTTTCTTGTCCTGAGCGTAGGTCTCTAATTAAACCCAGAGCTGACATTAGGATGGGCTGATCAGCTTTCTCGGGGGGGGGGTTCCCAGGCTTTGCCCCCCAGGGCTAGAATTACAGATGGCTGCCACACCTGCCCGGCATGTTTCCACAGAAGGGAGAGAAGACAGAAAAGAGAAAACTTCAAGAATTTGTTAATGGTTTCACCATAAAGAAATAATAAATGTTTGAGTGATAAGTTTACTTGAATTAATTATTACATAGTTTATAATGCATTGAAGCATTGTGCAATATCCCCAAAATGTGTACATTTTATATGTCACTTAAGAATAAAAATATAAAAAATTTCAAAACTGAACATTAAAATAGTAAATATAGTTCAAAGAGAGTAAAGATCCCCCCCCCCCCGCTGGCTCAGAACATCACACACTTCACGTAGGCTGGGAGATGTCATAGCAAATGGAATAGAGGCTTACAAAATTCCAAAAATCCTAGCAGTAAACATCCGAGTTGCAAAGTAATGCAGAAGTGCGGAGCAGAGTCATTCATATGCAGAAAAATCACTTTGTCCCCATAGTGTCTCATTTTGGAAATAAGCTAGGCTTCGAGGTCCCTGGGAATAGAAGGCGGGTACATTACCTGGTCCATTACTGAGGAAACTACTTCCTCCCTGAGTTTACGAGGGCCACATAAGATGTATTATGTTCCGATGCAGTTTATATTCATACATATGAGCTATGTCCTCTGTCCCAGCGATACTGACTCTGAGCTGCCTTTAATCACTGCTCTTGGATCCAGACACAGCTAAGGACTCCAAGGACTCAACTTGCTACTGTTGGGAATGCGGAGGGGAGGAGGGGTCCCAGCCTGGCCTCCTGCTGGGGCTCACCTCAGTTCCCTGGGAATGGGGGAATGGAAAATCTCACAACTTTTTTTATGCTGCTTTGCATAATGGAATAATCCAGTTTGTAGTGATGGTTACAGCTTCATAGCCGAGAATCCTCACTAAGGGAACAAACAGCCTCTACTTTACTCTGTAAACACGAGACGCTTTTCCTGAACACCCCAGAAACCTGCATGTGAGACCAGAGTTCCCTTACAACATTGCCCTTCCTTTTCCTTTCTGACTCTTCCTTTCCTACTTTGCACTATCTTTCAAATCAAAATAAAATTCATGAGGCAGTTCTTTTGCAGAATGGTAGTTTTACCAGAGAACATGTAGGGAAGGAAGATCTCATCTTTGAAGCATAGCATGCGAAGTTCGGGCTTCAAGATGTAGTCTCCATGAGTCTTTACACTTTCTGTGATTGCTCCCCTTCCCCCTGTCTGCCCCTCATGTTCCAGAACCCCCCACAGCTGGTCCCTTTCCTCCCTCCTGATACCCCCATCTCAGATCTCAACCTCTTGAATGATCCCCCTTAAGTTTCATGGCCTACACATACCACAGATACAGATGCACGTGCACACGAACACAACAGATGCACGTGCACATGAACACACATACCACAGATACAACAGATGCACGTGCACGTGAACACATATACCACAAATACAGATGCACATGCACATGAACGCACATACCACAGATACAGATGCACGTGCACATGAACACACATACCACAGATACAGATGCACGTGCACATGAACACACATACCACAGATACAACAGATGCACGTGCACACGAACACACATACCACAGATACAACAGATGCACGTGCACATGAACGCACATACCACAGATACAGATGCACGTGCACATGAACACACATACCACAGATACAGATGCACGTGCACATGAACACACATACCACAGATACAACAGATGCACGTGCACACGAACACACATACCACAGATACAACAGATGCACGTGCACACGAACACACATACCACAGATACAACAGATGCACGTGCACACGAACACACATACCATAGATACAACAGATGCACGTGCACATGAACACACATACCACAGATACAACAAATGCACGTGCACACGAACACACATACCACAGACACAACAGATGCACGTGCACATGAACACACATACCACAGATACAACAGATGCACGTGCACATGAACACACATATCACAGATACAGATGCACGTGCACACGAACACACATACTACAGACACAACAGATGCACGTGCACACGAACACACATACTACAGATACAACAGATGCACGTGCACATGAACACACATACCACAGATACAACAGATGCACGTGCACATGAACACACATACCACAGATACAACAGATGCACGTGCACATGAACACACATACCACAGATACAACAGATGCACGTGCACATGAACACACATACCACAGATACAGATGCACGTGCACGTGAACACACATACCACAGATACAACAGATGCACGTGCACATGAACACACATACCACAGATACAACAGATGCACGTGCACATGAACGCACATACCACAGATACAACAGATGCACGTGCACATGAACACACATACCACAGATACAGATGCACGTGCACACGAACACACATACCACAGATACAACAGATGCACGTGCACATGAACACACATACCACAGATACAACAGATGCACGTGCACGTGAGCGCACATACCACAGATACAACAGATGCACGTGCACGTGAACGCACATACCACAGATACAGATGCACGTGCACATGAACACACATACCACAGATACAACAGATGCACGTGCACATGAACACACATACCACAGATACAACAGATGCACGTGCACATGAACACACATACCACAGATACAACAGATGCATGTGCACATGAACACACATACCACAGATACAACAGATGCACGTGCACATGAACACACATACCACAGATACAACAGATGCACGTGCACATGAACGCACATACCACAGATACAACAGATGCACGTGCACGTGAACGCACATACCACAGATACAACAGATGCACGTGCACGTGAACGCACATACCACAGATACAGATGCACGTGCACATGAACACACATACCACAGATACAACAGATGCACGTGCACATGAACACACATACCACAGATACAACAGATGCACGTGCACATGAACACACATACCACAGATACAACAGATGCACGTGCACATGAACACACATACCACAGATACAACAGATGCACGTGCACGTGAACACACATACCACAGATACAACAGATGCACGTGCACGTGAACGCACATACCACAGATACAACAGATGCACGTGCACGTGAACGCACATACCACAGATACAACAGATGCACGTGCACATGAACACACATACCACAGATACAACAGATGCACGTGCACATGAACACACATACCACAGATACAACAGATGCACGTGCACACGAACACACATACCACAGATACAGATGCACGTGCACACGAACACACATACCACAGATACAACAGATGCACGTGCACATGAACACACATACCACAGATACAGATGCACGTGCACACGAACACAACAGATGCACGTGCACACGAACACAACAGATGCACGTGCACACGAACACACATACCACAGATACAACAGATGCACGTGCACATGAACACACATACCACAGATACAGATGCACGTGCACATGAACACACATACCACACATACAACAGATGCACGTGCACACGAACACACATACCACAGATACAGATGCACGTGCACACGAACACAACAGATGCACGTGCACACGATCGCACATACCACAGATACAACAGATGCACGTGCACACAAATGCACATACCACAACACACAGATGTATGTATTTGTACACACACCTATAAATACACTCAGATGCATGTGTGCATGCACACACACACTGCCAATACACACAGATGTATGTGCACGTACACATATACCACAAAAATACACAGATTCATGTATGCACACACAGATTCATGTATGCACACACACATAGATGCATGCACACATAGGTGCATGCGTGTGCACACATATACTGAAAATACAAACAGATGCATGTGCATACACATATGCATGCACACACAGATGCATGTGTACACACATAGATGCAGGCACACAGATGCATTTACACACATAGATGCATGCACATGCATACAGATGCATGTACACATAGATGCATGTACACACATACAGATATGAGTACACACAAATGCATGCATGTGCAAATGCATGCACACACAAATGCATGCACACACAAATGCCTCCATACACAGATATAGAGATGCATGCACACAATATAGATGCATGCAAACATAGATACATGTACACAGCAGAGATACATGTACTGGTAAATGCATGCAGACACATGGATGCATGCACACATACACTCACAGATTCATGTACACAGAGATGAATGTACATGCACACACAGACACACAGATACACATACACACAGATGCAGGCACACACAGAAAGATAGAGATGCATGCATAGACAGATACAGATGCATGCATGCATGCAGACACACAGAGGTGTATGCACACACACATGCATACTCACACACACTAACACACACATTCACACATAAATAACTTTCAATCTGGGACCTGCATGTGAGAGGAGGCACGGGACACTTGTCTTCCACTGTCTAGTCTTCTTTTGTGTGGGCAGGCAAGTGTGTACGGTGTGTGTACAAGAGGACACCTGAGTGTGTGTGTCTGTGGAGGTCCAAAGGTGACATCAGGAATCATCCTGGATGCTCTACCTCCTTCCAGGGCACCTGCAATTGCAGGCTGCTGCCATTTCTGTCCAGCATTTTTACGTGGGCTCTGGGGATCCAAACTCAGGTTCTTCTGTTTGGGGGACAAAAGCTTTAACCCCCCATTTGACCACTATATAGATATTTTTAAAGCTTGCAAAGCATGATAACCCCTAAATTTTCACCCCTAAATTATACATTGAATTAAAACAAACAAATCAATTGCAAAGATTATGAACAGGAGGGATGGGGAAGGAGGGACACACCAGTAACAAGGAGAGAGGGGACCATGTTACAGCAGAGAAAATAGGCCACCATGAAGGACTGCAAGTAAGTAAGGAGACATCTGGTTAAGTTCACAGACTTTCCTTCCTGATCATTTACAACTGATGGGGTATGATCTCACCAGAAGGGGAGGGCGTATGTCTGGCAGATAGAAAGAAACCATTTTGCAAATGGGTGATTGACCCTTCCCTCACCGTGGTTTCCTACTTTTCTTACATCTACCTTTGAATATACTCTTATAACAAGACTCTAGTTTAACAGGTTTTTATCTCTGGCTAGGGGGTGACATCCAATACCCATCAGGATGGAGTGAAGGGCATTGCAGGAGCAGCAAAACTGAAAAAAAAAATCAACAAACCATAATTCAGAACATCAGAGACTCTATATCAAACACCTGGATCAGGCCTGCCTAATCTCTCCCCATCCTGAAGCTCAGGGAAATTTGCAGAAGAGGGGGCGGTAAGATTGTAAGAGCACAAGGATGGGAGGAGTAATGATATGCAAGATACTCCACACAACTTAGGGCCAAAGCAATCATATTTGAACTTTACATGCCCGCATAATGTCCAACACACTATTGACCCCACGAAGTCTAGCATTTGCTAAAGGCATTAGGATCCTTGGAGGCAAGGGACTGACAGCCTCAGTAGTGTTCCTATGCTTAACGGGAACACAGGAAAGGGTTCTGGGAAACGCCACTGGGTCCTTGCACCTCATCAGAGGAGGAAAGTTTGGCATGCACATTAAAAGATGCTTCGGGGATGGGAGGGGGAGGCACTGGGGGATGGGGAGGAAACGGGGAGGGGAGGGGGTACAGGGGGATAGGGGGTTGGAGGGAGGGGGGGACAGGTGTACGTGTTAAGTTTGTATGAGTGGAAATAAAAAAAGGGTTAAATTCTGTGTAGAACATGGGCCATTTTTAATATGACAGATAATCAGAAAATAAAGAAGTAAAATTCCACACAAATCAACACCAGCTAATAGTCACTGAATCTTACTAGTTTCAGAATTTCAGTGGGGTTTTCAAAAGATGATCCTATTGCTATAAAGAGGAGAGAATGAATGGTAAGAATAGAATACAGAAGACTGTGAGACACTTCAGTGAACAGAGGTTACTCGAAGGACAATCCTGAAGACTCGAGTTGAATTCCCAGATGCTGGTCAAGATGGAGGAGAGAGAGGACCACCGACTTGTCCTCTGACCTCCACCCATGCACTGGGCCCTGTGTGTTCCTCAACCCCCAATAAAAATGTGCATTCAGAGTGATTCCATCTCTCTTTCAATCTTGTATAGAAAAACATAGGCGAGAAATGCAGAAATCCAAGTAATCGCTTTCTGTAGGTGAAAGACTATAGCTTATGTGTATTTATTTCTCTTTCTGTTTCAAAAAAACCTGTCAGCTGTTTTCAACATTGATGCAATAGAATATAGTTTCACGATTCTTTTCTGCAGAGTTGCATAGACCTAGACCGATCTTCAGGAGCCAAATCCAACATTGTTTTCATAAACAATTTGACTTTATCTACTCATGATTGTCTCCCACTCATGATTTTACCCACGGGGTCTGTAACTTCTTCCATGGTAGGGCAGCCAAATGTGCTGCTTCTACCACTTGGGTTAAGATCAGAAATGTTTCTGTCTGGATCTCTGCAGCGAAATGACTTCAGCTTCCTGAAGCTTGGCTTTCAGATCGATCCCCATTTCCAAGAGCGAATGGAAGGAGAACAAACGCAGAAGCTAGTGGCCAGGAAGTGCTAGGAAACAACTAGTTCACAAAGGCCTACATGTGTAGGGTGACTGGTTACATCCAGTCTCTCCCTAAAACAGCGGCTCTGCCTCATCACTGTTTCAAAGCAGGGACTCCTGGTGGTCTTGAGGAATTGCGCTCAGCCCAGTGTTTGGAAGGTGACACTTGGCTAGAAAGGTGGGGGCTTGCCAGCCTCTCCCGGGGACCCTGGAAGGTGGAGCACTTGGGCAGATGTTTCCACCTGGAAATCTGTGGTGGCTGGCGTGGGCCTGGGTGGGACTGGCCTGCGTGGAATTGGCGTGTGTGTGCTGGCGTGGGTCTGACAGAGGGGCAGACTTGGTCAGAGCCTGGCCTGGGTGCTTGGGTGGGGCTGGCAGAGGCGGGTGTGGGCCTGGGGTGGGGTGGGCACCGCCTGGAATGCTGGTGCGGACCCCGAGGGCGACGCCCCGGGATGCCACCATCTCCTGGCGCCACTGTTCCCTTGTGAGTCCCATGGAGTCAGAGGCAGACACTTTCCCCCAAGGACACCACCGCATTCCTCGTGATTCATGGGGTCTCCTGGGCTCTCAAAGGGCAGAAGGGCCTCGTGGGTCTCGTGGGCAGCAGGGACAGACCGGCAGCTCGTGCAGCAGCTGGAAGCTGCAGTTACAGCAGTGGATGGAGAGGCGCCGTGCGGGTCTGAGGCTTGCGGGCAGGTCCTTCCCTCGTGGAATCACGTGCACGTGGGCGATGGCTGGGTGACTCCCTCTCCCTCCTTCCGAGGGCTGACGCTCTCTGCAGCGTGAGCGCAGTGGAGGGCCGCGTGGGCTGCGTGGGCTCTGCTGAGCCTGCGCACTGCCTCCTGCCAGCAGCGTCCGGAAGACGCTCCTGCCGCGCGCCGCACCCCCCACCACTGGGGTGCCCACGCCCACTCCACCCACGTTTGAATCTCCACGCCCCGCCCCACGTGCCACGGTGGCCGCCCGCACGGTGGTGGCAGTGAGTTTACCTGTTTGCTTTGGAGCGAGCTGACGCGGCGCTCAGTCTGCAAACAGCTTGGAGGTGGAGACGACACATCCGCTGGGCACTGTCCTTCCTTCAAGTGGTTTCTAACCCAGCTCCTGGGGCCCTTGCAAGTCCACTCCCCAAACTCTCCTGAGGCTGCATCTCATTACACATCTGGATTAAGACAGAGACAGCTAGGTTTACAAGGAAGCCAGCTGCTAATTACTGTTTTCTAAATGACGAAGTTTTATTGTCAACTAGCACTTAGTTACAGCGATGAAATGCATCAGGGCAGCGTTCTAGAACAAAGGTACTAATTGGTACTAATTTCATGGTTATTTTATAAGTAACCCCATAAAGCCTATTCAGATAAACTCTCCTTCCACAGAATCGAAAGCTAATTATGTCCCGGTTAGTTAATGGGTTTTCTGAGACTATATGATATGGAACAAGAAGAAAAGGAGTGACTAATTTCAGCAGGTGCTTGTCTTGACGAATGCCCATGGAAAATTTTGGAATGCAGGTGGGGCAGGTTGCGCCCAGTTTCCATCACATTCGCGTACACTCCAAAGAGGCCTGTGTGCGAAGACTACGACGCAGCACCTGGTCAGGCCGGGCAGACAGCTGAGATGCTCACTTTGCATAGTTTAATTCGTCTCATCACGTATTTATACTGGATTTGGAGTCCAGTGCTCTGGGAGAAGAACGTCCCCTTTGCTACCTGCGAGCTCTTGCGGCCCTAGTTTGCACAGCAGCAGCCGCAGCAGAGAAGCGGATGGCGCCCTAGGGTCACGTGCTGGTCCTCGGCGGCTTTGCACAGCGTGACCTTGCAGACATTTTCCTCGTGGCTTAACCAGCTGTTTCCCCCCAGCTGAGACACAATCCTGGCAGGTATCAGGATGCAAGACGGCCCCTTTCAAGCTTGGAGAAACCCTGGAGGTCCATTCCTCCGGAGCGCGGGCTTGTCTCACGGGGAATAGGTTGGGTGCGCTTCTTGTCTCTGTCAGAACTCGAAGATGCGTCAGGATTCTGGAATTCTTCTCTGTGATGGACTTCCCAACACATGGGCATGACATGATGTCTGTGTCCACGTGAACTTCTGACACCTGAGTCCAGGGATCCCTCAGTGTCGTGCTGGTCACAGCCAGCTTCCAGCCGCATATCAAAATGCTGACTTTGGTGTGACTCACCCCTCAGTGTGACTCACCCCCGACTCACACCTCAGCCGTGTTGACTGCAGTGAACGTGATGTCCGCCATACAGGTCAATGTCTAACATGTGCTGCAGGATGGAGACACCTGTCCACTCCAAGGGCAGCTGGGGTGAGGTCACTGTAGTAGACCCCGTGGACACAGCGTGGCACATGGTGCAGCGCACCGTGGGTCACTTGTCAGTGCACTGTGCAGTGCACAGTGGGTCATCTATCAGTGCTTGCAGTGCACAGTGGGTCATCTATCAGTGCTTGCAGTGCACAGTGGGTCATCTATCAGTGCTTGCAGTGCACAGTGGGTTTCCTGTCAGTGCTTGCAGCGCACAGTGGGTCATCTATCAGTGCTTGCAGCGCACAGTGGGTCATCTATCAGTGCTTGCAGCGCACAGTGGGTCATCTATCAGTGCTTGCAGCGCACAGTGGGTCATCTATCAGTGCTTGCAGCGCACAGTGGGTCATCTATCAGTGCTTGCAGCGCACAGTGGGTCATCTATCAGTGCTTGCAGCGCACAGTGGGTTTCCTATCAGTGCTTGCAGCGCACAGTGGGCCTCCTGTCAGTGCTTGCAGCGCACAGTGGGCCTCCTGTCAGTGCTTGTGGTCACTTGGAGGCCAGTCGGGTCGGCCGGCTGGGTGCCTCCAGTGTCAGAGCGATGTGTGGATGATTCAGTATGTCCTTCCTGATCACTCTGCATCAGACCCTCTGCAGTCACTTCCCCGATGATGGCAGGTGGGGAGGGCGCTGTGCTGCCCGGCGGCACTGGGGTGAGCAGCACAGGGCGTGTGGACGGCACAGGCAGCTGGGCAGATGCTTCTCCTTGTGCCCAGAGGTGCATGGGCACCACAGCTGTCCCTAGGCTGCCAGGACAGTCTGCACATGAGATTCCCTGGGCTGCAGGGCTGGAATGGGCCAGGGGGCTGCATGGAGGAGCCCGGCTGGGGCATGAGGGGCGGGGCTCTTTCTCTGGAAACGCCCATAGGGTGGTGATCCCGCAGCTCTCTAAGCGCAGCCAGGCGGATGAGTTGACCAATGGGAAATATTTGGGGTCTCTGAGGCTTGGGGCAGGGCTGTTGGGGTCCTCCTTCTCCCAGGTTAGCCAGGGAAGCTGAGTGCCGGGTGTGGAGGGCTGGGGTCTAGTCTCTTCAAGGTGTTGGCAGACCTGCTCGCGGCTGCACATCTCTGCCCCAGGTAGTCTGTTGAAATTGCCTTTTTTCCTGATGTACTTTCCAGTGGAAAGACATCAGTTACCCTGGTCATCCACCTTTATTAAGTTTGCCTTCATTGACTTTTATACATTTTATTTATTTGTTTGTTTGTTTGTTTGTTTGTTTGTTTGTTTACATGTGTAAGTGTGTGTGTCAGAGGGCCTTGTGTGTCCTTGTGGAGCACCAAGGGTCATTTCAGGAATTATCCTGTATTGCTTTTACCTTTCTGCTTAGCTCTGAGATTTCCCAGGCTCTGCCCACAAGGCCCTGAAGTGTCCCCCCACATATCCTGGGATCCAAATTCAGAACTTTCTGCTGTCAAGGCAGAATCTTAACCCCTGAGCCATTTCTCCAGTCCCTTCATAAACCAGAAGTATTATGAATTTGCCAACTAACTGCCTTTGGGATTAATTCTGTAGATTCTGCCCATGTAGCTCAATTAAATAAGCAGAGACAACCAACACCTGTCTTTGTACTTGGTCATTGTTTTGTCCTGTGAAGCAAACTATAACTTGCCTGTCACATCAGCTGTGGGAAAGAATCACGTTTCAACCAGTCACAGAAAACCAACAGATCACATGACAGTCTGATAACCATCTAGCTTTAACCAATCAGAGACGCCTCTGGTTGCGTCAGCGGTTAGCCTATGAGAGGCGGCTGTTCTCGGCGTTGTTGGCATCACCTCAACCTTTGCGGGTTCACTTGCTGCCTTGGGCCGACCCTCAAGCCAGTCTCTGCTCAAACGCTGCTGCAGTGCACTTATCTGAAGTCTGTTTCAATGATGTAAAGGAAAGAAGTGCATAAGCGGGCGCGTGTGTGTCTGGACATACGCCCCGCCTCGCAAACACACGTTCTCACTGCAGTCACTCTCGTTGTATTATCCGCAGTGCAACTTGCCACGAGGGAAATAATGCCCCTCTGGGAGCAGGGTTTCGCTGGCGTTGATGAAGCACGTCTCTGCTGCTCTTTTGTCATCGACGATCACAGTTATTTTATCCTAATTAAAAAGCAGCAATGGAAGCGCTTTTCCATAGCACACGGCTCTGAACAACCCGCCGAAGTCATTCTGCGTGTTTGTTGTGTGTGTGCAAGCACACGCCAGTGCGCTATGGTCCTCTTTCCTTTTACAATTGGAATCAGATTTTTTTCTATGCTGTTGAAGTTCTTTCGGTGCAGACAGAAAGAGGCCCAAGGGCCATCACAAAACCTCTATTTGTTCCGGTTGCATGTGGGCGGGTGGCTGTGTCCCTCAGGGAGCATGTTTGAAGGGAAACAGGAAGTGGCAGATGGAATGCCAACCCTCCACTGCACGCAGGATGGAGTTCCGGGGCAAGGTGTGATCTATCTTAGTTAGGGAAGGTCTTTGGAGGTCGTCCTTAGCCAGGCCTAGGGCAGCCATGCTGGGGGTCTCTGAAGGTCTTGGGAGGTCACCCCCCTGTGCTGGGATCGCCCTGCAGAAACACCCCCTGCAGCTGGGGAGGAGCTGACTCCCACCCCCACAAGTGCTAAGGTCCCCGCCCCCTTGCTTATAAAGGATATGGATATCAGTTCTCCTTTACAGATAAGCCCTCCCTTGAGGTGGGCACAAGATAACTGGCTGGGCCCAATGTGAGCTAACCAAAGAGGAAAAGCCACTACCCCAGGGTTTGCCTACCTGTATAAGTCCGCCTGACCTCGGCCGCCGGCCCGGGCACCTGCCCCTTGTGGTACTCCATGTCTAGCTCCTCGCCCCTCATGGATTCCATTCCAGGGGTCCATGATTTCTCCAGGGCACCATGCCCCTCATGTACTCCACGCCTGGAGTCCATGAGTTCTGTTCTTTCCCTCCACTAACAAACTCTACCTTAATCCTCCACATGTATTCTGGTTTCAATCTTTGGCGCTGAACGGAAGAAGTTGGATACTCACAGACTTCTAAGAGTCAGTCTCCCAACGATTCCCCACTGCGGGGACTACCCTGAAGGAACACACCTTATTAATCTGGAGGAAACTGTTTTCTAATCCTTCAGAGACAAGGCCACCAATTTCCCCACCCTGTGTTCATGTAAAGACATGGAGATTAGTTCTCCGTTGCAGATAAGCTACACTACAGGTTGGCCACAGATTAACTTGTTGAGACCCAATATGAACAAACAATGAAATGCAGAGGATCGAAAGCTCCACTCAGGTTTGAAGAACGAGGGCTAACCAACGAGGAAAAGACACTTTTCCTGAACCTGCCTAACCCTATAAATACCCGTGGTCCTGGCAGCCATCTTTGGCTCTCTTGCTCCTCATCGATTCATGATCTGGACTCTGTGAGTCTTTTTCCGGCTCCCTTGCTCCTCAGGGATTCCAATTCTGGATTCCACCTCTGGAATCCATGAGTTCCTTTCCTGGCTCTCTGGCCCCTCACACACTCCATGTCTCTGGGCTCTTTTCTTTCTCTCCTCTAGTTCTCTTAACGCCTCATGTTGGCACGATGCACAGACGGCTCTTACGGCTCTTACCCTTCACGGAATCCATGTCCACGAGTCCGTTCTTTCTCTCTAATAAACTCTGCCTCAATCTTCTGTCGGTGCTCTGGTTTTCATCGTTGACTCCCGAGCACAAGAACATGGACTCATAAAACCACACCTGCATCGTTAGCACGTCCACAGTGTGTGACGGCCACCCCGCACTGGACCAGCGTCCAGCGTCCATGCAGAACGCAAACCAGGTCCTTTCCCGAGGCCACCTCTGATAGCCAATAAACTGCAGACGGACATGAGATATGAAAGGCTGATAAGTACTATTGAAAATATAGTGTAAGGAACTTTTTAGGACAGGTGGGTTGGGGGCGATAGGGGACAAGGCCACATTGGGAAAGGGGGTGATCCAGGGGGGAGGGGATACTGGAACTATGGATCGAGTCTGCAGATGAGGCAGGAACAAGCTGATGCACCAGCACGGGATCCTGCTTGCTGGATGAGGAGGAGGAGGTCAGGAGACAAACAGCACAACCTGCTGCCAGTTACGGACCCCGCGAGAAGTTACGTCTCATTGTGTGAGGACAGCCCATTGCAGAACTTTAAGAATGTTGTGGCTTTTTAGTTTGGAAGAGATTTTCCCTTGCTATTTGTGCGGGCAATCCACTGCAGGGTGTTGCAGTCCGCCTGCATGGTTGCTGATAAATGACCATCACACAGCTTAAGGGAACAAGGAGTTTGCTTTCTTATGACAGTCTGGTTACAGTTCTTAGTCCAGCTTGACGGGAGAGCAGCACCAGCACCAGGGCTGAGGGAACTGGCCACCATAATGGCTGAGAGATGGACGATCCTTACTTGCCAGACCAGCATGTCTGGCCAAGTATACAGAGGATGCCAACTCTCTCAACCAGCTCTCTGTGATTTATCCAGGGCCTAATCCCACCCACCATGGGCTGGGTCTTCCCCAGCAGCCAGACAATCTCCTTCAGCTTTGCTCTGGGCTTAACTCAACCATCAACTCTCTACAACTGTGCCCAGAGCTCAAACCCTCAACAGTCAAGTTGGCACCTGTGCCTACTTATGACACAGGGCAAGATCAGAAGTCACACATTTAAAACCTGGTGCCCTGATCTCGACTGTGGCTGGTGGTGTGGCCCAGAGAGCAGGAAAAGTGGTCAGATCTGGGGCTGTTTTGAAAGTGAAGCCAAACTGAGTCTATGATTCATGGTGATGAAAGACGCAAGCCCAAGGAAGCTTCCAGATTCCAGCCAGCTGCAGCCTGTGTTGGCCTGAGGATGGCTGAGATTGAGAGAGGTGGGGAGGGTGGGGGGAGACAGAGATATCAAGGAGGGAGAGAGACATATGACATAGAGAGAAGTGAGACAACACAAAGAGAAGAGAGACAGATAAACAGAGTGAGACCCAAAGAGAGTGAGCTGAGATTATCAGAGAGACACAGAAAGAGAGAGAGATTCCAGCAAGAACAATGATGATGTCTCGTATCATAGTGGGAGAACCATCTTAGTATATGCAGGATCTAATAATGCAAATCAGATGTGGAGTTTCAAAGTACAGTATAGCTCAGTGCCAGGCGAAGGGTATTAGTAGGAACTGCCCTCTGGTGAGACACCATCTCACTTCTGCAAAGATCTCATTCCAGGGGCCAGGGAGGTGGCTCAGTGAGTAGATGCCTGATCACACACCTGGTAGCCTGACTTTGATCCCTGGAAGCCCACGTGGTGGGAGAAGCTAGGTTGAGATGTTGCCCTAGGTGTTTCAGTGGTGTATTTGTTACAGCCATACAGATATGAAACTCAGACATCCTCTATCTTGCAGATGAGGAAGCACAGGGCTGTGTAGCACCTGAAAGTAGGAGTGTCAGTTGAAACCAGGAGAGGATGCACAGGTGTGTAAAGCATGGCTTTGAAAGCCTTCTCCGTGCTGCTCTTTCCTCCGTTGCTTGGAAGGATTTGTCTCTACAAGGGTGTTTGTCTATGTAAATTGACCTCCAGTTCTCGGAGGTTCATGTTGCTGTGATTTGACTTAGCCATGTTTAGACTTATGCGATGCTCAGAACTCCCTCCAGATTTACTCCTACCCATGGTGAATCTCGATACTTGAGCTAGTTTCAGAAGATGGTTTTGATTGTGAGTGGTAGTAAGCAACAGAGATGTGCGTCTCTGATGAATAAAGCATGTGTGTCAATGAGCCCAAGAGCTGGAATCTCGGGAGAATGAGCCTGGAATGTTCTCCTGTCCCGACCTGCCTCACTCACCTCTCACTAGATTCCACCCAGACTGTGTGGACGCCGCTTCAGTCAGAAGTAGGGAGGGAACAGCATTCGCGTCTGCTTAGCCCGCCCTGCAGACTAACCTGAGGACTGGGAAGAGACCAGGTGATCCTTAGCTTCACAGGATTCTGGGGGCTGTTGTTTTACCAAAGACCATCACTTATGCTTTACAGGGTAACATGCTGCTTCTGCAACATTTATTGCGTAAACCATGAATTCATAAATTTAACATGACACATAGCAGAGAGCATTTTATATCTTCAATGCATTCATAGTGTTGCAGTTCACCTGCCTGGTTGCTGATAAATGACCATCAGACAGCTTAAGGGAACAAGGGGTTTATTTCCTAACGACAGTCCGGTTACAGTTCTCAGTTCAGCTTGATGGGAGAGCTCGCACCAACACCAGGGCCGAGGGAACTGGCCACACCATCTCTGGCCAAGTCTGGCCAAGTATACACCAAGGATGCCAACTCTCTCAACCAGCTCTCTGTATTTTATTCACCTGTTCAGGGCCTAGTCCCACCCACCACGGCCTAGGTCTACTCTATCAGCTAGACAATCTCCTGCAGATTTGCTCTGGGCTTAACTCAACCATTAATTCTCTACAAATGTGCCCAGAGCACAGTAAAGTTGACACCTGTGCTTAACTATGAACATAAGTATATGTCTATACACATACACATGCAAGCACATGCATACACGTATGTACACATGCATATATGCATGCACACATGTGCACATAGGCACACATATGCTGGCATATGCACGCATTCAAACTCATGCACACACATATGCATACACATGGGTACACATATACACATGCACACACATATAATGTACACACATGCACACACATATGCATACATGTACATACATATACACATATCTTTCTCTGAACCATTCTTAATCTTTGCTGCCTTGAAGCTGGGAGCAGAACTTGGGACTAGATTGCGAGCGGACTCTCAACTTGCCCACTCGCCCTCCTGCCTTGCATGTGAAATCATGAACATTCGGAATGCTGTTCTTCCTCGGATGAGTTCACTAACATCCGAAGATCCCTGGATCTTGTTCATGTGAGTCTGAGCGGCTTCAACGCATGACGCTTCCCTGGCAGCAACCCTACATGCAAATATAGAATCAGAGCTAGTAAATTTCTGTCTTAATCCATTTATGCCGATTTCCTTAAATCGTTCACTTATGGGGGGATCACAACTAAGTTGTGGGCTTGTGCTATTTTTCTATGAATTTTAGGCTTGATAAAATAATCTCCTTGCTTCGCATTTCTGTGAATAATCTATTCAGTGTAAATTGATTAATTATTTAATAAATAATGGACACATGACCACCACACAATGTAGCTGAAATGCAGAGATAGCAAAGCATTTGTGAGCTTGATTTTTACTTGGGACAAAATGGGCCAAGTGTAATTCTCAGGGTAGAAGTTAAAGGCAGGAGTAAAGCTAACAAAAAGCGGGCAGATGCTCACGTGCACCTGTGGGTGGGGGGGCAGATGCTCACATGCACCTGTGGGTGGGGTCAGATGCTCACATGCACCTGTGGATGGGGGCAGATGCTCACGTGCACCTGTGGGTGGGGTCAGATGCTCATGTGCACCTATAGGTGGGGAGTCAGATGCTCATATGCACCTGTGGGTGGGGGAGTAGATGCTCATGTGCACCCGTGGGTAGGGTCAGATGCTCATGTGCACCCGTGGGTAGGGTCAGATGCTCACGTGCACCTGTGGATGGGGGGGCAGATTCTCATGTGCACCTGTGGGGGGGGGCAGATTCTCATGTGCACCTGTGGGTGGGGGGGGCAGATGCTCACGTGCACCTGTGGGTGGGGTCAGATGCTTACGTGTAGGTGTGAATGGGGGTCAGATGTGGTTCAGAGAGAGTTCAGGAGCTGAACCAAGGGTCCATATGCTCTTTTGCGGGGAGAATGCAGGTAAATGGAGTGCTGAGTGCTCGTTTGCCCTGGATTAAGTTAAAACAGACACTTGGGAACGAGCTCCATCCACGTTCCCAGCAAATGGACCACTGTGGGAAAATCACATGATGAATGTGGCTGCCAGAATCTGAAATTACAAAGACATTCTTTTAAGAGGCGTTCGGCTGCCATGTAAATTAGCCCAGTACATACCAACAGACGCATGTAAATGATTTAATAATTTCTATCTAAATATCTGTTAAGCATTTCTATTAAAATGTCAGGGCACCGCTGGCCAGGTGATGAATGAGGGCGCTGTGAATGAGAGAGAGCTTGTCCAAAGGCTCATGATCAGCTCTCTGGGGGTTCATACCGAGAGCAGGGGTGTCCCTTATTGCTTCATGACACAAAGGTTTCTTCAGGGAGCCTTTGAATTGGTTTCATTACATTGTAGCTAATTTTAACTTGATTAAGATTTATGGGGTGTATACATTGCCTTTCACCAAACATAAAGAACTCAAAAAATATATAATGATCTTTAGAGTCTCAGGAGGTGGAGGGGGAGACAGGCAAGGGACACATCTTCTAACTGGAACCCACCTTTTTGCTTACAAGTACACAACTGGAAGGGCCGGAACCCTGTGTTCGGCGCGGCCTTGCTTTCCATACCATGTGAAGATGAAGGTGCTAGAAGACTTGTTCGTGTTTCCTGTGTCACCTTGTTCTAGGAGGACCTTAAATGTGCATCTGATCACACCCCTCAGAGTTAGAGAAACCGAGGCAGCACTGCGTAGACAGGTCTTCCCCGCTCTGACAATGCATTGTATTATTTCCAGATACCACAGGCTCACCAACTATAATAATCATTGTTTAACCAGTTTTAGAGGTGAGAAATACCTTTTGTAATTGAAATTTACATTTCTCTATGCTTGAATATATTTTAAATATGCTTATGGACGACTGACACAGCTTCGAATAAATTCACTGTTGACCTTTCAGCATACTTTCGATCATCGACTGTTAATTTCTCAATGATGAAATGTATTTCATTATTCTAATGGTGCCCGTGAATATTTATTCTGTGAGGTCCCTTGTCACGGGGGTAATTTACCACGGCATCCAGCGCAGCCACCTGAATGAGAAGACGTTGGACAGTCTCCAGCAGCCTTGCGGTTGACTTAGTGTCATCTATCTCTTTGGGAACAGCAGGGACCATGATGACTCTGTCCACACTCAGATTTAGAGCTCCTCCAAATATGAAATATTCATACCGCAAACACACACTCCCTGACAGCCATTCATACATTATCTCTTCTGCCTGTGCAATAAGCCGTCCACATTCCAGGAAGCGAATATAAATTAATAGGCATAAATATATTCACATGAAATTTGAGCAACTGGGTGGCACGTTGCAGTTCTGGCCGCAGGGCTGAAGTGAAATTCAGACTGCGTTGACAAAGTCTGATTGACCTTTTGAATTATTCTGCTCAGGCTGTGACTAGCTTAACATTTTTCATCAGTAACTTCATACCCAGTCAACTGTTTGTTTTTCTCCTTATGCATTCTCAAAATTATTACAGCAGTGGATCTTCTTTCATTTATTTATTATTATTATTAGTATCATCATTATTATTGTGATTATTATTGCTACTACTATTTCCACTGCTCCACCTGTCCAGGGCACAGGTGTGGGGCATGCTCAGCACGAGCAGGGTTGGGCATGGGCCCTGGGCATGCTCAATAGAAGCACCCACTCTATCACTGTTACATCCCAGCCCTGGAGTTCTTCTGTTCTTCTAGGAAAATATTGTTTTTTCCCCATAGGACATCCTCAAGGTGATTTTGTGTTTGCTTATTTAAAGTGAGAACGCTGAGCACTGTAGTTTTTACCTGGAAACCTTGATCCTCTGCAGCCGCAGGAAAGACACGTGACACGTTGCTTTTTCCTGACTTACGTGAAGTAGCAGAGCGATTTGCAAAGGTGAACAAGCAAACCAGTGCTTAGAGAGCAGGCTCTTGGGCCTTCCTCAAAGTGAAGCAGAATCACAGAATCATCCCTCACCAGCCCACAGCTAAGGCAGCTTTTGTGTTTGGAATGGAGGTATTGCTCTTCTGGCGACTGACACACCTAGACAGTTGAGTCCCCCTTGGATCTACACACACACACACACACACACACAGTACTGTATCTGCTCTTGGGTTTGGGTGAAGATTTCCTGGATGCTCTGTACCTATGGGCCTCTCAGCTGACTCGTAACCCACCAACATAGGGTTTTACTCTTCCCCAGGACACTTGCAGAGTCGTGGCACAGTTTCTTTTCTTTCCCTTCTATTTCTTCTTCAGCATTTACAGCAGGAGCCTTTGACATTGCAGCCCTGTGCACGTGTGAGCTCGTGTGTGAGCTCGTGTGAGAACATTGTGTGTGAGCGTCATGCGAGCATCATGGCATTGTTAGGTGTCAGCATCTTGTGTGAGCATATGTGGGCATCATGCATCAGCATTGTATATGAGCACTGTGTAAGCATATTGTGTATGTGCACATGTGTGGGCATCATACATGGGTATCACGCATGAGCATCGTGTGTGGGCATCACGCATGAGCATCGTGTGTGGGCATCACGCATGAGCATCGTGTGGGCATCACGCATGAGCATCGTGTGTGGGCATCATACATGGGCATCACGCATGAGCATCGTGTGTGGGCATCACGCATGAGCATCGTGTGGGCATCATACACGAGCTTCGTGTGTGGGCATCATGCACGAGCATCGTGTGTGGGCATCATGCATGAGCATCGTGTGTGGGCATCATGCATGAGCATCGTGTGGGCATCATACACGAGCATCGTGTATGGGCATCATGCATGAGCATCGTGTGGGCATCATACATGAGCATCGTGTGTGGGCATCATGCATGAGCATCGTGTGTGGGCATCATGCATGAGCATCGTGTGTGGGCATCATGCATGAGCATCGTGTGGGCATCATACACGAGCATCGTGTATGGGCATCATGCATGAGCATCGTGTGTGGGCATCATGCATGAGCATCGTGTGGGCATCATACATGAGCATCGTGTGTGGGCATCATGCATGAGCATCGTGTGTGGGCATCATGCATGAGCATTATGTGTGGGCATCATGAGATAGATCAAATGCTGAACATACTTACAATGTCCTCTTGTGAATGAATGAATGGTATTAACAATGATTAAGCAACCAAGACACTACTCCATGATGAGGCATAACATTTCCATGAGTGAAATAATGCATTCTAAAACTCTTTGCTGCAAAGTGTGTAGATTCAATGGAATTGCTGTCAGAGGAAAATCTGCACTTTGACCATTGCATCCAAATAAAATATCACCCGTGAGTCTGAGGTGCTAGTAAAGTGAATGGGATTTCTCAGCTGAATGGATTTTACACACTGAATCATCATTGTGTCCTCAAGAGCAATTTCCAAGCTTAACATTACAGTCATGGTAATCATTCGAAAGGTGTTCTATTAATATGTTTACAAAACGATTTGCTTTTCTATTGGTTTAATAATAACCCAAGAAGTGCTGACTTGCTCTGCACACACACGTGCATATCTGCAGAAGTCTTGTGGACAGGGGCGTCTGGTGGCGTCCTTGATTCTTCTTCATTTCCCCAGTCCCGTTATTCCATTAGTCGCGGCCCCCTGACCCCTGCCTCATGAAGAGTCAGGTTCAGCTGTTTGTTTTGCTTCCATCCTCAACATTTCTCTGTATGCCACAGTTATTTCTCCCCAGAACTGCTAAAGTCTCTAAACTCTTTTTTCATGCTGTGGAAAATGGTCCTGCTGGCACATCAGCTATGCTGAGGGGGTGGGGTGGGGTGGGAAGCTCACGACTGAATAGGAATCTGTTGTGTGAAACATTGCCGTAAGCCACAAGATAGTCAAAGCTTATCAAACCAGAGCATGTGGGATGCACTCAGCACATTTTTTAATTCCTACATATTAATAAGACTTTGGATAAGTCAATCTAGAAGGAAATGCTGCCCGGGTTAGGGTTCTGAAGAACACTGGCTGTTCGAGAACATTCCTTAGTTTGGCAAGTTGTAACATCCACTCTTAACTATTGCTGTGAGAAAGCACTCAAAGTCAAGCAACTTAAGCGAGAAAGGGAGATTTATTCAGCCTACGGTTCCAGAGGGGAGAAACAGTCTTTCATGGTGACGTGGCTGATGGCTGAAGGTAGAGGCAGCTAAGTCACCGCAGACATCCCTGGAGAGAGTCTCTTCTTCCCAGTCTCCTGTTCTCCTGTTCTGAGGTTCCTTTTAGCTGGTCGGCTCCTGGGAGGTTCCAACGAGATCTAAGGAGGTTCCAGTTGGATCTAGGGCTGGTCTTTGTATTGGAAATGTATTGATCCAAGTAATTTCTTCAGGTGGTCTCAGCTGATCTTAGTTAATGCCAGATGTGGCCAAGTTGACATCCAAGATTAACTATCACACAACTGGTGACCAAACTCTGGGAGACCCGTGTGACTACCTGTCCCAGACTGCAGGCTGCCTTCCCCACAGCCTCTGGACACACGCTTCTGACGCTGCTCGGAGCGGTCAGTCGTGCCACCAAGACAGCTAACTTTGTGCTAGTGGGCTCTTGCAGCTGCAGAGGGTACGACGATCAGGTTTGCCCGCACCCTGGATGCTGGGACTAACCTCGTCTTGGGAGCCCCGATGGTGGAGTTTGTGGGTCAGTCACATGGCTGCTTGGGTGACCGCCGAGGTCACGCTCCTGAGAGAATCTATGGGAGTGCCCGCGTCTGAGTCAGTGCACCGTGGAGTGGAGGAGGGGCGCCCCGTCAGCGTGGGGTCCTGTCTTCCAGCTCGCCACGGATGCAAAGGGAGCAGAAGGCGGGTAGGGGCGAGTTCTCTCTTTCTCCAAGGACGCTGGGCATCCACCTTCTGTCCTTTGGCACTGGATTCCGTTCTTGAGTCCTTAGACTTACAGTCTAGGGCTGTGGGTCATGCCAGGCCCTCGGCGTCTCTGTCTTGGACAAGCCCCGCCTTCCTTCTCTGTCTTGGACAAGCCCCGCCCCCCACTTATCTATCTTGGACAAGCCCCGCCCCCACGTCTCTGTCTTGGACAAGCCCCGCCCCCACGTCTCTGTCTTCACAAGCCCCACCCCCACGCCTGTGTCTTGGACAAGCCCCGCCCCTCACTTACCTATCTTGGACAAGCCCCGCCCCCACGCCTCTGTCGTGGACAAGCCCCGCCCCCACGTCTCTGTCTTGGACAAGCCCCGCCCCCCACGTCTCTGTCTTGGACAAGCCCCGCCCCCCACGTCTCTGTCTTGGACAAGCCCGGCTCCCGGCGTCTCTGTCTTAGACAAGCCCCTCTGCTGGGTTCCTGTGTTGTCCGACTTTGTCATCTACCTTTGTCAAAACGATTTAGGAGAAGCAGGGCTTCATTCCCCAGTTCTTGGCCACAGCTCTTGATGAGGGCAGGAGAGTTCATGCCAACCTCAGGGGTGAGAGCGCGGCCACACGGAATCCACAGGAAGGGCCGAGCAAAGACCTGCTTCCCAACCTACCAGTCTCCCGAACTGGTAACCAGTGATCTTTACATCTTATTTACCTGCGGGGAACGGTGCCGCCCACGCTGGGCCGAGTCTCCTGACATCAGTTAGAAAATCTCCTGCACACTTGCTCAGAAGCTGGACCTAACGGAATAACTGTTCTTTGTACTTCTTATGCCTAAAATGTTGATTCTCAATTGTTAGACTCACACCTGAAACTGGCACAAGTGCACACAGAGCGACATCACCTCTCTCTGTCTCTCTCTCTGTCTCTCTGTTTCTCTTTCGCTGTCTCTCTCTTTGTCTCACTCTCTACACACACACACACACACACACACACTCGCCATCCACAATTGCTTCTGTTTCTCTGGAAAATCCCAACACAGTGATGTAACATAGTGATGCAAACTTTCCACTCATGGAGAATAGCCACCTTTACCTCTGAAGCCACTGAGAATATAACTAATTTAGTTAGGAAAATGAATGCAGGTGAAAGAAACAGCATTTATCACATGCTGAGCACTCGCCAGAGGCCGGGCCTTCTTGAAGGACCCTCCTGCGGAGACCAGCATGCCCAGTGCTGCCAAGTGGCTAATCCTTTCTTCTCAATGGAAGTTTGCATGCAGAATACTGCTGAGCATGAATCTTACAAACCTGGCCTTGTGCCAGGCCAGTACAGCAGCTTGGTTCATTTTTTTTTTTTTTTGAGGCAAAGGGTCATATAACACAGACTGTCTAACCTTGGACTGCTATGTAGCTGAGGGTAACCCCAAACTTCTGACCTTCCTGCCTCTACCTCTAAGTGTGAGATTACAGGTGCTGGCCACAGTTCTAGATTCTAGTTGGTGAGGCATGCTGGTCATTTCCAGGGTCTGATGCACATAGGCAGGCACTGTCTAATGAGCTACGTTCTCAGCCTAGCAAAACCTAGAGCTTAAAGAATCACACAGAACTGTAAAGATGAGTGGTTTATCTACTGTCTGAAACTGCACTAGGAGGTCACAGAGACACAGGGACCAGTAAATAAAACGTTAGAGGCTGTAAACTTTTGATTGTCAGTCTTTGTAAGTCCTGGCTGTTAATCTTTGTGTGTAAAGTCTTGGTTGTTGATCTTTGTGTGTAAAGTCCTGGCTGTCAGTCTTTGTGTATAAAGTCCTGACTGTTGGTCTATGTGTATAAAGTCCTGATTGCTATTCTTTGTGCAATGCATAAATTCTTGGCACAGTGTTTGCAAAGTGTAGCAATTGGTAAATTTTAATCTCCACTGTGGAAGATCGCAAGGACCTTATTGCATATAAAGAAGTGCAATCCGTTTCCACATCTTCTCTTTTATCTTCTCTCCGTGAAACGTGCACTGTTTGGTTACTTGTTTATCTTATGTGTGTATGTTTTGTGAGTGTGTTTCTGTCATATGTGTGTGCCTGTTGTATGTGAGTGTATGCATGTCATATTTGAGTGTATGCATGTCATATGTGAGTGTATACATATCGTATTCAAGTGTGTGCATGTCTTATGTATGTGCATATCATATGTGAGTGTGTGCCTGTCATATGTGAATGTGTGAATGTTGTATGTGAGCGGGGGCATGTCTTATGTGAATGTGTGCATGTTGTATGTGAGCGTATGCATATTGTGTTTCAGTGTGTGCATGTCATATGTGAGTGTGTGCATGTCATATGTGAGTGTGTGCATGTCATGTGTGTGCATGCCATATGTGAGTGTGTGCATGTTGTATGTGAGCGTATGCATATCATGTTCGAGTGTGTGCATGTCATATGTGAGTGTGTGAATGTTGTGAGTGTGTGCATGTTGTATGTGAGCGTATGCATATCATGTTCGAGTGTGTGCATGTCATATGTGAGTGTGTGAATGTTGTGAGTGTGTGCATGTTGTATGTGAGTGTGTGCATGCCGTATGTGAGTGTGTGCATGCCGTATGTGAGTGTGTGCATGCCGTATGTGAGTGTGTGCATGTTGTATGTGAGCGTATGCATATCGTGTTCGAGTGTGTGCATGTCATATGTGAGCGTGTGCATGTTGTATGTGAGCGTATGCATATCATGTTTGAGTGTGTGCATGTCATATGTGAGTGTGTGCATGTTGTATGTGAGCATATGCATATCGTGTTTGAGTGTGTGCATGCCATATGTGAGTGTGTGCATGTCATATGTGAATGTGTGAATGTTGTATGTGAGTGTGTGCATGTCGAATGTAAGTGTGTGCCTGTGTGTAGCAGGGGACAACATGTGGTCATCCCTTCCTTCCTTCTATCTAGTGGGCGTCAGGTCTTGGAGTTGATTTCTGAGGTACAAGCGCCTTTGCTGCTGAGCCGTCTCCGGTCCCCCCAATAAGTTTTCAAGTACATTTACCTTACGTGCTGTTTTACTATCAATTTTTGCTACATTTTTCCTTTTAGTCCAAGACTAGCATGGAAAATTGGATTTCACAGTTGTTCCTTACTCCTGAGAGGTTGCAGCCTGGATGTAACTTGGTGTGTGTTTTCGCACTGTTATTGTGATGTATTGATGATGAAGGATTGCTACTGAGCTACAAATGTACACCGTGTTGCGGCTTTGAAGTCGGCAAAGAGAAATGGAAGCACGTTCACTGGCTGGCCCTGGGCAGCGTGTGCCTGTGTCTGTATTGGCCTGGGAATCTGGACAGGGCATGTTTTCATCTTGGCCTAAATAGAATCATTGCCAGAGCAGTGAATGAAGGCGCGGTCCACACAGGAGCCGGCTGGATGTGTAACGAGCGTATGATATCCCCTGACTCCAATCTTCCGTCCTTCGTGGGCTCCAGCCGTGGTGGGGGTCCTGCCCGCCCAGCGCAGAACTAATTTTCTTCCCTCTAGTATGAACTTCTGCGTCCTTTGTGCATCGTCAGCATGTTTGTGAAGTTTGATAGTAAAGTTTATAGTGGCAATGCAGAAAATTGAATTTAATTTCACGTTCCCAGATGGCCTTCCTGTGCTAGTGAGAGTTGTGTTGTTGTTATTTTATTTTCGAAACTGAATTACTATTTCAAAATAGAAAATAGCCAAATAGCCAATGTATTTCTGGAAGATGAAGGGCAAATGGAAAAAAGTGTTTTCCAGCAGTGCTGGAGACACGGAGAATTTATGATATTCCAGATGAGTAATGAGATAAAATCCATGTGTTAAGATCCAGATTTTGTAAGTAATCAAAGTTGTTTCCTTTCTTTTCCTTTGTCCTTCTGTGGATGGAGTCATGTTTTCCAAGGATGATAGAAGCAACTTTTCAAACTCTGACATCCGCTGGTCTGCAAAATCAACAAAAATAACCACAAAATTCCAAGAATACAAACTTATTGTGTGTGTGCACGTGCGTGTGAATGTGTGTCTGCATGTGTGCGTGTGTGCACGTGCATGTGAATGTGTGTCTGCATGTGTGTGTGTGCACGTGCGTGTGAATGTGTGTCTGCATGTGTGAGTATGTGCACGTGTGTGTGAATGTGTGTCTGCATGTGTGTGTGTGCACGTGCGTGTGAATGTGTCTGCATGTGTGAGTGTGCACGTGCGTGTGAATGTATGTGTATGCATGTGTGCATGTGTGCACGTGCGTGTGAATGTGTGTCTGCATGTGTGAGTGTGTGCACGTGCGTGTGAATGTATGTGTATGCATGTGTGCATGTGTGCACGTGCGTGTGAATGTGTGTCTGCATGTGTGCGTGTGTGCACGTGCGTGTGAATGTGTGTCTGCATGTGTGTGTGCGCACGTGCGTGTGAATGTGTGTCTGCATGTGTGTGTGTGCACGTACAAGAAGGCACTGGAATGTGTCTGTCTGTGCAGGTCTGTGCCGACACTAGGAACATCCTGCATTGTTCTTCCTGCACATTGCTTTGTTCTGGATTTTCCATATGCTGCTTTCCAGGGCAGGACCTTGGCAGGCTGCTCTCTGGGGTCTGGGGATTGAACTCACATCCTTTTGCTTATGAGGCAAAGGCGTTATGCCTTGCGCAGTCTCCCTAATGCACAGAAGCTGGTGAAAGGAGAGGGAGGAAGAGGGAGGGGCAACCAACCACTCATGTTGGTATAAAAGGAGAATTTTTTTTAAATGTTTTTACTACTCTTTAATTACATGTTTTGCTTAATTATACAAGCTCAATAGGTACCCCCTCTTCTCCCTTCTCCCTTCGTTCCCTCTTGTTGTTCCCCATTCCATTCTCCCCACTTCTCACTCTCCCCTCCTTCTCCTCCCTTTTCCTTCCCTCCCCCCTTGTGTTTCCTGCCTTCTCCCTCCATCCTCCAGAGCATCTGTTTATGTGGGCGCTGAATTTCCCTCTGAGTCGTCTACACTAGTGAGAGTTCAGGACTCAGTGGCATAGCTTGGGGTCCTTTGTTTGACCTCCTACTAATGTGGGAACTCTGTTATGAATGTTGAGCCCCTTGCCTCTAAAGATCCTACTGCCTGAAACTCCCCTGTGATCCCTGCTAGACTTTGGGGGGTTGTTGACATGTCAGCCATCGTGCAGGTCAGCCATCGTGGCGATATCCTGGCTGCTGCAGCTCTGACTTGTGTGGACTATCTTGCATATTGTTGGTCTTCCCCATCTGTAGGCTCTTACAATCTTGCCAGCACCTTTTCTACATGATTCCCTGAGCTTTAGGATGGGAAGAGACTTGGTTGGTCTGGTTTCAGGAGAATTTTGTAGATTATTTGTTGTTCTGAATTATGGTTTGTTGTTTTTTTATTTTGCTGTTCCTGCACTGCCCTTGGCTGCATTCTGATTGGTTGTCAAGGTCATCTAACCGAAGATAAAAGACTGCTTAAGTGAAGATCTTGATAGAAGAGGCTTAAAAGTAGATGAAGATCTGTTAAGGGCACCGAGACCCCTGGAGGCAAGGGATTGACAGCCATAGTAGTGATCTTATGCTTAAGGGGAACAAGAGAAAGGGCTTATGGAAATGCCACTGGGTCCTTATATGTCATCGGAGAGGAGGACCCAGTGGAGAGTTAGGCGCACACAATAAAGGACTCTCTGGGAATTGGGGGGGAGACACTGGGGGAAGGGGAGGGGGAAGAGGGGGGAGGGAGGGAACTGGTAAAAAATTTTAAAATGTATAATTAAATTTTTAATAAAAAAAAAAGTAGATGAAGAATAGGAATAGGACACAGTAGTGAGAAGAATCAGTCTCCTGTTTGGCGGTTGGTGACCATCTAACTGCCAGTCCCTATGTCCTCCCTGACTGGGGAGATCAAACCTGTTCAGTCCCAGTGACCAGGAAGGGAAGTGAGAGAGAGCTGCACCAGATGTCTGGCTACTTCATGCAGTACATGGCCATGGCCTAATTTCTCTATTGAAGTTTGTCCTTTTGTCTCCTAAAAGGAGAATTCTTAATAAAAAAAAGGAAGCCAAAGAATGGAAAGGGAGCCAAAGGGGGGTTAGAGAAGAGAGAGAGGAGATGGCATGAATCGGTAATGATACTCCGACCTCTCCTCAGGACAATAGAGTTATCGAGTTCCAAAGCTAGGCTGATTAATGATTATACCTCAGGAACTCGAGACCTGGGAACGGACCACCCTGAGTTGACTAATTCACAGGCAGGCTCAGGGGCTGCATAGATCAGACGCCCACCAAGAGCTGCTTGCACACCACTGCTTGATGTGGTCAAGCTCTGCGCACTGTGAGGGATTTTCACTGATGAGTTCAGACCCATGCATCACCACTCTGTAGGCTGACACCCTGGGGATGTTTGGAGACAGAAAAGGATCACAGGCCAGGGAAATGAAGGGTCAACTCTGAAAACTCAGGAGTACCACCTGCTTCTAGTCCTAAGATCATGCGATGGGCCATCTAGTTAAATACAATGTTAACATTTCAAAAGCAGGGGTTAGAACGTGGAGAGATCATGCTGGCCCATTAACATAGGTCCCGCCTCGTCATAGGTCCTTGGAGTGGGTGGTCATGAGCAAAGTGCCACGACAGACGTAGCTGTTTCCATGGAAGGGGAAGAGGGTCGTCCTGTGGCAGACCCGAGGAGCAGGGGGCAGACCTCAGCCCAGATCCAGGAGACAGGAGACTGGGAGGAGCTGAGCTCTGCGGGAGTCCAAGTGAGCGGGGGGGGGGGGGGGGGGAGGATTGACCGTGGTCCTTGGTCTCCCGATCTCCATTATCAGTGTCAGAGAATCTGAAGCTGTGTTGTTTAAGATTCCAAGTTCTTGCTTTTTTTTTTTTTTTTTTTTTTTACCTTCTGCAGCTATAGAACAGAGGCACAGAGCCTGCAGATGCTTTGCAGTAGGGGGAAGACGAGCTGAAGGTGAGTTTGCATGAGGATTGCAGACGTCACACTGCACGTGCAGGTTTTGTGGGTCTCGATAAGGTCTTGTGACATCCCTGAAGTCCACCTATTTGTCCTTTACCATCAGGCCGGTTTGCACAGAAAGGATCTCATTTGGGTAAACTGAGGAGAGCTGGCCACTGTGATAGCAGCATGTTTTCCTAAAGCACCGAGAATCCGGGGTTCTGGCAGAAACTGATTCTAGGACTGGGGAATGTGTCTCGCTGAGAGTGAGACATGGGGTGTTATGTGGTGGATTCGAGAGCTTTACTGGCTGTGTGCATCTTTTATTTCTGGGGCATCACAACATGTGGACCAAAGGCAACTGATCAAAGAATTTTCTTAGTCACACAATCACATCATCCTCCATCACAAGTCTGAGCAGCAACATCAGTCTGCATTGGCAGAGAATATGACTGGGTGACGATAGGGACGGGTTGTTAGTATTGACGAGAAAAACGGTGCTGGCCTTATAAGTTTAGCTGTTGCTTTAAGATGTTTAGGGTCTTCTGTATTTGAGGACATGTTAGATCCCCAGTAGATGACAATAAATCTGGATTTAACAGACAACTTTGCACCCAGTCTGAACTTTACTATGACCCTGCATTCACAATTTAATTTTCACATGCACAGCCTTCTCTGAAGAAGAGATTTTCTTTCAACAATGTCTAGGAGATGATTTATTTACAACAATCCATCTAACGTGATTACACAAAAGACAACCACCACCAAAATACAAGGTCACGCTCAGATTAGACGGATCTGGTGCCCGAGCAGATGGACGGTGTAGCAGTCTGCCTGCATAGTTGCTGATAAATGACCAGAACACAGCTTAAGGGAACAAGGAGTTTACTTTCTTACAATAGTCTGGTTACAGTTCATAGTCCAGCTTGACAGGAGAGCACACACCAACACCAGGGCCGAGGGAACTAGCCACCATAACGGCTGAGAGATGGACAATCCTTACTTGCCAGACCAGCATGTCTAGCCAAGTATACAGAAGGATGCCAACTCTCTCAACCAGCTCTCTGTGATTTATCCAGGGTCTAATCCCACCCACCATGGACTGGATCTTCCCCATCAGCTAGACAATCTCCTTCAGGTTTGCTCTGGGCTCAACTCAACCATCAATTCTCTACACCTGTGCCCAGAGCTCAAACCCTCAAGAGTCAAGTTGACACCTGTGCTTAACTATGATAGACGGTGATTACATCTTCGTATGTGACTTTCACAACTCACAGCCGCCATCAGTTCTAGAAACGCGCTGTCCTGTGTCGCAGGGTCACCTGCTCTGTGAGCCTTTTACTACAAAGAAACGTTTTGACCGGGTGTCTTGGGAGTTGGTCTGGTGTCGGCTTCAAGTGTGGAGAGCTCACCTGCCCACGACTTTTTGTAATGCTTTGATCTCAGTGGAAATGGTGGGCTGTTGCTGGCGGCCTTCTTTTTTAATTTAATTTTATTTTTTACGTAATTTACCTAGTTATACAAGCTCAATAGGAAGGCATTCTCACCCCTCCTTCCCTTTTCCCCTGCTCCCTCCCTTCCCCCGTCTGTCCCCCCCTATTTCTTCCCTCTCTCCCATCCCTTCTTGTCTCCCCCCTTTTCTCCCTCCCTCCTCTCTTGGTGTTTCCTGCCTACTCCCTCCCATCCTCCAGAACATCAGCTTATGTGAACCCTGAAGTTCCCTTGAGTCATCTACACTAGTGAAGATTCAGGACTCTGTGGCACACCTTGGGGCCCCTTCTTGGGCTGCCCACTAATATGGGAACTCCATTATATCTGTCTAGATCCTACTGCCTGAAGCCATCTCACCTGAGATCCGCACTCGTCTGTTATCAGGGCTCGTTGAGATGACAACCATTGTGCCAGTCATGTAAGGTCCAATCACAGTGCAGTGAGATCCTGGCTGCCGAAGCCCAGACTTAAGCAGAGAACCTTGTCCATCGGTGGTCCTCCCCATCTTTAGGCTCTTACAATCTTGCCACCTCCTCTTCTGCAAAGTTCCCTGAGCTTTAGGATGAAGGAGATTTGGCTGGTCTGATTCCCGGTGGACATTGTAGGGTCTTTGGTGTTCTGGATTATGGTTGGTGGTTTTTATAGTTTCGTGGTTCCTGCACTGCACTGGGCTCCATCCTCTTTGGGTGCTGAGGTCATCTCCTAACCAAAGATAAAGGCTGTTTAAAAGAAGGTCTGAATGTAAGAAGAGGCTTGAAGGTAGAGGGGAGAGCAGGAAGAGGACACAGCAGTGAGGGAGGTCAGGTCCTGGAGAGCAGGAAGAGGACACGGCAGTGAGGATGGTCAGGTCCCGGAGAGTAGGAAGAGGACGTGGCAGTGAGGGAGGTCAGGTCCCGGAGAGCAGGAAGAGGACGCGGCAGTGAGGGAGGTCAGGTCCCGGAGAGCAGGAAGAGGACGCGGCAGTGAGGGAGGTCAGGTCCCGGAGAGCAGGAAGAGGACGCAGCAGTGAGGACGGTCAGGTCCCAGGTGCCAGCTACCATCTACCATCTTGCTGCCAGTCCCTGTCCCTCCACGATTGGGGAGATATGCCCAGCTCTTCAAACCCGGCCAGTCCCAAGTGAACAGAAAGGGAAGTGAGAGTGAGCTGTGTCAGATGCCTCACTGCTTACAGGCCATTCATGACCGTGGTCCAATTTCTCTATTGAATTGTGCTCATCTTCTCTTGAGGTCTTCTTTCCCCTTCCCTCCTAGCTATAACTTTTTACAGTTATATTGGATGTTATAGAGATTTTCCTTTAAGTATGTCATTAAGAGGATTTGGAACCAAGATCCACTTATAAAGGAGATCATGTGGCACCTAACTTTCTGTGCCTGGAATATTTCACTCAGTACAATTTCTTCTAATTCCATCCATTTGCTGGTAAATTTCATCAGTTCATTGTTTTGATGGCTGAATAGTATTCCATAGAATAAAATGCACATTTTCACTATCCTTTCATCAACCGTTGGGCATTTAGGTTGATTTCATGACTTTGCCATTGTAAATAGTGTTGCGGTGAACATGGATGTATTTATGTCACTATAGTAAAATGATGCATTTGGGGGGATTATTTCCAGTAGTGGTATAGCAGGGTCACATGGGATTTCATCTTTAATTTTTTTAGGAACCATCATACTAACACCCAGAGTAGTTGTACAAGCCTACATTCCCACGAGCAATTCCCACATCCTTCTCCAGCATTTGTTGTATTTTTTTTTTTTTTGGCTTTTCACCACCCTGGCCAGGGTGAGATGATATCTTAGAGTACCCTTGATTTGCATTTCCCTGATGACTAGTGTGATAGTTAATACCAGGGGTGTCAACTTGATTGGTTGAGACCACACCTGGAAGGATCAACTGAGACCACCTGAAGGGATTACAAGCACCCTAAATTCCATGGGAACTTCCATAGATCCCATAGGAACCCCCCAATAATGGACCATATAAAAGGGACCACAGAATATAGGTGGAGAGATATTCCAGGAATGCTGGAGCTATGTGGAGGTCTGCTGTGACTTAGTCGCCAGCCAGCCAGCCACGCCATCGCTGCTGTGTAAGATCTGTCTCCCCTCTGGAACTGTAGGATGAATAAATCTCCTTTCTCCCATAAGTTGTTTGGCTTTGGGTGCTTTCTCAAAGCAATAGTAAAGAGTAACAGTTACAACTAGAGAGGAGGAATATTTTTAAGGTATTTGTTTGATATTTCAATTTAGTCCCTAGAAAAGTTTCTTTTAAGTTCTGTAGCCCATTTTTTAATTGCTCTATTATTTCCTTGGTGTTTAATTTTTAAGTTCTTTGTGCATTCTGACTATTAGACCTCTTGTGGCACCATTGATTTAGGGAGGCCCTAGCCCAGGCTCCGGAATCCAGGAGGTTGGGCTACAGACAAACCCAAACAAGTATGGACATGCCCCAGACATGTCCCAATAGAGGAACCATACAGGCGGAGGGAGGAACCACCAATGGGAAAGAGGGATGGACAACCAATGGGAAGGAGGGATGGACAACCAATGGGAAGGAGGGATGGACAACCAATGGGAAGGAGGGATGGACAACCAATGGGAAGGAGGGATGAATAACCAACGGAAAGAAGGGTGACAACCAGTGGGAAGCAGCCATCTAACCTGCCTCTGCAATGGACAGCTAGTAAACAGCTAAGGATTGGTGGCTGCTCCCCTCTCCCCCTGAGCAGAGAGATGGCAACACCTGATTGGACCCCTGACCCTATATAAGCTCAAGCACTTCCTGAAATAAAGGAGTTTGCAGCAAACTCATCCACTGCCTGCTTCTCATCTGACTCCTGGGGTCTGCGATGACTCTGAGCTGCTTGCCCCCTTGCCTCGAGCTCCGAGGCCTTGCTGTTTCCCCTCCTTTCCCCAGCTGCTCTGGCAAATGTGTGGCTAGTGAAGATTTTCTCCCATTCTGTGGGTTGCCTTTTTGTTGGGTTCAACTAAACAGAAGCTCTTTAATTTCATAAGATCCCATTCGTTGAGAATTGGTTATATTTCCTGTACTATTGGGGTTCTGTTTAGAAAATGTTGGCTCAGCCCAATCAACTTGAGAGAGTTCTCTACTCTTCCTTCTAAGGTTTTTATAGTCTCTGGTCTAATATTAAGGTCATTGATCTATTTAGAGTTGATTTTCATGCATGGTGACAAGTGATGACAGTTTAAATCTTTTGTATGTGGATATCCAGTTTTGCCAGCACCATTTGTTGAATATGCTGTTCCATTGAGTTCCTAATATACCCAGCAAAACTATCAGTCATGATTGAAGGTGAAAAAAAATTTTCCACCATAAAGACAAGCTGAAAGCACACATGACCACCAAACCAGGTTTACAAAAAATGCTCAGTAAGATACTCAAGCTTGAGGAAAAGAACAAACACATCCAAGAGGATAGAAGGGAAGTACAATATGAACACAACTTCCAAGCTGAATAATACACATATAAAAGCCACTAAGCACAAAATGACAGGAATCAACAGTCATTCCTCAATTATAACCCTAAATGTCAATGGAATTAATTCACCAGTTGAAAGATACAGGCTACAAACATGGATTAGACATCACAAGCCATCAATCTGCTGCTTTCAGGAAACATCTTATCACAAAAAATAGGCACATTCTCAGAGTAAAAGGCAGGTCAAAAATACTTCAAGGTAATGAAACAAGTATACAAGTAAGTGTAGCAATTATGGTATCTGAAAAAATGGACTTCAAACCAAAATCATAAGAGACACAGAAGAATACTACAAATTAGTCACAGGAGTAATTTATCAGAAGACTTCACTATACTGAACATGTATGCACCTAATATGAGCTCATCCATATTCATTAAACAAACACTACAACTTCTAAACCAACAAATCAATCCCCAAAATAATGGGAGATTCAATACCCTACTCTCAACATTGAATAGATCAACTGGCCAAAAACTCAACAGAGATACACTGTAGCTGAATCAATACATTATCCAAATGGAACTAACAGAGCTCTACCAAACATTCCACCCATACACCAAGGAACACACAGTCTTCTCAGCAGCCCATGGAACTTTCTCCAAAATAGACCATATATTGTATCATAAAATGAATCTTCACATATACAGGAAACTTGGAATTATAGCCTCTATCTAATCAGATCACTGTGGAATAAAGACATCAACAAAGCAAATATCAGAAAATACACTAATTCTTGGAAATTAAATGCTGTGATGCTGAATGAGGAATGGATTTAGGAAGAAATCAAAAAGGAAATTCGGGCTGGAGAGGTGGCTCAGGGGTTAAGCCTCCGCCTTGCAGGCGGAGGGTCCTGAGTTCGGATCCCAGATCCCACGTATAGACGCCAGGCGGAAGCGGGGGCGGCCTGCGCTTCTGGTCCTGGTAGGGCGGAGCCTGTGAATCCCGGGGCAGAAGGAGGTGGAGGCGTCCATGGTGGTTCGCGAATTCGTCCGTGGTTCTACACACACACACACACACACACACATGCACACGCACATACATACACACACACCACAATTGAATAAATAATAATAATAAAAAAAATTAAAAAAAAAACAAAAAAAAAAAAACAAAAAGGAAATTCAAAAATTCCTAGAAGTGAACAATAGTGAAAATATAATATATCAATTTTCTGGGACAGGATGAAGGCTGTCCTGAGAGGTAAGTTCATAGCTCTCAAAGCCTATATTAAAAAATGGTAAATAGCTTAACAAGTAAATAGCTTAACAATGAAACTTAAAGCTTTAGAGACATGAGAACAATCCAATTCCAGAAGCAGTAGAAGAGAGGAGATTAGTAAAGTCAGAGGAGAAATATCTGAAATTGAGACAAGGAAAATGATACAAAGAATCAACCAGCAACGAGCTGGTTCTTTGAAAAAAATCAATAAGATTGATATACCTCTGGCCAAATAAACCACAATCAAGAGACAGAAAACCCAAATTATTAAAATTAGAGGTGAAAATAGAGTTATTGTAACTAATACCAAAGAAATTCAAAGAATTATAAGGTCATATTTCAAAAACTTATACTCTGTAAAATTTGATAATAAGAAAGAAATGGATGAATTTCTAAGTAAGCACAACTTACCTAAATTGAATCAGGATGAATTGAATTATTTAAATAGTCCTATAACAAATGAGGAAATCAAAGAAGTAATTACGAATCTTCCCACCAAAAGAAGTCCAGGACCAGATGGATTCAGTGCAGAATTCTTCCAGACATGTAAAGAACAACTAACACCACTACTCCTTAAACCATTCCATAAAATATCAAAGGAAGGAACATGTCCGAATTCTTTCTATGAAGCTAATATTATACTGATACCAAAACCTAATAAAGATATAATTAAAAGAGAAAACTATAGGCCAATCTCATTGATGAACAAAATGCAAAGATTCTCTACAAAATCTTAACAAATCAGATTCAAAAGTATATCAAAAAATTATTCACTGTGATCAAGTAGGATTTATCCCAGGTACACAAGGTTGGTTCAACATATGGAAATGAATAAATGTAATCCATCATATAAACCAATCCAAAGTCCAAGACCACGTGATACTCTTGATAGATGCAGAAAAAGCTTTTGACAAGATCCAACATTCTTTTATGATCAATGCTCTATAGACTTGAAATGGAAGGAACTTATGTTAACATAATAAAGGCTATATACAACAAACCTGTAGCAAGGATCATTCTAAATGGGGAAAAACTTGAAGCATTTCAGCTTCAATCAGGAACTAGACAAGGCTATCCACTCTCACCACTTCTATTCAATATTGTACTTGAGGTCTTAGCTAGAGCTATAAGACAAGAGAAGAAGATGAAAGGGATTCAAATTGGAAAAGAAGTCAAGATATCTTTATTTGATGATGGCATGATCCTATATCTTAGAGATTCTAAAATCCAGATAAACTCTTGGGATTAATATGTAAGTTCATCAGAGTGGCAGGTTATAAAATTAATGTTAAAAAAATCAGTGGTCTTCCCAAAGATGAAAAAAGTGAGAAAGTTCTAAGAGAAACAATCCATTTACTATAGTCACTAAAATAATGAAATACCTTGGTATAAATCTAATGAAGGAAGTGAGAGTCCTTTACAATGAAAATTTTAAACCCTAAAGAAAGAAGTTACAGAAGACACCAGAAGACAGAAAGATCACCCATGTTCCTGGATAGATAGAATCAGCATCACAAAAATGACCATCCTACCAAAAGGATATACAGATTCAATGCTACACCTATGGAAATTCCAAAGCAATTCTTTATAGAAATTGACTAATCTCAAAATACATCTGGAAGCACAAAAGGCCCAGGATAGCAAAAATGGTCCTGAGTATCAAAAACACTGCTGGAGGTATCGCCACACCAAACCTTCATCTGTACTACAAATCCATAGTAAGAAAACCAGCCTGGTACTGGCTCTAAACAGACCCATGGATCAATGCTGAAGGCCTTCTGCCGGATGAAGATCCTGTGGCCCAGTGAGCCGGAGCTAACTTAAGGCAGTTTTGCTGCGTGTGAAATTATCATTCCAGCTGTGTTGCTAAGGGTTTGGGTAAGTGTGACCTGAAAGACACGTATACCCGAGGCTTGGTTCCCCCGCTTGCTGAGCTGCAGAGGATGTAGAGGCCTAGTGAGGGACCCCCCCAGCATTGCCATAAGCCTCTCCTCTCTCCCTTGAGTGGGCTGATCCTGTCATGAGCTGGTTTGCTCAGAGCATGAAGCCTTCTCATGGTGAACACCAGAGCAAGACTGTGGCGAATCATTTAAACTTCATGCCCCGCCGTGATTGCTCTTGGTGCCTCTTATCTCTGGAACCATGAGCCACATAATAACCCCTTTCTCCCTTAAGTTCCCTGGGCCAGAGCACTTCATCACAGCCGCATGCTGTGTTAACATGTGTCCCGGGGAGGCGCCACACGACTCTTTGTCCACCCCAGATAGGAATTCGACAAGAGACCAAAGAATCAGTTACACCAAGGTCCGGGGGCTCATTGGGATTGGTGGGGTGAGTAAGGGCGAGGACCACTTACAGGTGCAGGGAGGACTCGAAGGCAGATGCACCACCAGAAAGCCTCCTCCACCCTGTGGGCCAGAAAGCCCCTCCCTCCACGCTGCAGGAACCGCTCGTTGCCTGTGGCCTCCTTCCTTCTGGGGACGGAGGGGGGCACTGCTGTCATCCCCCCTCCCCACCACTGTGTTCTTTCCATACATCTAACTGCTCTACACCTGTTGTGCTGGGGCGACCGGTGCTGTGTGTGGTGACCGGGTGCTGTGTTGGGGTGACCAACCGGGTGCTGTGCTGGGGTGTCTGGGTGCTATGCTGGGGTGACTGGGTGCTATACTGGGGCATTCTGGGTTCTGAGCTGGGGCATCTGGGTGTTGGGGTAAATGGGTTCTGTATTGGGGTGAATGGGTTCTGTGTTGGGGTGACTGGGTTCTGTGTCGGGGTGACTGGGTGATGTGTTGGAGTGACCAGATGCTGTGTTGGGGTGACCGGGTGCTATGGTGGGGTGACTGGGTGCTGTGTCGGGGGCCTGGGTGCTGGGATGACCCGGTGCTGAGCTGGGGTGACCTCATGTTGTATTGGGGCTACATTGATGCAAGCTTTGCTTCCTCCCGCTCTGAACCTCTCAGACAATTGCCTGAGCTGCAAATGTGTTTTTGGTTGGAAACCGTCTTTATGAGCCGTTTTATTTAGCTGTTTTGCTGTGCTGTGAACGAGAAGGGCACTTCATGAACATGTCGACATCTGCTGGGGCCTGCTAAACACCTCAGCCAGCAGAGGATGAGGTGGGGTTTTAGGATTCGGGATCCAATTTGGAAAATAGCACTTCTGAAATAAGCTGTTCGAGGGGCTTCTTAACCACAGCATTCACACGTTCCCAGTTCATAATAATTAAATTTAGATGCAAATTATTTTTTGTGCAGGTTCAAAAATAAAGAGAAAGCAGTGCTCTTCTTCTTATAGCAGAGATACGTGTTGATTTGTAGATGCTGCACAGGTGACTTTAATGTCTTGGTCTTTACAACAGGTGGAAATTCTCCTGGTTAAGATCAGGACATTCTGGGGGCTGGAGAGGTGGCTCAGGGGTTAAGCCTCTGCCTTGCAGGCGGATGGTCCTGAGTTCAGATCCTGAACCCCACATAGAGACGCTGGGCAGAAGGGGGGGCGGCCTGCATTTCTGGTCCTGGTAGGGCGGAGCCTGTGAATCCTGAGGCAGAGTAAACGAGGAGGAGGTGGAGGACATTCTGAAGCACAGCTTTCAACTAACATTTGACTTCAGATTTCCAGATAGGGAGATATTTAGATGATGCCTGGGTATCTCTGTTTCAAAATGTTTTGACTTGTGTGTGTGTGCTTGTGCATGCATGTATACATGTATGTGTATGTGTTTGTGCACATGCAAATGTGTTTGTGCGTGTGCATGTGTGTTTGTTTGCATGTGAATCCCTGTGTGCATGTGTGCTGTGGTCCCACCAAAACATAGAACAGAGGTCTGATGCAGAGAGACCGCAAGACTCATAATGCCCTCAGCACCCCCAGCCTCCTTTACTCTGCTGTGGCTGTGTGAGCGGCTTGCACCTCCCAGCAGCCCTGCGCCAGGACTCTGATGAATGGTTCTCATCTCCTTTGTCTGTGTGTTTCCTGCAGCAAGTGCAGGACTCCTAAGTCCAGGTGCAGGTTTTCCAGAGTGTCCTTACAGCTCAGCATCCTCAGAGGAGATGGCCGCGCTTGCCTCATGCTCAAAAGGGAACAAATGCAGGACCCATGGGAAAGGATCCCCTGGGGAAGGATGCCCTGGGGAAGGATCAAGTAGGGAAGGATCCTGTGGGGAAGGATCCCATGGGAGGATCCCATGGGAAGGATCCCGTGGGGAAGGATCCTGTGGGGAGGATCCTGTGGGGAGGATCCCATGGGAAGGATCCCATGGGGGAAGGATCCTGTGGGAAGGATCCTGTGGGGAAGATCCCGTGGGAAGGATCCCATGGGGAGGATCCCGTGGGGAGGATCCCATGGGGAAAGATCCCGTGGGGAGGATCCCGTGGGGAAGGATCCCGTGGGGGAGGATCCCATGGGGAGGAGTCACATGCCTAATTCGGTTGCTTTGTTCACTCTTTCTTTGCATCCCGAGGAGACATTCAGCCATGATTGCTGAGATCTGTGGACATTAGATTTGTCACTTGAAAGCAAGCTCTAGCATTGCCAGTTATGGGGGTTAAAGTCAGAGATGACAAGGTGTATGGTGGTGGTATATGTTTCCCTTCATGGTGAGTTGCTGTGGGTTTAGTCCCCTGCGGGTGGCACAGGCAGGCGCGCGCTCAACCTTCATATACACTGCGTTCGACTTCCTGGACTTTGAGCTGAATGCTCCTTGGCCAGCGCAAAGCCATCAGACCCAAGGTGAGAAACATGGAAGCATGAACTTTGGGGTTACACTGAGTCTTTGGGGTGCTCCTCTGTGACCCTAGCTCTCAAGGGCTGAGGCAATGGACTGGGAATTTTCGGTCAGTCTGTGTGTTATCAAGTTCAGGTTAAAACGTTCAAGGAATACGAAGTTCAGATGCACAGAAAACCATGCATGTTGTTCATGCTGTGAAGACAGCATCCAGCCTGAACAACTTCACACCTTTGGCTTACACTCGAGCCAGATTTCTTTGCTGCCTGTAAAGACCGTTAGTCAGTACTTACATGCACGAGACACACGGCTCCATTACCAAGAAAACTGGGCACCATTAACAAATATGATAGAATAACATGGTGTGGCTATTTGGATTCGGGAACATACTGTATTTTGAGTCAATGTTAGATAAGTGAGATTAAAATTTCCATAAATAGCTTCCATTGGGAAATCAGCAAAACATTTTTGAGTCCTTGCAAACTTAAGACAGTGCTGGGTAATGGATGGTCTTCTCCAGTTGGTTTTGCTAAGAGCGTTAAAAAATAAAATATGTGCACCACACTTTGTTGGCATGTAGCCTCTCAAAGTTACCCTAACCCGCTAAGTGTGAAATGGAGGGAGCATGTCCCATGACATCTTCCTGAGGTATGTTCATTTTAGCATTTTTTAAGCAGCTTATTAGCCATTGATTCTATATTCCTTATATCAAATTTCCTACTTTTCTAGACAGAATATCTCCCATTGAAGGTAACAGTAAACATTCTTTTTTTTTTTTTTTTACAAATTTAAAATATTTTTTCCATCCAAGAAAAAATAAAAGTTTTCACTTTTGTGTGGCTAAATGTTGAAGTAGACCATAAAGCTTTCCTACCTTTTATAAAATGACTTAATTTCAAGTAAGTTGGAAATGAACTTAGAAAAAATCCCGGTATCTATAACTTCATCTTCCTGCAAGTTACTGTACCGTAATGTCCTACCATGTAATTTGCACTTTAAAGGTATAGGCACATATAAATCATCAGGTACCGCATTGGATTGGACACTAAAACAAGTTCCTCACATGCTGGCAGCCCTTTCCCCGACCCATCCGAGTCTGTCAGCAGATTCTCTCCATATCTCTAAATAACATGCTTATGTAGTCATTTCTCAATATTTTATTAATAGGCTTTATCTGTTGGCTTCTCCCGGTGAAGGATGAGAATTAAGCTTTTCTTTCCTCTTCCAGCCCCACCACACATGCACGATTTGGAGCAGTCATCTCCTTGAAATAGAATTTAGATTAACTGATTGTTCACGTTCAACATATTGTGGTTAAATGGCCCAGAGCTCCGTCGGCATGTTTTGCATGACTTTGTCTTCCCCTAGCATCCTGCTCTCTCTAACATTCATAGTGGCCTGTTTTCGTTTATGTAGAACTTATTTTTTCTTCTTTTGTTGCTATTTTGGTTTGGTTTGGCATAGCACCTAACACTAATTCAGCATTTTTTTAGGTGTACAACACTTGGAGTGATTATTATATGATCTACCAATTTTACCTTCTTGGAGAAATCTCCCCCAGACTCCTCTGATGTAATCCTGATAGGAGTGAGGGACCCTGCAATTGGCATCTGGTGAGAGAAAGTCGACCTGTAGGGGCAGATGGCTGGGACACCCAGTCCCCCAGCGGTGGCCAAGGGAGGGGCATGTCACATGCTGACCAACTCCAGGCAGCATCTGGAGGTCTAAACATTCTTCCTCACACCTCATGGCGTGACAACTGCAGCAATATTTTCATTTGCAACGTCTGGAGCAAAGATTGTAGCTCTGAGAGATGACATCACGCCTTCTCCCACTGCTGGGAAGACAGAGATGACATCACACCTTTGTACCTCGGGGCCGTGCAGGAGATGACCATCACATCTTCCCCCACCGCAGGGCCATGTAAGAGATGACCATGATGCCCACCGCGCCTTTCCCCACCACGGGCTCTGCGATGGCCACTGCTCCATGTCCACAACTCGTGGGGAGCATCTGGTGCCTCTGGACACTCCGGGCCTCGGGCAGCAGATGACTGGTTGTGCTCACCTTCTTGTGTCCTCACCTGTCGCAGGAAGCCTGAGACAGCGGCTGTCCACAGACCCCCCAAGAGGGCACTCAGGTTCTTGTTGAGTCAGTTTTCATGTGCAGTGTCATTTTAGTGTTTGCTCATTGGAATGAGCAGAAGTGCATTCCCAGAACTCACTGCAGCAGGTCCACCTTTCTACCTCCTCCTCCTCCTCTCCCTCCCTCCCCGCTCCTCCATGGAGACGATGGAGCTGTCCTTTAACCTCCTCGCTCAGGCTGCTTCTCTGACATGTTGATCTTTGGCACGTTAGCGTGCAGGACTGTATTTTGAATAGGTAGCTCATGATTATTATTTATTTGTATTTTTGCAGAGCCAGGATCTTGCCTTCTTGGACCCTTGGTCATACATTTATATTCTAATCATCCATTTGCTGTCATATTTCTGCTCATTATTATTTCAAGAGCTCTTTATGATGCAAATCAATTGTGCACAAAGATTATTCAGAAACAAAACAAACAAAAACATCTAGAGACTCCTTCTTGGACAGGCTTTTTAAAAAATGGCCACAGCAGTTAATTAGCTTTTATTTCTATGCTGATATTAGTTTTAGAAAAGTCAATGGCTTTGTCATACTGTTTATAAATTAAGTTTTGGGGATTGAAAGGATAAAGAATTTTCAACTCATTCTGGGGATGGTTTAGGAAAAATAGTTCTTATATTTGTTCTTATATCTTTTAAGTTACCATGATACCTATGATCGAGGTAGCAGCAAATAGACACACACTATGTGCGAAGACTCATGAAAACCCTCATGCAATGGATCTTTGCCACGGATCTTGCTGTGGGGCTTGTTAGGCAGACTCAGTGGTGGGAGTAAAGTAGATAAGGGACTGGGACATGGCTCGGGTTACAGCCTTTGCCTCACAAATTAAAGGATCTGAGTTCAGGTCCCCAGATCCTGCATGAAAATACCAGGCAGAAATAGCATTGGCCTAGGAAGGCAGATCTTGGGAACCCACAGAGCAAAGCAATAAGGAAGTAAAACAATTTAGGATGATGCCTGATGTTCCCCTCGGGCCTCCACAGGTGCACACACTCAAGTGCTGTCTTCCGCATACACTCACACACACATACAAAACACACCCACATATGCAAAACTAAGATAAATACATGATACATAGTTGATAGAGAGATGATAGATGATGAGGGAGACCCAGCCCATGGTGTGTGTGGGAGGGTCACTCCCTGGGTAGATGGAAAAGTGGAAGTAGCTGGTTAAGCGCGTTGGCATTCTTTACCACGCTTGGACAGACGTGCCGTCTGGCAAGGCAAGCTTGCCCCTCCCTCAGCAGTCCTGCAGATATGGGGTGGCCAGTTCTCTGGACTCCTGGTGTGGACTCTCTGCCAGGCTGGATAACAAGACAATCAGACGCCAGAATAAAGCTCCTTGTTCTTCTAAGCCGTGTGGTAGTGAATGTCTCAGCAACATGCTGAGTCATGTCGGCATATTGGAAAATGAGTTACACAAGCCTGGTGTAACGGAACGGCATGATCGTGATACTGGACGTCTCCATGACGAGCGCCAAGAGATCCAGCCTCTAAGGAGTGGAGCGAAGAGAACGGCCCACGGTGCCCTCAGCACACACTGACGGCCTCCTCACGGTGCCCTCAGCACACACTGACGGCCTCCTCACGGTGCCCTCAGCACACACTAACGGCCTCCTCACGGTCCCATTTGATAAAATACCTCTGCAAGGACACAAACGGAAAACATAGACAAAGAAACCCACAGCATCAGTGGCACGCGAGCCACATTAAAAACCACATTTCTGGGGAATATCCCTGCTGAGATTTGCAAAACGGTTGAAATTCAATTTTATATATACTTCGATCTTCATATTCTAAGCTGGTTTAAAAATGAAATGGCACAACCATTCATATAAAATATTAGGTAATATGAACATGAATTATCAGGCTTTGAATTGGGATCAATATACAATTTCAACTAATTGCTATTTATTCTTGACAGCGTCTTAAGCAATAAGCTACGTAACAGCAAACTTTTAATTTTTCATAAGTAGTACATAATTTAAGAGAGTTTCTTGGTAGCAGGACACATCCAGATCTTCACAGGAGCAAGCCAACCAAATAACAGCATGGATGAGGGTGGGGCTCCCCAGATTCTACCCTGAGGTACTAGAGTTCCCCTGTGGGAAGGGGAGTCACTTTTGGGGGATACACACTGATAGGTTGCCAGGACCCAGTGGAACGTCCTGTGCCACGCACATGTGGGCGGCACTAATTGGTCTCGGCTGATGATTGAAACACAACAGAAACAACAACGTCCAAAACAACATGGATTTGGGAGGGAGACGCTGAGGGAGAGGATCTTGGGAAAACAGTGGTGATTGAAAACGATTGAAACACATTGGACAGACAGACAAAATCTTCACAGAAGAAATAAAATATTATTCAAACAGACAAACTTTTAAGATGCTATTCATTTACATATTCAGAGCATATTCCAAACTTACAAGTAGTTTTGATATTTTTATGCTATCCAAGTGTCAAAGACAGAAAAACAACTCAGGCTGGCTATTTTTAATGAACTGTAATAAGGAACAACACAACAGAAGGCTCCCGTTTTTAACAGATAAACCACAGGGAAAACATAATGCGAGTCAAAGAAGCCAGATAAAAATAGCAGGGATTCATCTGGAGAGTTTCACGGGAGCTCCTGGTTTTGGTGAGTGAGCTCAGTTAGCTCGACCTCAGTTAGCCCAGGTGGCTGGCTCCCAGGCAGAACCCTTGGCTGGCTCCCAGGCAGAACCCTATTAATTACTTGCCTCGCCTTGCATTTCAGATGCTTGGAGATAAAGCCGGGCAAGGAGAAAGGTGCGTGAAGGCTGCTTTGAGAATCCATTTCCCATCCTCTGCTATTGTGAAAGGTGAATTTCATGGAGTGCGTTGTCCGCTCTACACTTTCAAAGTCCAGTTACCTAAGTTCACACCTCTTGTGCATATTTGGGAACTCACAGGTCTTTGTCCTGTACCTTCCTGAATCCTGCCACCATCTCATGTGACTGTCAGGCTGCTGTCAAAAGGTGAAATCGCCTTGGGTGGCCCCACCTCCGTCTCAGCTGCTTATGGCTCCCGTGAGCATCAGCCGTGGGCTTTGGTTGTTCAAAGCTCCTAAGCAGGTGACAGAGGGTTGAAAGCCGCGATATCAGTAGGCTCCTTGTCAGTTTCAGCCAGGTGACTTTCAGGGTTTAGTTGACTGGGAATTCTGGTTCTGACAGCTGGGAATTCTGGGCTCGGTATACGCGTCCACAGTGCAGTTCTGAGCGCTGGTCTGATCTCAGGGAGGGAAGAGTGTGTTTCTGTGAGGCAAGAACGTGGAAGCAGAATAGATTTGTGACCCCAGTTTCTCCCAGGGGATCAAGACAAGGGTGATTAACCGCATGCTCTGCTTGGCACTTTTAATCACTCCACCTTGGGAGGCTCTAGGGAAACATCAGTATCCATACCATACTCCATCCAGGAATTGTCCCGTTGTAACATGATGTTACAACTTACCACTACAGGTATCAACAGAGCGGAAGCTTGCCAAGCCCAGAAATGAACCCTGCACGTGATGGTAGGAAAAGAATTTTCCTGCAAGAAAGTGTTTGTAATGGGACATGGTCATAGCTGTCATTTGTCTTCAGTTGGAAATATTTATTTATTTATCTATTTTATCTGGTGGGCTTAATGAACTGTGTTTCCAAGGATATCTACACCATTGAAAACCACATTGTGAATAAGTTATATGCATGCATCCTATAAGATTAGCAGGCATGTGTCCATATGGACATACAATTATATTTCATATATACCGATACCTTCAACATAAAGGCTGCACTGTTGATTGACAATCCAAACAAAAGAAAACCCGGAGAACAGGCAAAACTAATGGTGTTTGCAGCTCTGGATGGCCAAGTGAAAAATGATAGCAAGTTATTATCACAGCTACAATCTCACAGCTTCTTCCTCGGTCCTCGAGGGCACATTATACGCCAGAAATTGTTGTTTATGAACACGCTGTGTGGTGAAGCGCTCCTAGGTGGTCCTCTGGTTTTGATGGCGGTCTGGAAGCTGACCTCTGAACACTTCTGCAGGCGACAAAGCCAGGACCCGCACACGGGATAATGGCAGAGCTGATGGAAAAGCTTGGGAAACATGAACCATGGCTGAGTGCAGTAGTCTGGATGTGGTCTCAGGGTCCCCTAGCCTTTATATGCAGACATTTAATCACGGTGAGTTACCAAAGTGTCAACTTAATCCAGTATTGGTATTTAGAGGTGGGGTCTCTGGAAAATGATTGAGATTAGATTCTTTATGTCGGGCCTGTGATATCATAAGAGGAGAATATCTACATAGAGAGGCGCTAACCTGCACGCCCCTGTGCCGTGTCCCCAGTGTCTATCAGACCCGATTGCCATTCCAATTTTAACCCCCAGAACATAGAACCAAAATAACCATGTTTTATTAAGTAAGTATCCTGCCTGAAGTGTTTTATCACAGAAACGAAAAGCCAATGCATTGGATGAAATGGGCTTATATTTCATATCAATGGTCTATGTCATTTATCCAAATAGTTATAAATTTAGAGAACAGACATGAGAATCACCATGGTAGCTTGAAAATAATATAGGAATTCAGGAGATAACAAACACAGATGTCCAGATGGAATCCTTTGAGTGTAAAAACATAAATTAAAATGCTTGCTTGTTAGTCCCTTCAGATGATTTAGTGTGCTGTGTAGACAGCTGTGTGTGGAAGCAGATAAAGAAATACTTTGTGCTCTGCAGGATGGCCGACAGGTGAAGCCAACATTGAAATGCATCTACCTTGGAGCACTGTGGCTCCCAGAACTCATTTTGCCTTAAGGACATGATAGAACGAGTGTCACCCACACACATGCTCAATGCAACATAACAGACCTCAAAGGAGACACTGGAAACCAGTTAGGTGGTTCAAAGATGAAGCATGGTTGAAGAACTGTGTAGGAAACACTGTATATTGTTATACAGTTTTAAAGGTGAAGGAGAAAAAGAACCTTCATTAAATGAGAATCTGTTGCAAAATCCAGAGTGAAGTGCTCGGTGGTTGCACATGATTGACGATCCAAATTTGTTTCTGTGCAGTCAGGACTCACGAACCTGCTTGCTCAGGGGCTGCGGATGGGCCAGAACAATTGGTTCATGCAAGAGTCACGTGCACAGGGCTGTGGACGCTGGCAGCCCCTTGTCCTTCCAAGTCTGCGCCTGACCACTTTCATGGCCCGAGTGCAACTGAATCAAACATTACTCTCCTGCAATTTTATTAATTAATTCATAATTATTTAGTCAGAAGCAAAACCCGATATTTATCTTTCTGCTATTGTCTCACAGATGACTATTTCTAACAGAGTGAAATGCAAAATTAATAGACTGAAGAGATATCCTTATGTAACTAACATTGTTAAAGTTCTGAAGTCTTAGCTCTTATTGAGCTGGGGTGTAAATACATGGGCCGCATTAGTGCTGGTAGTAGCAGTAATTACTCAAGTGTTCACTGACGCCGTAGCATCTCGCTGGCTCTGCTTCCTGCTGGGTCCCAGGGTACACAGGAGAGGTTCATCTCGTGTCTGACCACACACACTCATGCATCGTCCGCTGCCGGGGCCGCCCTTGCGCCCTTGGCTCCAGGAGTCACACATTCAAGACCACCCAGACTCCTTTCTTTCTCTTGTCACTTTTCATTTCTGCCAGGTGCCCCGCGAGTGCAGACTCTACAAGATGGTCTTTGACAGGTGGGAGCAAAGAAATGTTCAGAAGGGGTTGCGTGTGGGGGCTACGCTGGCCCCAGGATTCCCTGTCCTTCAGGGGACCGGGTGGAGGATTATACTTCCCTGCCCGGTGCTGTCCTGCTTGGACGCGCTGTGTGACAGCCGCGTGGAGCCGGGTGCGTCACTTCCCTGGGGTCTTTGGGTGTCTTTTCTGCGTGAGAGTACTCCTGATCTTAGAGGGAAGGCCACTGCATTTTGGATTCTGAAACGACAGGGGCGTGGAATAGCTGCGTCAGCTCAGCCACAGGCCTGAGGTCCAGCTCTGTTGTGAGAGGCCACGGCGACTGATCTGCTGACCCTGGAGCGGTGAGGGGCGTGCAGTCTGGGGGTTCACTCTGGAGGGAGGAGGCATGTTCGTTGTTGCAGCAGGATGGACCTGCAGGAGGTTCGGGGGTGGGCGGGATTCATGTCCTGGTTTCATCTGGACGCAGATTCGATGCTGAGACTCTGAAGTGCCGCATCTCTCAGCTTTGTCTGCTTCAGGCTCGGGGCTACGCAGCTATCCTCCCGGCATCCCCACGAGAGACTGATAACCCTGTCACATGCCGATGCTGTAGTAGGTACCTCATTTCATATCAGTATCTTTCATGTTACCTTACAGCATGTTGCAGTCAGCCTGTGTGCTTGCTGATAAATGACATCAAACGGCACAAGGGGAAAAGGGGTTTATTTTCTCTTATGATCCCTGGTTACAGTTCTCAGTCCAGTTTGATAGGAGAGCTTGCACCAACATCAGGCTGAAGGAACTGGCCACACCATCACCACATAACAGCTGAGAGATGGACAATCCTTACTTGCCAGACCAGCACGTCTGGCCAAGTGAACAGAAGGATGCCAACTCTCAACCAGCTCTCTGTGATTTATTCCAGGGCCTGATCCCACCCACCATGGGCTGGGCCTTCCCCATCAGCTAGACAATCTCCTGCAGGTTTGCTCTGGGCCCAACTCAACCACTAATTCTCCACAAATGTGCCCAGAGCTCAAACCCTCAACTGTCAAGGTGACGCCTGTGTCCGACCGTGACACAGCATTTCTGGTCCAGACTTCTCTGAGCTACCAAGGTAAAAGACACTGTGGAGTGTTGTATCCTAGAGGGGAGCAGCTTGTGCGGCGGACATGCTGACTGTCCTGAAATATTGCCAGCGATGAGAAGATGTGAGGAAGGATGGGCAGGCCCTCGTGGGTGGGTCAGTCCTGTAGCCCTGCACAGCACAGAGAAAGGGTCTCTCTTTCCCCTAGTCGTCATTCTAGAAGAGTCTTAAGCAAGGCCACACCAAGTGTCTCCCAGCAGAAAGTCAAGAGTCGTCCAGGGAGATTTGCCTCCATGCTCAGGTTTTTCCGATTTTTCTGCCTTTGAAGTACCACTCTGCTTCCTGCTGTTCTTTGGCATAGCACCTGCAAGCCCTTATTATAATCTGAAACTGTGTTCTCCAGAAAGATCTTTTATTTAGGACATCAAGTGTAGCACACTGTAAACAGAACTGTATTTAACTGAGCCACCAGAAATAATTGAGCATGAACTGAGAGGCATGTAGTGATCTGATTAGTGAGGCTCCTATTCAGAATAATTCCTAATTAGGTATCTAGTACAAAGACATAGACTGCATTATTAAATATTTATCTAGTTTATTCCCAATAATTATGTGCATGAAAAGGAAAGCAGGAAAATGCAATTAGAACTCTGTGTATGCCTGGAAATCAGTGAACATAATTAAACTCAAGTGAACATGATATTATTTAAGTTACTCTTACCTGAGTACTTTCCTCGCTGCCGATCACTCATCTGAGTTTTTTTTTAAACGGTCATATCTCTATAGCATTTATCCTACTAAAAAGTGCCCGCTTGTGGCCCCGCACCTAGAGCACACTGTTTCAAAGCAGTTTGTTTCTCAGTGTACAAGAAGGGGCAGCACACGGAGGCGCCCCCCACGAAACCATTCCTTCAAGTCTCGCTTCTCTCAGAAATGGAGTTTCAGTTGTCCAGCTGTGTTTTGAGATTTTGAAATATTCTAGTCCAATTCTACATTCAACTTTGAGTTTTCTTAAAAGAACCCCTTTATTTACTTCCAAGATAAGCATTCAAACTAGAAAACTATATGTTTTTAAAATCCTTTCTTTCCTAGTTTGACAAATGTATTGAGTCATTATCCCAGCCTTCTTTACCCTTTCCCTTCCTTCCCTCCTCTCTCCCTTCACATTCCTGTCTGTCTGCTTCTATGGGTCCCAGGGGTCCCTCTGGATCTTCTGCTTTAGTAGGTTTCAGTTCTCTGGGGCAGACCAAGTAGCCCCTCCTCGGGCTGTCCCACTGATACGGAAACTCCTCTTCACTCATGCAGCCCCAGCCCCCAGGCTTTCCACTGCATGTAATTATTCTCCTAAGATCCTCACTAGTCTATGGGGCATGTTGGTGTGTCAGTCATTGTGCAGGTCTGGGAAGGACACGTCTCACTGCAGTGAGTTCCTAGATGCAGCAGCCCTGCCTTGAAGGAATGTCTTGTCCAGTGGTGGACTTTCCCATCTTCAGGTTCTTACAGTCTCACCACCCCCTCTTCAGAAAGGTTCCCTGAGCCTTAGGATAGGGAGGGATTAGGTTGGTCTGACTCTGGGGAGAACTGCTGTGTAGCCTAGTGCTCTGCATTATGGTGTCCATTGCTGTCCACGTCACTGCTTGGCCACTGCCCTAGGCTGCATCCTGCCAGGGCGTTGAGATCCCCTAACTCTATTGCAGAAGATTTCTAGATTGAGTGAGAGTGCTTTTCCAATCTATGAGTATAACAGCAGCTTCTTACCGAGCAGTTTGATGTAGTGTCTTCCTGCCCATAGGTTCAGTCTGTTCTCCCCTAGTGATCTATTTCCTCACCTTTTATAGGTTCTTGTTCTAGTTTATAGTAAGGGGAATGTGTCCCATTGTGACAAGTGGACCTTAACGTCCAGAAAGAAAGCTGTTGGTTGTCTCCTTGATACTCACGCCACTGTTACACTGGTGGTCACTGTTGCCATGGTGATTTTTATTGCAACTTGCAGATCTCACAGGTCGATGAGACCTTTGGTTATTTTCTCCCCCGGCAGCTTCTGCAGTGTAAGCTTCCAGCAAGGAGGAAGCTCTCAGACCAGTTCCAGTTGATGCCTGTGTCCTGTGATCTATGGTGTTGCATCTTCAGTAATAGGGTCTTACTGTTAGTTTTTTGGAGGACAAACAAGAGCAGTGGAAAAGTTTATAATGTTTTGGGACCTTTGAGACTCTCTGACCAACAGCTTATCAGGAAGTGTCACATTCCTGATACTTCTAGTTTAGTTTTAATTGTCACTTGGTGGACAGCTTGGGGAAATTATTGTTTTTTCCTGTTAGAAAACTCTATATTTTTGACATAAAGAGAATAGTAACTTAGAGGCTTTTATATAGAGGACAAAGGTACATGATAAATTATGTTGCTGTCTTGGTACTGCCAGCAGTTCTTGATTTGTGTATTTTATTAATAGTTGCAATTATATTTTGAACTTCAAATCATGCTAATTGTAGAATTATTAATACACTCAAGCTAAAGGTTGAGATTTTCATTTTCCTCCTTCAACACTGTTTTCAGTCTCAAGACATCATCTGGCATGTGCTCTCTTGAAGTGTCCGACAATGAAACAGCTGTGGACATTCATGGCTTAGCCTCTGGCTAAATGACAGAGTTGGAACTTTTCAGTATAATTAATTGGAGTTTTTATTGTCATAATCTCCAGATTTTGTTACCACATACCACCCAGGATCCACTGGGAGAAGTCACTAGCATCTCGTGTCCCCTTTGCTACATTTGCTTCTTTTTAAACACAGGCTGCCCGGTGGCGCAGAAGTAAATGTCAGCACAGCTTGAGAGAGAACAAAAGAAAATGCAGGGCTGGAAGCCGGGTGGCCACACAAGGGCTTGTGCACAAGTCTAACAGCCTGATCCAAGTCCAGGAGCCTCTGGGAGAAGACAGACTCCTGAGGGGTGTTCTCTGACGCACACACACACACACACACACACACACACACACACACACACAGGCGTGCATACCATACATGCATACAAACATGCACACCACACTCACACACACAAACACACACACAGACATGCATACTATACATACACACACAAACACAGACATGCATTCCACACATACACACAGACATGCACACCACACTCACACACATATGCACACCACATATACAGACACATGCATACCACACATATACATACACACAAACACACACACAGACATGCATACTATACTTACACACACAAACACAGACATGCATTCCACACATACACGCAGACATGCACACCACACTCACACACATATGCATGCCACATACACAGACACATGTATACCACACACATACATACACACAAACACACACACAGACATGCATACCCCACATACACACAGATAATGCATACCATGCTCACACACATGCATACCACACTCACACACACATACACATACAGACATGAGCACCGCACTCACACATACAAACACACACATACAGACATGCACACTACACTTACACACACCACACTCACACACATACAGACATACACTCTCATACACACAGACATGCACAACACACTCACATACAAACACAGACATGCACTCCACACTCACACATACACACAGATAGACACACAGACATGAAGCCACACACACACAAACATGCATATCACACTCATACACACACAGACATACACAGACATGCACACCACAATTACACAGACATAGACACAAATAGACATGCACAACACACACACACAGACACGCACACCTCACACACACACATATACATATACACAGACATGTACACCATATTTTCTTTCTCTCACACACACACACAGAGGCATGCACACATATGTGTACACACAGGCATACACACACACACAAGTATACACAAATACATGCATGCACAAGCATACACACACACACATACACACGCACACACATGAAATAAGATCTAGTTTCCATATAAATAATGGAGGTAAAACTATTAGCTCTATTAGCTTAATTTTCCAATGGAAATTATAGTACATTTGAATAGAATGTGTAGATGAGAAGGAGAGGGAGAGGGAAAAGGGGAAGGGGGCAGGGGAGGAGGAGGGAGAGGGAGAGACAGAGGGGAAGAAGAGGGGGAAAGGGTAGGGGAGGAGGAAAAGAATGACACACATCAGCTTTCTGTGAGGAAGATTGAAAAATACTGGAGAAATTGAAGAGGAAACTGGTGTGTTGGGCTTTCACTGTGGACTTTGGCGAGGAGCCTGCACAATGGCGAAGTGTCCACATTCCCCGAGTGTCCATCAGAGAGCCGGGGATTCTTCCAAAGCTGGGATAAAGTCTCTATGCAGCAGTGAGACCCTAGACAGCCAAAGCAATCTCATGTATGTAGAGACAGTGTGTGTGCATCTATGTGAACATGTATGTATGTGTAGAGACTGTGTATACATCTATGTGAGCATGTATGTATGTATGTATACAGATGGTGTGTATACATGCTTGTGAACATATATGTGTGTAGAGATGGTATGTTACATCTATGTGAACATATATGTGTGTAGAGATGGTGTGCATACATGCATGTGAATATGTATGTGTGTGTGTGTAGAGATGATGTGTATACATGTATGTGAATATATGAATGGTTGAAGATGTGTGTGTGGGGTGTATGTCTTGGGGAAGATGTATGCAAATGTGTATGGAGAGGGTGTGTGTGTGTGCAAGGTGTATTTATATGTGAATGTGTATGAAGAGTTTTTCTGTGTTACACTGTGTGTATTTGTGATGGGGAGTCACGTAGGGTGGGGGTGTTTGCATATGTGTGGGGAGGGGGAAGTGAAGGAAAGGAGGGGGAGGGAAGGGAAGGAGAGGGGGAGAGAAGGGAAGGGAAGAAGGGGGGAGAGAAGGAGGGGGAGGAAGGGAAGGAGGGGGAAGGGGCAGGAGCAGGAAGGGAAGGAGGGGGAGGGGAAGGGAAGGGAAGGAAGGGGAAGGGAAAGGAAGGAAGGGGAAGGGAAAGGAAGAAGGGGGAAGGGAAGGAGGAGGAAGGGAAAGGAAGGGAAGGAGGGGGAAGGGAAAGGAAGGGAAGGAGGGGAAAGGGAAGGGGAAGGGGAGGGAAAGGAAGGAGGGGGAAGGGAAGGGAAGGGAAAGAGGGGGAAGGAAAGGGAAGAATGGGGAAGGGAAGGGAAGGAGGAGGAAAGGAAGGGAAGGGAAGGGAAGGAGGGGGAAGGAAAGGGAAGGATGGGGAAGGGAACGGAAGGAGGGGGAAAGGAAGGGAAGGAGGAGGAAGGGGCAGGAGGGGGAAGAAAGGGAAGGAGGAGGAGGAACGGGAAGGAGGGGGAAGGGGCAGGAGGGAAAGGGGCAGGAGGGGGAGGAAGAGTGGAGACTTAAGTATGAAGAAGCCAAATAAAACAGGTCCTGCTGCCCACGTGTGCTTTGTCCTTCGAGATGGCCACAGACACTCTCTCTGCTGTCTCCTGCCTGAGTACTGCACAGACCCCTCCCCCCTTACCTGAGCCCCGCCTCCAGGCCATCATGGGGCTCTGAATCTCCTACTGTCTTTCTTTTTTCCAAGTTCAAGGACAGAGGAATTGAGAAAACACGCATGGTTGGTGCAAAATGGAGGAAACCATGCAAACTCCAAAGCTAATCTTAGGATACACTCCACAAAACATGCTCACAAATGCGCACATTTAAACGTTTTCTAAAACATTTCCTTATTAGAACTACTATGAATTTTTAATAGACTTTTGTTTACAATCTTTTATCATTGGTTATTTACTTATCTTTAGAGGTGTTTGTGACTTTGCTCAGATAATCCAACATCCCTTTATGCCTTCTAACTTACCAGACATAATCTTTGTTTAAAATATGAAATATCCATTAGCTATGTGCCTACGTGTTCAGTGGGCTGCTAGTATAGGAGTATGGTCCTGTTTAATTCCCCTGTTGGGGGGATGCTAGTCCGAGGGTTTGGTCTTGTTTAATTCCCTTTCCTGCCTCAGTTGCAAAGCAGCTTACAGGCGTGATTGAAGGAGTAAGAGTTTGTAGCATCTCAGAGTTAAGGAGGTGGTCCACCGTGGTGGGGGAGGCAGAGCAGCAGGCGCCTCTGTGGAAAGTGGGAGGCTTGGTGGTCACACTGAGCGCGGACAGGAAGCAGAAGGCTCGCCTGTGACAGTCAGGACTCTTGTCCTGGAGCAGGGCCATCAGTGGAGAACCAAATGTTCAAACGTCTAAGAGTGTTGGAGACATGTCACATTCCAACCTAACGATACTGCTGGCCACCATAGCGTCGCAGTAGCGACAATGGGATCCAGTCAACCCCATACCCCAGCCTGGCAGCAGAGCAATCTGCAGACTGACGCGTGTGCCTGGCTTCAAAGGAAGTCCAGGTGCTCTCCACATACTCGGTCAGCCCCGGACCCCTGCTCAGCAGCGCGGCCGTCAGTTCACCGCCACTGGTACACTGACAGCGTGGCTTTGTGCTTCTGTGACCTTCTGGGATCTAAGGCCTGTCACCGCGTCGCCGGTGTCCAATGCCAGGAGCACGTGTGGCGCATCCAAACTCAGCTGGGGGAAACGCCAGTGGTCACACTTGAGATACGGTCTCCCTCCACACCTGAGGCTTTCGTACTAAGCAAGATAAAAGGACTCAGGTGCAGCATTGGACTTCAAGGACCATCCGCATTTTAAAAAAATTATTCCGAAAGACAGTCTATAAAAATGCTTTCCTCTTGATAACTTACTACTGAGGACTCATTAGTAGTCATGTTTACATAAAACCTAGGAGAGCTGCAAGCAAAATATCCACAGGACAAAGTCATAAGAGACTGTGACGGTGAGTCACGTACTGAGGGTGTGTGACACTTGCAAATGTCACCCTGCTCTGTGCAGGTAGACAACCCTGCGGCTTTCCTTGAATGTGCCTATCAGGGGGCGAGGTGACCATGAGTCAGAACGGGGTCGTCAGACATGCATACCCCGAGCGTGGTACCCATGAGCTAGGACAGAGTTATTCAGACCCCAGGACCACAGTGGCTGGCTTACCCATCCCTTATCTGTCCTGGTATTGCAGCTATAGTTTTGGCTTTATTTTCTATATCTTGTTAAAATCCCACAAGAGCCAGTGCTATGGTGAGCCTTCTATGTGACATGTCTATAGGCAAACACACCACTTTGACCTGGGTGTTTGCATGTTCTCTAATAAACGTCAATAGGTAATTGCAAATCTAAGGTCGCTTTTGGGACACATAATTTGTTGTGCAGCTTGTGAATTCTATGGACTTTATATATTCGTTCAGTAATGTGCTGAGCTTTTTCTATTCAGCATAAAGCAGTATAGAACATTGAACCCTGAGTTAAGTGCGTTTTTTTCCCCACGACTCTGGCAGATCCTGTGCAAGGTATCTAACCCGTCCAAAGTTGAATTTCCTTAGTCAGAGGGATTGGACTGGACAGAGATCTAAAAATACACAGCACTATGACTACTATTGCACTTTTATGAGAGCAAGTTCCATTTCCCTATTGCACTTTCTCATCCTTACATTCAACAAAATGATCCCATTTTATGTGCAGTCTCTATGTATTTGCCCTGATAATGTTAACGGGAAAAATCTGTCTAGATTCAAAGAATAGGTGCCGCCGAGACATTATTGTGAATTGGATGATGAGAACTTTCTAGCAATTTGCAATATGCTAGAAATATGCAATTATAAATCTCAATGGACACAGTATCTTTCAGTCTGTTATCTGCAAATGTTCTGAGTGCTTCAGCATTGGAGGAGAGGCTAAAATTCTGGAAATTCTGGACTGATACTGAGGAAAATTCCAGACAAAAGTATGTATATTGCTTAGCATGTGTGTGTAGTCATTGCACATACTAGTGTGCAGTCATCATTGTGTGTGGTCATCATGCATACATGTGTAGTTGTCATGCATACATGTATAGTCATCATGTATACATGTGTAGTCATCATGCATGCTGCATGAAGTCACCATGTATACTCGGTGCAGTCACCACACATACTAGTGTGCAGTCATCATTGTGTGCGGTCATCGTGTGCGTGGTCATCATTGTGTGCGTGGTCATCATTGTGTGTGATCATCATGCATACATGTGTAGTCATCATGCATGCTGTGTGAAGTCACCGTGTGTACTTGTGTGCAGTCACCACACATACTAATGTGTAGTCATCGTTGTGTGTGGTCATCATGCATACATGTGTGGTCACCATGCATACATGTGTAGTTGTCATGTGTGCTGCGTGAAGTCACCGTGTGTACTTGTGTGCAGTCACCACACACACTTGTGTGCAGTCATCACGCACGTGACCTTCCTGTGTATCTCCGCCACTGTGACGGTGCCAGGCATTCTCAGAATCCTGTCGATTCCCAGGGCAGCAGCTCCTGCCACAGAGCCCTCCCCTCTCTTCAGGGCGGCTCTTCGGTGTCCTCAGTGGCTTGGCAGACAAGCGATGGTGGGAACGGAGCTGTCGCCCTGGTGCGCAGACTGCATGTGTGAGAAAGTGCTAGTTACTATCATTCTGCTAACAGGGCAGCACACCGCAGTGATGCACCGCAACAATACAGCGCACTGCAGTGAAGCACCGCAGTGACACAGCACAGTGATGCGCCGCAGCGATGCTCTGCAGTGATGCTCTGCAGTGATGCTCTGCAGTGATGCTCTGCAGTGATGCTCTGCAGTGATGCGCCGCAGTGATGCGCTGCAGTGATGCGCCGCAGTGATGCGCTGCAGTGATGCGCTGCAGTGATGCGCTGCAGTGATGCTCCGCAGTGATGCGCTGCAGTGATGCGCTGCAGTGATGCGCTGCAGTGATGCGCTGCAGTGATGCCCGGTGATGCTGCAGTGATGCTCGCATGACTCGCAGTGATGCTCTGCAGTGATGCTCCGCAGTGATGCTCTGCAGTGATGCTCTGCAGTGATGCTCTGCAGTGATGCTCCGCAGTGATGCTCTGCAGTGATGCTCTGCAGTGACACAGCACAGTGATGCTCTGCAGTGATGCTCCGCAGTGATGCTCCGCAGTGATGCTCCGCAGTGATGCTCTGCAGTGATGCTCTGCAGTGATGCTCTGCAGTGATGCTCTGCAGTGATGCACCGCAGTGATGCTCTGCAGTGATGCTCTGCAGTGATGCTCTGCAGTGATGCTCTGCAGTGATGCACCGCAGTGATGCTCTGCAGTGATGCACCGCAGTGATGCTCTGCAGTGATGCTCTGCAGTGATGCTCTGCAGTGATGCACCGCAGTGATGCTCTGCAGTGATGCACCGCAGTGATGCTCTGCAGTGATGCTCTGCAGTGATGCTCTGCAGTGATGCTCTGCAGTGATGCACCGCAGTGATGCTCTGCAGTGATGCCGCAGTGATGCTCTGCAGTGATGCTCTGCAGTGATGCTCTGCAGTGATGCTCTGCAGTGACACAGCACAGTGATGCTCTGCAGTGATGCTCCGCAGTGATGCTCTGCAGTGATGCGCTGCAGTGATGCTCCGCAGTGATGCTCCGCAGTGGCGCCGCAGTGATGCTCGCAGTGCTCGCAGTGATGCTCGATGATGCACCGCATGATGCTCGCAGTGATGCTCTGCAGTGAGCCTGCGTGATCTCGCAGTGATGCCGCAGTGATGCTCGCAGTGATGCCTCAGTGATCTCTGCGTGATGCTCTGCGTGATGCTCTGCAGTGATGCTCTGCAGTGATGCTGCTGCAGTGACCAGCACGTGATGCTCGCAGTGATGCGCTGCAAGTGATGCTGCTGCAGTGATGCTCCGCAGTGATGCCCGCAGTGATGGCTCTGAGTGAAGCGCTCAGTGATGCTCCGCAGTGATGCTCTGCAGTGATGCGCTGCATGATGCGTGGCAGTGATGCTCTGCAGTGATGCTCTGCAGTGATGCTGCCGCAGTGATGCGCGGTCAGTGATGCGCTGCAGTGATGCTCGCAGTGATGCCTGCAGTGATGCGCCTGCAGTGATGCTCTGCAGTGATGCTTGCAGTTGATGCGCGGCGTGATGCTCTGCAGTGATGCGCTGCAGTGATGCGCCGCGTGATGCCCTCTGCAGTGATGCGCTGCAGTGATGCGCTGCAGTGATGCGCCGAGTGATGCCTGCAGTGATGCTCTGCAGTGATGCGCCGCAGTGATGCTCCGCAGTGATGCGCTGCAGTGATGCACCGCAGTGATGCTCTGCAGTGATGCGCTGCAGTGATGCGCTGCAGTGATGCTCCGCAGTGATGCGCCGCAGTGATGCGCCGCAGTGATGCAACACGCTCGTCCAGTTTCTGAGCTGTGACTTTTCTCTGTTATGTTTCCTGCTATAATATTGACTGTTACTGCAGGTCTGCGCTGGGAACATTGGTGTCTTAGTAGGAGTCACCAGGCTTGTGACCCTTGAGGAGCCATTCACACCAGCTTCCGTGTTTTGCTTTTTCTTTTGAATTTTGGTTTGTTTGTTCAGTTCCTTCCATAAACTGGCATTACCCGGGCCTTGTCTTGTTACCGTAAGAACTTGGATGTGGTTTCTGCGCTTGTCACATTGTGATCTAGAGGGAAGAGCAGCCAGTGCTCCCATAGCAACAGACTGGGGACACTTGGCGTGTGCCTGAAGGGAGCACATACGCACAGCAGTAGTCAGCATCACGGCAGCTGCTGCAGAGGTGCCCTTCGCCCCCTCCAGCGTGACTGGCACCTGTCCTCAGCGCTGGACCCTCACTCCCCCGTCCCACGCTGCCTGCGCGCGCTCTCTCTCTCTCTCTCTTTCCTCTCTCCTCTCTCTCTCCTCTCTCTCTCTTTCTTTCCTCTCTCCTCTCTCTCTCTCTCTCTCCTCGCTTTCTTCGAACTCCCTCTCTCTCGCTCATCTCCTCTCTCTCTCTCTCTCTCCTCTCCTCTCTCTCTCTCTCTCCTCTCTCTCTCTCTTTCCTCTCTCTCTCTCCTCTCTCTCTCTCTCTCATCTCTCCTGAGAGAAAAGGATGTGATTCCCAGTTCTGCCTGGGACGAGAGTTTGCAGCCACTGTGTCTTTCTATAGTTTGAGACTAGCGCACGATGGACAATCACATGTTCAGTTATCGATCACGGCGGCCCAACCCACGCATATGGCATTAGTGCAATGTGGTTCTCTGAGGTCTTGGTAGTGAATCTGTGCATCTCGTCATCTGTACTCAGTATGGCATCTTGAGCACTTGCCCAGTGTTTGGACATATTGCAAAGTCAGTGGTCTCCTTGCAGAACTGATGAGGTTGCCCCACCTATTCCCTGTTGTCCTGTCTTAGCAGGGAGCATAGAGCCCTCCCCACAAGATTCACTCTGCTCTTGTGTGAGACTAATAAATGACACAAAGTATATTTGCTGTTGTCAAAGGGCCAAAACTATACAGAGCAAAGCCAACGCACATCTTTAAAAAATATCAGATTGATTATTTTTGTTACTGAAAGTGTCATTTTACATAGGAAAATACTCCAAAAGCTCCAGGTTGACATTTCACTGTACTCTACTTTGCGACAAGCTTAATTCTGTAGTAAAGTGTTTAATGGTCTTTACTTCTCTTCTGGATATTCTTACATCATGCACATGCGCACACACGTACACGATACATCCCGAGCAGCAGGCATCTTCCTCTCTCTCCACTTTGTTGCCTAGAGACAGTTTCCCACTGAACTGGAGGCTGTTTGTGCCAGGACAGCTGTTTACAGCTCTTGGGATCCAGGGATCTCTGCCCCAGAGCTGGGTTACAGGCTTCGCCTGGCCTTTATCCACCGGGACTTGAACCCAGGTCCTTGTGCCAGCCACCAAGCAGTCTTCCTCACTGAGCCATCTCCCCAGCCCTGTTCTTGAACACTGCATTGGAAAGGGTTTACCGCCACAAATAACTTTGGCGCTCAGTGTTGGTTATTGGAACCTCTGTGTACTGGAGGGTCAGTGGCAGGATTGAAGAGCATAGAGAAGCATGTGCTGCCACTCTACAGTTCTAGAGGTGGCTGGGTAATAAAATATTTTGATTAATGCACTATCCTTCCTACTCTACCAACCAGCATGAAATACTCATCAGGTGTCTGGGAACACTCGTAAATTCACTTCATAAAGTCAGCGATTGGATTCTATCATTTTGGGGATGCAGGTTCATAAAGACACAGATTGTTGTTGAGATCTTTAACTTTTTAAGTTAAGAGTCTATGAAGACTGCAGGTGAAATGAGGTCTCATGAGCAAGTAAACATACCTTATGAAAAGTCCATGTGCAAGGATTGATTTTGCAATAGCAAATGAAGTCAGCCTGTCTCTTTCAAATAAATACACAAGTTTTGAAATGCACTTTTAGTACTAGATAGTGTTATAGTTCTTTTTGTTTTTCATAGTTGCCAGTGATATAAAATATTTTAGAGAGCATAAAATGATTAAAATTTCATTAATATAGAAGAATTATACTAAGAAGGATAAATATGTTCTGAAATAAAACATGAATGTGTTTGCAATTTTGGTCACAAGAGAAATTTCAAGCAATATATATATATATATTATATATATAATGAAAACCTTTTCTAAGCTTTTCCTTTCTAAGCACAGGATACAGGTAGAAATGTTCGTATGATTTGACTTTCTGTACTAACTTTGTAAAAGACTAAAGCCTGGATGTAGGTAGTAAGCTCTTGTGTGATTTGGTGGTTAGTATCTTTCAAAGCATCTATGAGTTCAACATCCCACTAACAAGGGTTCAAGTTCTCTCGCTATTTGCCTTGATTGTAACAGCAAAAACATTTTTAGGGTCCAAGATCCAATTTGTCCTTCACTTGCCTGAAGAGCGTCTCTTGTGGTGGGTTAAGCTGTGCTCTGTCCTTAAAGCAGTAGGGTACTGTTGTATGAAGTGTATTGTTTTCATTCTTAAGACCTCACGCGGTGTAAACAGTGAGGAGACATTCACCCCATTTACAAATTACGTCCCTCAGTTCTAGAGTTTTCTCTATGTAGACAAAGTTTGTCTTTAAACCTGAAGAGGAATTCAGTTGAACTGCACAGGTGTTGCAATGTTGTAATTTGACATAATGCAAAGAGACTGTAGTGCGCATGCTGACATTTGCCGTGGTGTTAGATTTTGAATGCTTTGTCTTCAGAGACACTTCACTGCAAACCAAACATGGACAGGCATGGCGACATTTGCTAAATGGAAGTTACAGATTCAATGCAAAATATCCTCATGTTTATTTTCTTAAGATCATTAGCAAACTGGAAATGCTGTTATGAATTTGCTTCAGAACTGAAGCTTCTGGAAGCAGCGGCTGCCCTGAGGTGACCCGGGCTTGGGAAGTTGACAGGAAGTCAAGGAAGCGACGCTTGAGAGAGGTGACCGCAGGACAATGGCGGGCATCGGTCAAGACCCTTGCTCACCACATCCGAAGTGCCACACGGCCCCCCAAGGGGGCATAGCACTTGCCCGATGTTGGCAGGACAGTGGAGTCGGCCCCAGGGAGCTTGAAGCCCCCCCATTCCTCCCCAGCATCGCCGTCTCCAGCCCTGAACACAGAAGCGGGCTGACAACTACTGTTCTCTTGTGACTGAAGGTGGTGGCATGAGCCGCCTGGGAGGGACAGGATGGAGCAGCTTCGCAGGGGAGGGAGCGGCACAAGCCACGCGGAAGGAGTTGTGTTGCTCAGGAGGTGAGCGCAGCGTCCCCTGGGACAACAGCAGAAGGGGCAGGGACTTGTGTTTTGATGCAACACAGGGAGGCCCAGGGGTAAAGAGCTGATCCCAAGCAGCCTTCCTGGGAAGCACAGAAAGTTCCAGACATTAGAAATGATCTCATCTAACAAGAGCTCAGAGCTTCTTGGTTCATTGAGGCCCCGTCCCTAGAGGGGATCATGGGGCTTTGTCTTCTCGCTCTCTTTCTCTCCCCTCTCTCCTCTCTCTCTCTCTACTTTGCTCTTCATCTCATTTTATCCTCTTTCTCTCTCTCCTTCTCTCTCTCCTCCCTCTCCTTCTCCCTCTCCGTCTCTTCTTCTCTTTTCTCTCTTCTTTCTTCTCTCTCTCCTCTCTCCTTCTCCCTTTCCTTCTCTCTCTTTCTCCCTACCCTTCTCTCTCTTCTTCTCTCTCTCTCCCTACCCTTCTCTCTCTTCTTCTCTCTCCTTCTCCCTCTCCATCACTCTCTTCTCTCTCTTTTTCTCTCTCTTCTTTCACTCTTCTTTCTCTCTTCTTCTCATTATCTTCTCTCTGAAGTTGACTATCTGTTGCTTTTCTTTTAGCTACAGTGAGATAAATAGAAACAACTTAAAGGCAAAATTGAGATTTTTGGCTTCCAGTTGCAGGGGGGCTTCATCCACGGTGGTGGGAAGTCATGGCTGGAGGCGGATGCAGGAGGCCGGTTCAGGTCGCTACAGACATCATGAAGACAGAACAAGAGCAAGCCGAGAAGAAGCAGGGTTAGGTCACCCAGCCTCAAGACCTGTCCCCTGGGATGCGCCTTCCTCCAGCAAGGCTCCACCTCCTAAAGGTGCCACAGCCCCACAGACATGAACACCTGCTAAGGATGCAACACATGAGCCCACGGGGGGGGAGGGCCCACTTTCAAGCCTTGACCGTTGCCAGTGCAAGCTCTTGCATGAGCTCTTACGTCACAGCGGGCACAAGTGACCCAGCAACAGTCCTGTTGCCTCTCAGCTGGACTTCCGCGTCTGTGGCCCAGTCGGATATTTTCCCTTCCCAGTTAATTACCTCAGCTGTTTCATACAGCACTGACAGTTGGCAGTTCAAGTGTGATTCCGGCCAGCAATCCTGTCCACCAAGGGACTGCCAGTGTCCTCTAACCTCAAGGGTGATGCCAGTGCTCATGTTTACTGATGACATTCCCCACGTCACCAGTTGGCCACGCGTTGAGTCAGGAAGGGCTTAGACCAAAGAGCGGAGGTCTGCATGCGAGTTCACACGCTCTTCCTTCACAAGTGTTCTGAGCGCATCCAAACGCCGCCTGGTGATGGGTCATCCTCACCATGAACGCATTGGCGTATCGATTCCCCGCAGTCATGGTCGAATCTGACTCTCCCCTACAGGTGTTGTTCTTAGCCCTTGGTTCCGACCGTTGGCACAGTTTCGGGGTCTCTGGTAGACATGGGGGGGCCAGGGCTTTGATCCCTTTCTGGGCCAACCAGGACGTGAGCACGTCTGTCACACACGCCCACCATCGAGAATCTGCTCAAGCACCCCCCCCCCCCCCAACGCCCCCGTCATAGCTAGGCACAGGTGTCAACTTGACTGTTGAGGGTTTGAGCTCTGGCACATTTGTGGAGAATTGGTGGTTAGGTTAAGCCAGAGCAAACCTGAAGGAGATTGTCTAGCTGATGGGGAAGGCCCAGCCCATGGTGGGTGGGACTAGGCCCTGAACAAGTAAATAAAATACTGAGAGCTGAGAGAGTCGGCATCCTTTTGTACACTTGGCCAGACATGCTGGTCTGGCAAGTAAAGATTGTCCATCTCTCAGCTGTTATGTGGTGATGGTGTGGCCAGTTCCCTCAGGCCCGGCATTGGTGTGTGCTCTCCCGTCAAGCTGGACTGAGAACTGTAACTGGTCTATTGTAAGAAACAAACCCCTTGTTCTCTTAAGCCATTTGATGATGATTTATCAGCAACAATGCAAGTGAACTGCAACACCCCGTGGTGAGCTCATTACGGCCATGAGGAAGGAGGAAGAGAACTATGCCTACCGAAGGCTATTTACCTTCTAACTCAGTGATCCGGGAGAGTGGTCTTTCTACAGAAAGCTAACACACATGCACACACACACACACACACACACACACCACACACACACGCACACACACACACACGCACACATGCACATACGCGCACACGCACACACGCACACACGCACACATGCATGCACACACATACCCCTTAGGGATATTTCGGAGAGCCCAGTGTGTTAGCAAGACTCTTGTTTTAGTGGATGTAAAACAGGTCTTCCCAGGACTAAGAGTGCAGATCACGTTATAGAGCTACTGTGGTCATGAAAGAAAAGTGGACCTGTCAGGAGCAAGTGTCAGATGATTTGCTTTCAACTACGTACTGACCAGCGCAGACCGGGCATCTTGTCTAAGGAGCTGCTAACCGTTTCCTGACAGACTCCTGCCGCAGAGCGCGGGAGGCGAGCATGGTCTTCTCTCACCTGGGCCCTTCTGCCTTGGAATCCTCTGGTTAGTACATCACACAGTGAGTGTTCTCTAGGTGCACTCTGACCCCTGACCTTGGGCTCAAGCACCATCGGTTAGAAATGAGGTGCTCAGTCGCCTCTAAATTCTCTCCTCGTGCAATTAGCTTCAGCAGAGTAGGGCCAAGCATGCCTGTCGCCAACTGGAAATACGGTCTGAAAAGTGCTAACGTCCCTGTGTTAATTAAATTTTAAGTGAGGAAATTGCAGTAACTGCTTTTGGATCACGGGGGCACTCTTTAGTCAACCCCAAGTGATAATTTCCTGACTTTGACCCCGGCGACCCACTAGAATTAATGACATTTCAAAAATTGCTTGTTTTCTCCATAAGTTCACAGGAGTATTGGCTGGGTAATTATCTAAATTGTATCAGATGGCACTGGTAACATGCAAAAGGGAAGTTCAGGGAGAGATTTGGGAGAAAGAATTAATTGTGGATTAGAACACCTGGATGCTCCTTTAAAATGCTAGCTACTGTGGGCAAGTAGCGCTCATCCAGATGCAGCCCTGGCCTCAGAAATGCCGACTCCAGTGGTGGTCCCGGGAGGGCTTGTGGGGTCTTTAACGAAAAGCTTTCATAAGGAAAGCACCCTCTCACAAAGCAGCTGCAAGACAAACAGACACAAGTTTAAAACTTCCTTCATACAAAGACACGTTTGCCATACATATGAATCAATCACAGGAAACCGATGTCTTAGTCAATTTATGAAACAGGTGTTCAGAAGGGTTAACGCCTAAGAATGGGATACCCATATCTCTAGCATTCGTATGCTCTGCCACCCAATGGCTAGCCTTAAAGAAATAGTTGGCTCCAGCTCACAGGTATTAAAATCTGCAAATAAACCAACATGGGCACAAATCAAGGAACATAAAAGAGGCCAGGAAGCAAGTTGGAACGTCAGATCACCACACATTCCAAGTCCAGAATGAAGTCAGGAGCTGCATCTTCTGTCATGAATGAATGGAGTTGCTAGTGGAGGAAAGTCAAGTCTCAGGCCAATTGAAAGAACCCCTGGGTGAGGTTATTTCTCCACAAGATGCTTTAAAACTTTCCTCTGACTTTTGGAGGGAGAATAATTCTAGAATAACAACTGGAAATGCTACCAGCTAATTTCCTATTGCAGCTAGTAAAGACCAACCTACAAGCCGCTGAAACCTACAGAAGAACGCGCCAGTGTTGCTCTTGAAAGCAAATGTCCCAACCGCCAGCGGGGACGCCATAAGCAACAGCACTGGTTACACCGTTTCTAAGTTGCAACAGCTTCAATGTGTGACGGGTGGTCTTCCACCCAGGAGTCTGCCCTTCTCTCTGGATCTTGGATGAATTTTTCCTGAGTGAAGACAGGAGAAATATTCCTGTCCCGATTTGGTGTTGCTCTTGGAATCCTCCTGTGTTCCACTATTAGCAGGACATGAGGTCATGGGAAGCTTTGTTAATGTGTATCAAGAATGGAGTTGGCCATGGAAAGAGGCGGAGCCTGGAGCTGCCAGCACCGCACAGTGGCCGGTTTTCATTTCCTGTACCACCCATCCGTCTGAGTCACCTAGCCAGAGCCCGGCATGCGTAGAACCGGAAGGTTCTGTCCAGTGTGGCTAACTTAACAAGCAAATCACCGCATTGTGTGCTGCCACATCAGCTCTCTGTGGAGTATGGATTTCCGTTTGTATTTCCTCTATCAGATGCTTCAAAAATGTCTTCATATTTCATAATTTACAGTTCTCAGGGTTGAATCCAGGACCTCGTGCATTCTGGGAAAACGCCGGTCCACTGCGCTGCATCCCAGCGTTCCTGTAAGTTTGTTTAGAAAAGTTTCACATCCTGTGAATTCGATAATGATGAAAATAGTTAATCCCCCCAACACGGACAGAAAAACATAAACCACACTATTACATTTCCGTGACCAGGGCACATGGGCACAAGCAACTTCCGCTGTCAGGTGAAACTCCTGGGGTTAGCAGCAGCGGTGATTTCGTTACTCCATGTAACAGTCACCGGGTCTCCAAAAGCGTCTGAATGCATCTCTCACATGACCAGGATTACATGGTGGTGGGTGGGGGCATCGCAGGAGAGACGGAATTGGAGGAATCAGAGCTGAAGGTGTCTTCACATGTCATGCCCCAGAACACAGGAAAGTCCTCAAAAGAATCCAAGTAGTTTATTCACACTGTGGCTGCGAGGTGAATTCGTAGTGTTGAAGGCAGCCACATTAGCGACTCCTACATCTTTAGCTGGCAGATTTATGAAGTTCCTTCCACTTTGTGGGCCAGGGAATGTGCCAGGTTTCTATGATGCACTAAGGAAACACTGATCCCACAGGGGCCACCTTAACAGGCGCTGCTCTGTGTGGAGAGGGAAATCACATGGAGACTAACGTATCTAACTGAGAAGGGTAAGCATGTTTTATACAAAGTCATCTATTTCCAATTATTTCCTCATTAAACATTTTATCAAAATGATTTCCAAGTTGCAAAGTTAAAAACAATGAAAAAAGCAACTTCTCTTTCTTTCCCTTAAGCTTTCAAGGAAAAAATGGCTTAGTCTCCAAGTTATGAGAAAGTAAGAGAAAGAAAGGAAAAAGAGAGAGAGAGAACTAGACTATGAGAAGTTGAGAAAGACTGATCTCAGTAAAATAAATGGTTAATTTGTCTCTCTGTCTGGCAAGAGTATCAACAGTTGTTTCAGCCTTTGATTTCTATTATTGACTACCATTGACTTTGATGGTAGCCACAGGGCTAATCTGGAGGGCTAATTTGGAAAAGCACAAGGTATTATAGCTCTGACATACAGCGGTTGAGGAGCTGAAATCAATGTTGAACTCTTACGCAGAACGTTTTCTAAAATCATACAAAATGAACTCTGTGTTGGTTAGAAATATGTAAGTTTTCTTATGTTGCTATTAATTCTGATACATGAACTTGGCATCTGTGGGAAATTCATGGCTGACACTTGTATATGCAAAGCTGAACTCAGTTTACTTCTCAGCAAGAGGATGAAATCCATGCTTTATCTCTTTTTTACTGCATGTCTTCGCGGCCTTATACCAGCAAGGTGATTTGATGGTTGGCATCTGGTGGTAAGGGTAAAGCAAAGGTTACTAAGCCCCCTGGGGTGATTTCCCCTCTGACACAAGTAGCATGTCCTGCCGTGGGCTTCAGTGGTGTCACGGGACTAATCTGGAGGTTTTCGCTGTGGAAAAGCACAAAGCCTTACAATGCCAGGAACAGTGACTGAGGAGCTAACGTCAATGCTGAACTAATTAAGGGCTCAAAAGATGGCATCTTTTCATTTTCTTGTAAGGTGGGACACAATTTTAGGTTACATTTGGTACGAAAGCGTGTTTTCTTTCGAGAACCAGGGAAAGTTTTCAACCCCATCTCATTCCTATGTAGTGACGTTATGATGACTGGCTGCCGCTCTTCCGTGCCACCGAGGGAGACTCACAACTGTGTTTCTTGTCATTGTGAAGTGCACGACTCCCTCTGCATCCATTTGCGTTTTATGCACCTAGGTAGAAATAACAGATGTGTGGATCTCATTTCCAGGTGGCTGCCATTCTTAACTGACACCTGGCTCGTCAGATGTACCTGGTAACCCCTGGGCCCTGTCTTGGTGAGTGTGTGAACAAAGACCACTTATTTTATCCTTTCTAGCTGTATGTATTGAATAGTTATTGCCATTAAGCACAAGGACTTCAGCACATGTCCACCCCAAACGACCCAACATAAGCCTGGGTTCTTCAGTTGCCAACTTTGCAGTCTCCTACAAAGACGCCTCGTAGTAAAGATACTTTTGAATGCATTGCCTATAATATCACACATCCACAGTGGATGAAATTTCAAACAATTCTAGACTTTATTTTATCTCACATTTTTAAATTTATGAGAAATTATATCCACAAATGATTTGCCCCCATCCAAAACACATCGTGATGTATCAACATTTTTTAAAAGGGAATTTGTACATTCTCTAATTTGTGGTTCATTCAAAGTTCGCTGGGAGCGAAGGATTTCTGGTGGTGCGATTGAAGGGTTTCTGGCTCTTCATCCGGATTTCAGTAGTTTGACAGATCTAAGAACGCGTCAAGGACAAACCAGCCTTGAGTGAAAGTAATTCACACAGGTAGCTAGCCCTTAAAATATTTTAATACTTAATATTTGTATAGCCTACATGATCTTATGCTCTCTGAAGCTGGTTCCCATCTGTAAGTAAGGCGGTGATAGTATAAAATGCTGATGGTATTCAGGATGGAGGAAGCAGAATGGGCTGTGCTTCTCCTTGGAATTGAGTATGGATGCTACCCTCGCTCATCTTAGTCAAGGGAGGACTATTCTTCTGGTAGCTTGGTTGAATTCGTTTGTCAGTCACCAGTCGCTTGGGGCACGTGCAGGATTTCCTGTGTATATAATTTTGTCAGCTGCAAACAGAGACAAGTGGCTCCTGACCACCACACTCAAATGCCATGTTTCTACGTGTCCGCGCCCCCACTCACTCTGGTGAAATGTTCAGTACTACGCTGAATATGAATGCTGAGAGCAGACAGCCAGCCCTTCTTCTGGATCTCCGAGAGAGCTCTCAGCGCCCATTCTGTGTGACAAGCATGGCACGCGACAGTTATTAGGTCAACACATGGGATATTTATTATGTCTAAGTGTGATCCTTACAGCCTGATTTTTCGGAGTTTTTATATGAAGGGATGCTGAATTTTTCAGTAGCTGAGATATTCTTATGATTTCTTTCATCCTCTTCATGAGATGCATTACATATTGTGATCAATGTCTGTCGAGCTATCCTTGTACCTCTGGGAAAATTCCTCTTTGAAATATTTAATGTTGTTTCTGATATTCTGTTGGATTGTATCTGCAAGTACCTTGCTGAGAATCTTTGCACTGTGCTTATTGCAATGGTAGTTATAGTTACTGTTGGTTCTGTCACTTAGCTTTTGTTTTTAAAGTACTCTTGTCTAGTTTTGGTATCAGGGTAATGTTGGTCTCATGGAATTAGTTCAGAAAACCTCAATTTTTATATAGTACAGGGAGAATTATTGCTAATTATTTCTTAAAGATTACAAGAATTCAAAAGTAGAGCCATTTGGAGATGATAAGATTTTTGCAGTTGGGAGATTTTATCAGATTCAGTTTTATCACTTGTATTTTGCAAAGACATAGAATACAAAAATGTACACACAAAGTTATTATGTGCCCATAATGATAGTCTTAAGAAGAAATGATCAACACAATATATAAAAATATAATATAGTGCCTCTGAAATAACTTTAGCGAAGGGAATGACAGATTTTTACAATAATAATCACAAAAAAATTTAAGTCCTTCTTCCCAACTTCTTGTATTCTTTCTGCCCTCTCTTCCATGATGTTCCTGAGCTTTAAAGGGAGAGGTAGAAATGTCTTGTTCAATCATCACTTATTCTTAGCACCTCGGGCAGCCACATGCCTCTGTGTGGACCATGTCCACCTGCTGACCAGGACGGAGTGGCTTTGTCTGTGGGATGAGTCTGAATGCCTAGACGTCTGACGCCACGCCACCTAGCTAAGCTGCAGGGGAGCGTTTTGCCCTCGGCCTGTGTTCTCTGTAAACATGGGGTTTTGACCAGGTTTACAATTCCTGGCATGTATTGGCTCTGTGGTGTGGGCTCCAGATCCAGTCAGAGAGCCGTTAGTGTCCCCCAGGTGCACAGGTAGGCACCTCTCTCCTGGCAAGTTGACATGCAGTTTGCAGGGTTCACAGCTTGTGCAGAATGTGGACGCCTTTTCTCCCCTAGCAGCCTGCATAGTGCCTTCTGGCGCATTTGTTTTTCAGCAAGATAATCTTGCTGTGTATTGTGTTTCATGTTTTAATTACAACTACAAAAGTTGTATTATGTGTTTTGTAAATTATGTTGTAATCTTTCCTATTACCATTTAATCATCGCTCAACAAAACCAATTTAAATCTGTTCTCCTTCATTTTTAATTCATTAAGCTTCAGCTGAGGCAATGACTTTATAGCAGAATATAAGCTTCCTGTTGTAATACCCAACTCATGGTGTATTGATAACAGAAAGGAAATGTGTTTTATCTTGTATTAAAAGTACATGTCCAGAGCTATTAACTCATTTTATGTATTTTAAGTGTTTTTATAGCCTAAATATCAATAATGTGAAGTTTGTTTTATTTTATGTCGGTTTCATACATAAATACAATGAATATGTCATTTTAACCTCTTATTACTTGATCTTATCTGCCTCCTTTGCCCATCCAAAACCAGTTGTGTGTGTGTATGTATATGTGTATATATGAGTGTGTGTGTATATGTGAGTGTATATGTCTGTGTGTATGTGTATGTATGTGAATGTGTGTATATATAGGTGTTGTGCATATGTGTATGTGTGTATATGTGAGTGTATGTGTCTGTATGTGTGTGTGTATGTATGTATATATGTGAGTATATGTGTGATGTGATGTGTGTGTGTGTGTGTGTGTGGCCTGCTGAGTTTCATCTGGTTGTCTGCATTGGTGGAGCACAGAAGATCATCGATGGGATGGACACGCCCCTGAAGAAAGTAGCTTCTCTTTGGCATCAGCCCTCCATAGCCCCTGAGGGAAGGCGTGTCCTTCCTTCAGTGACGAGATGTTGACAGTCTAGATCTCATGTAGGTAGCTTCTGCAGAAGCAGCCGCAGCTGCAGAGATCTCACGTTAGTCCCCATCAAGTGCAGAAAACGCTAGGCAGCGGCGACCTTCCCCTCCCGCAGGTTCTTACATTCTTTTATTTTTTTTTTCATTTTGTAAATTTTCCTTTTATTAGGATTTCAAAATACTGTTGAAAATAAGATACTTTTCTCATTGCTTCAAATAAAGGATTCTTATTTTTCATGGACAAGGTTTACATTGGGAATGAGCCCAATTCCCATTAGCTTATGGTGTGTGAAAGGAGATATTGCTTAGTGTTGTGCAATGGGGCAGAGACGTCCTGACCATTAAGTTGCTCAGGATTTTCCTCTGTGGAAAGTACACGTGTCACATGAACAAACAGAAGGAAAAACTTCCTAATACTGGCAAATTAGAATCATAGAAACACAGGGACATTTACTGTATTATTCTAGACTTGAAACAGGAATGCAAAACACTTAGGAATGTTAAACACTTAACAGCGCAAGAATGTTTAAATAAAAGCCAATCATTCTGTCATCTCAGAGACACTGAAACAGGAATGAGAAGAAATCTGTCATGTAAAGTGCTTTTCAGGAAATCGTAAATACATGCGTTATGGCCTCAATGCACATGTGCGATCAGGGCGAGGCGGCGACAGGAGACTCACTGCTGCTGGCCAGACATCTTGTCCAGCTCTCTCGGGAGACTCCAGGCCGAAGAGAGACCCGCCTGCAAAAACAACCGAGGTGACTCCAGAAATAGTACAACTTCCGGAAACTTCGCCTTCCACGGGATGCACACAAACGTTTACGCGAGAATAGACATGAATGATAACTCTCCTGTATGGACACGCATGCAACTGTGGCAAGTCATAGTATCACAGTAACTACAGGAATTATTATAAATGCCCATGAAGAATTTAAAAATAAAGTCACCTTATCTCTAGCTGGATGACTTCTTTTTTAAATTTTATTTTCGCTCATACAAACTTAACAGGTACACCGGTCTCCTCCCTCCCTCCATCTCCCCACCTCCCTGCTCCCCTTTCCCTCCCCCCTTCCTCCTTATCCCCCAATGCCTCCCCCCATCCCCGGAGCATCTTTAATGTGCATGCCAAACTCTCCTCTGGGTCCTCCTCTCCAATGAGGTGCAAGGACCCAGTGGCATTTCCCAAAACCCCTTCCTGTGTTCCCCTTAAGCATAGGAACACTACTGTGGCTATCAATTCCTAGCCTCCAAGGATCCTAGTGCCTTTAGTCAATGCTAGACTTTGAGGGGTCAATGTGTCGGACATCGTGCAGGTCATGCAAAGTCCTATTATGATTAGCTGCATGACTTCTGTACATACGCTCAAACGTCTTCTTAGTGCCACCCAAGACTCAGGGAACACTGCTGAGGAGAGGCGGTAAAGATGTAAAAGCTTTTAAAAATAAGCTTAGCTAGAGCTAAATATCTGAGCCACATATTCTACTAGGGTAGAAAAGTCAAATGAGGGAATTACATTTTCACTATTCTAGCGGCCATTACTGTGTTAAAGACACAGAGCTGTTGTACTCGGTAGAGCCTGCGCTTGGTCCAGACTTCAGTTGCCGTAGTAAGAATATTTTTTGTCTGCAACTGTTGCCGTATCCCCTGCCGGGCCAGCAGGGTGGGGAGGAGGAGGGGAAACAGCGGGGCCTCGGGGCAAGAGGCAAATGGGTGAGCCAGTGATGGGGTCACCACCAGACCCCGGGAATCAGGTGAGAAGCAGCAGTGGATGAGATGCTGCAAATTCAGAGTCATTAAGGGCGTTTGGGCTTCTATAGGGTCAGGATCCAATCAGGTGTTGCCATCCCTCCTGGGGGGGGGGACAGCCACCAGTCATTTAACTGTTTACTAAGTGCCCATTGCAGGTGCAGGTTAGACGTCCACTTCCCATTGGTTGTTCATCCCTCCACCTGCATGGTCCTCTGTTGGGACATGTCCGTACATCCAGGCTTGTCATGAATTCGGGAGCTGGTCTAGGGCCTCCCTGAATCACATATCACTACATATTTTCTCCGTTTTTCAAGCAACCATAGAGAAACAAGTCAATTAATCTTTCAGTATTTTAAAATTGATTTTCCTATAGCAAAATGCAAAACAAGAATTTTACTATCCAAAGTTAGGGTAAGGATGAAAGAGATAAGTGAATAAAACATCTTTATTTAAGTGGATAAAGGTGAATGGAGCAGGCGAGAAATCTGCTTTTCAGTCACTCAACAAACCAGTGTCCGGTCCCTACTGACTCACCGCAGCATCTTCTCTGGTCCAGCTGTTTGGATCCGCGGTTGGTTCCTGTCACTTCTCTGCATGAACTTCAGTCTCTTGAGTGGAGACGAGCTTGCGTAGGTCAGTTTGCTTGGGCCAGAAACCGATGAGCTGGAGGAGTGGGAGGGCGCATGCTAACCCAGAATGGAGTGAGTGGAGGCTGGCCGATTGTGGTTTCTAGCTAGGAAGCTAACTTGAAGGCAGCCCTGGATTGCACAGTCAAACCCCATCTTTGTAAAATGAAAACCAAAATGAAAGTAGAGAAAGGATCACAGAGGCCATTATTCTTTGATTTGTACTCAGCACAGTGCAATAAGTGGTAAATCCCATCACCACATTCTACCGTATGGTTTTTGGTTCAGCTCTAAAGTAGGAGCTGAAGTTACAGTTGTTTAAGTTATGCACACACAATATGTGCTCAGTGACCATGGAACAACCACAGAAACTCAGAAGGATTTTTAAGTAGAAATTCATGCACTTTGTAAAATAATGTCTTCAAGATGTGCTTCTGACCCCCTAAATACAAAGAGTCATTCTCAGGCCAAGAAGTGGTTTTAAATGGATCATTAAAATAAGTATACTGATTTAAGACACTTGGATCTTTTCCCTTTTTTTTTTTTAACTAGCAAGAGGATTACAGTCAATTAAAGCTGAAATACTGAGAAGAGACATTACATCTGAGCAGAAGATGTTGGGGATGGAGGTGTCCACGAAGGGCAAACTCCCATTTCAATGGCTGTTTAACAAACGCCGACACACACTCTTGAGAACATTTGTATTTCAAGTGCACATGCCTGCGGGGATGGAGCGCCAGGTTATCAAGGTCTGCGTGTGACTCCTTGCCCGGGAAGGGCACGTGCCAACATCACATGTCAACAGTCAATAAAGTGCCTCTGCAGGAAAGACATAAACTCCCGAGAAGTACCACTTTCCACCCTGACGTCCCCTCCACAAAGTTGTTTATTTTCTCCTTTCCAGATTAGAATCCTGTCTCTCAACTCCGGCATAAGTCATTGGCATAGTAAAATAATTGGCTTGCTACATTAGAACTTATCCCATAAGACTTTTACTCATTTTGTCTTTATATTAAAACCCATTTTGTTCAGTTCTCTGGGATTCAGTTTTCTACTGGCTCAGAATTTTGTTAGTAATTCCACCTTGCTGGGATTTGCACTTTTAGTTCATTTGTTTTAATTTTTACTCTGTCATTTTTCCATTGTATTGCTGACATGGAGAAAAAATTGGTCCTACAATTTTACTTCTTATCTAAAAAATACTGTCTTGAGTAGCTTTGTCTATTTTTTGAAACTACTTGCTTCTAGATGGAATCACACATAAGAAAAGTAATACCAACAATTTTCCTAAATGGTTAATCAATGCAAGCACTCATGGTCATCAAGCTGAAAAATTTAGTAGCCATATAACTCATTTGACGATAAAAAGTAGATTAACAAACTGCAAAGTAGATCTGAGATAAAAGTAAATCCATTCCAGATATTAAATAGAAAGAATTTCCAAGGAAGTCCAAGATACTTGACATAGACAGTTAAAAGTAATATTGCACCAAACCAAAATAGTGTTGCATCTGCCAACTGTAAATGTCTAAGATCTTATCTATAATCAGAAAAGAAAGATTTCTGCTGAGGGAAACTAAGAACTGCTGAAGAGCAGACTGCAGACTAACCCTCCAAAGTGCCGAGGACGAGAACCCACCGCAGACCTGCGCTCGTTGAAGTGGCTGCGTCCACTCTATGCAGCCTGGTCAGTAGATGCACTGAAACCTGCAGCCCCCCTCCCAGTTCCACACCACACACAGCACACAGCACACAGCACACCAGCACAGCACACAGCACACAGCACACACAGCACACACAGCACCGCACACACAGCACACAGCACCACAGCACACAGCACACACCCACAGCACACAGCACACACAGCACACAGCACACGGCACACAGCACACAGCACACACGCACACAGCAACAGCACACCCAGCACACAGCACACAGCACCACAAGCACACCCAGCACACAGCACACACAACACACAGCACACAGCACACACAGCACACACAGCACACAGCACACAGCACACACAGCACACACAGCACACAGCACACACAGCACACACAGCACACAGCACACACAGCACACACAGCACACAGCACACAGCACACACAACACACAGCACACAGCACACAGCACAGCACACACAGCACACAGCACACACAGCACACAGCACACAGCACACACAGCACACAGCACAGCACACAGCACACACAGCACACACAGCACACACAGCACACAGCACACACAGCACACAGCACACAGCACACAGCACACACAGCACACAGCACACACAGCACACACAGCACACACAGCACACAGCACACAGCACACAGCACACAGCACCAGCACACAGCACACAGCACAGCACACAGCACACAGCACACAGCACACAGCACAGCACACAGCACACAGCACACACAGCACACACAGCACACAGCACACACAGCACACAGCACACAGCACACAGCACACAGCACACAGCACACACAGCACACAGCACAGCACAGCACACAGCACACACAGCACAGCACACACAGCACACAGCACACAGCACACACAGCACACACAGCACACACAGCACACACAGCACACACAGCACACACAGCACACAGCACACACAGCACACACAGCACACAGCACACACAGCACACACAGCACACAGCACACAGCACACACAGCACACAGCACACAGCACACACAGCACACACAGCACACAGCACCACACAGCACACAGCACACAGCACACACAGCACACACAGCACACACAGCACACACAGCACACAGCACACAGCACCACACAGCACACAGCACACAGCACACAGCACAGCACACAGCACACAGCACACACAGCACACAGCACAGCACACAGGACACACAGCACACACAGCACACACAGCACACAGCACACAGCACACACAGCACACAGCACAGCACACAACACACAGCACACACAGCACACAGCACACAGCACACACAGCACACAGCACAGCACACAACACACAGCACAGCACACACAGCACACACAGCACACAGCACACACAGCACACAGCACACACAGCAACACAACCACACAGCACACACAGCACACAGCACACAGCACACACAGCACACAGCACACAGCACAGCACACAACACACAGCACAGCACACACAGCACACACAGCACACAGCACACACAGCACACAGCACACAACACACAGCACAGCACACACAGCACACACAGCACACAGCACACAGCACACACAGCACACAGCACACAACACACAGCACAGCACACACAGCACACACAGCACACAGCACACACAGCACACAGCACACAACACACAGCACAGCACACACAGCACATACAGCACACAGCACACACAGCACACAGCACACACAGCACACAGCACACAACACACAGCACAGCACACAGCACACAGCACACACAGCACACACAGCACACAGCACACAGCACACACAGCACACAACACACAGCACAGCACACACAGCACACATAGCACACAGCACACACAGCACACAGCACACAACACACAGCACAGCACACACAGCACACAGCACACACAGCACACAGCACATAGCACACAGCTCACAAAGCACACACAGCAAAGCACACAGCACACAGCACACACAGCACACAGCACACGCACACACAGCACACACAGCACACAGCACACAGCACAGCACACAACACACACAACACACACAGCACACACAGCACACACAGCACACACAACACACAGCACACACAGCACACAGCACACAGAACACACAGCACACACAGCACAGCACACACAGCACACAGCACACACAGCACATAGCACACAGCTCACAAAGCACACACAGCAAACAACACAGCACACACAGCACACAGCACACAGCACACAGACACACAGCACACACAGCACACAGCACACAGCACACAGCACACAGCACACACAGCACACACAGCAACAGCACACGCACACACAGCACCCAGCACACAGCACACAGCACACAGCACACAGCACACAGCACACAGCACACAGCACACAGCACACAGCACACACAGTACACAGCACACAGCACACACAGCACACAGCACACAGCACACAGCACATAGCTCACACAGCACACAGCACACAGCACACAGCACACACAGCACACACAGCACACACAGCACATAGCACACAGCTCACACAGCACTGTGATGAGATCTCACCTCATGTCGATCCACCACTAGCAGCTCACATTCCAGGACGGCCTTGTTCGATCATTCAGCAGTGAGCAGACCCTTGCGCAGACTGGAAACACCACGTTCTCACAGACAGGAGCCATGGTGTGCAAGGATGATCCTAGCAAATCCACCCGCAAACCCAGTGAGATGCCCGGGCCGCTGAGTTCTGCTGGCAGTAAGGAATGTGGGAGCAGGGTAAGAATCAAGGAGGCCACATACTGAACACAGCCAGAGAGACTGGATAATCCTGGTGCATTAGGAAGATGGAATGTTACATCATTTTTAACATCGTGCACTTGTGTGGAACAGTGACCAGGAGCCTGTGTGACTATTGCGGTCGGTGCCCTGCATGTAACAAGACCAGCTGAGAGCTCACTTTGTAGACCAGGGCGGCTCGGATGCAAATAAACGCCCCTTCCCCAGCCTCTTGAGTGCAGAGATTACAGCAGGGCCATAGTAGCTGAAGGGGCCTTACTTTCCTTATTATTTATTTATTTAATTTATTATTGTACATGCAGTAAGGAGAGGCTAAATACTATGTTGCAAACGTTATTTTTAAACACTTTAGTTTTAGACATGAAACTTTGAAGTGTCAACTAGAAAAGTATACCGAGCAAAGGCAACATTATGTAAAATAAGCTAATAAAAATCCACTTTGAAGATTATTTTTCTAAAAGAAAAAATGTATTATTCATTCTGGAGATTCCTGACTCACATTTGTAGCTAATGGTTGGAAAGCAATCCTTCCAAGGCACAGTTTTCACTTGTGCACTAAGGGACATTCCAAAACCCAGTTAACTGGTACATTATTTTTAATGGGAGAAGAGTAAGCAATGCAATCGCATTATCAAGAGAAAGAAGTCTGAAAAGCACAGAGCGCTGTAGATGCCGTGACTCATTTGCATGAAGACACCTCGCTGTAGTACAGGCTTCATGAGCTCAGTGAGTGCCACACAGCCGTCCCTCCAGGGGGGCATTGCAGAAAGGAGGGGGCTGAGAACGTACTCTAATTTTCTTGATACGCATGGAGCTGCCTCTAATAGTTTCCAGCGACAGGTTTATATATTACCTTTGTAAATTTTAAAAGGGAAAAAATCTTGTGTTCTGAAAATAACATGTAGCTCTCGTTCCGTGGGCCTCGAGACAGAAGGCTTTTCTTGTCTTAACAAAGGAACTGCGTGTGCACAGGATTCTCCAGTGAGGGGCAATTAAGTGTTTGCATTGTGAGTGGAAAATGATCGCCGTATAGACAAATACTCATTTTTTTCTTCCTGTAAATGTTCATTGCAGAAAGCAAAAGGCAAAAACTAGATTAAAATGCTCTTGAAAATCGGCTTCTGAGCACAGGCCTCAATCCCGTGTGAAGTCCCTCAGCAGGTCTGAAGGCAAAGTCCCTTCAATCCCGTGTGAAGTCCCTCAGCAGGTCTGAAGGCAAAGTCCCTTGCATGCCACACGCTCTGATGTGCTGGAGGATCTCCTGTTTGCTGCGGGACACTGCGCCGGCCTGATTCCCCTCTAATTCTCTCTCTCTCTCTCTCTCCTCCACAGATTCGCGCCTCGTGCCTTCTGTTACAGATCACTGTGCGTGATACCCAGAGTGACCAGGGCTGCTCCTGTCGCTACAGTGTGCGAGGCGTGTGTGGACACCTTTCCCGAGCGTCAGCCTCCCCGACAGTCGCTTCAGGGCCGAGGCTGTGCCTGCATCGCTGGACGCTCCGTCTGCAGCTACAAGAGGATGTTTTGCGTCAGAGGTTGGACTGACTTGTGAGGGCCCCCGGGCCTGCAGGGCTGTTTGCACTGGTGGCGGAGGGCTGCGGGGTGCGTCTGTACCCGTGGTGGAGGGCTGTGGGGTTTGCACCCATGGTGGAGGCTGCGGGGTGCGTCTGTACCCGTGGTGGAGGCTGTGGGGTTTGCACCCATGGTGGAGGCTGCGGGGCTGTCTGCACCCGTGGCGGAGGGCTGCAGGGTGCGTCTGTATCCGTGGTGGAGGGCTGTGGGGTTTGCACCTGTGGTGGAGGGCTGTGGGGTTTGCTCCCGTGGCGGAGGGCTGCGGGTCCGTCTGTGCCCGTGGCGGAGGCCGTGACTTACTTCCTGCTGCGCTGCTCTCCATCCCAGTGGAGACGTGGCGATCACTAGCGAGCAGCAGCTGCGCGGTTCCTTCCGGTCACCTCGGAGCCATGACGGCGATGTGACACCCAGAGCGGCAGTGCCGCGCCTGTAACCGTCGCAAGGCCCGCGGACGCCTTTCCGCAGCGCCGGAGCTGCAGCCCCGTTCGCTCCCCGCGCAGCCTTTCTGTTCTCGGTCTGACTCGTTGACCGGCTCCTTTGCGGGTCCAGCGGGAAGCACACGCCTCCTCTTCCTTAAAGCGAGGCTCACACAGAGCGGGAAGAGGTTTTTCTTTTTGGAAGGAGAAACACGGAGGTGCAGTTGTCAGGGAATACGGACTCTGGTCAGCGTGAAAACGTCTTGGTCCAAGACCAAAGCTGGGTGGGAGAGGAGACCCCGGCCGGGAGGCGGCTGGGCTGCCGTGATCAGCGGCTCCCCTTCTGGAGCGCCTCGACTTTCCCAGACCTTAGCATCACCTGGGGAGCACACGCGAGCGTGCGGGGCGCGTTCAGACCCTGACACCAGAACAGATCTTCTGTCTTCACGGTCAAGGCAGCTCACGACAAGCTGGAATGACCTGCGCTCTCCTGCGCCAGCGTTCCTGGATGGTGGAAACTTCATGCGGGTTTTATACAGACAGCCGTGACCGTGAAGTGCGGCGGGAATAGACGGGGCCACGCTCTTCCCAGATGGCGTCTGCTGAGGCAGATGTTGGGGAGACGCACAGCACACACCACCTAGGGATGGCGGGACATGGGAGCCGGGGAGGGGGGACACGGGAGCCGGGGATGGGGGGACACGGGAGCCGGGATGAGGGACACGGGAGCTGGGGATGGGGGACACCGGAGCTGAGAATGGGGGGACACGGGATTTGGGGATGGGGGAGACAGGAGAGACACGGGAGCTTGTGTTTAACTTTATTCCTTTGGAGTTTCACATAGGAACGCAAGAATTTATGCTATTCCGCCTCTGATCACTAGACTGCACCCCTCCTTTCCCACTGCAAACATTCTTCCCAGCACTCCTCTAGCATGCTTGTCCTACCCAGCTTCATCTGGGTCCCTGTGCTGGCTGCAGCTGAGCATGTGCTGCAGACGGACGGGGCATCAGCAGGTGGACCGCTGAGGAAATCAGTCCTCCAAGCTCCCCCTCCCGCACCAACCCCTCCCTGCCTGCACTAACCCCCTCCCCCACTAACCCCTCCCCATCCCGCACTAACCTACAGCAGCCTCTCAGGGAAACCTGTAGCCTCTTGAGATCTTGCCTTCAATAGTGAATATTTATTTATTCTTTCATTCATTCACTTATTCACTTTCCCAGGTGATTTTGTCCTTCGCAGTCACAGCTCTTATGCACCTATACTGGGATAAAAACACATGTAAGAATATCTGAATGGATGTGCACACACATGCACACACACACCACACACACACTGAAACACATGGCCATTTGCTAGCAGTCTCCGAACCTCATGGCTCCCTGTCTACAGAGCAGAAATTCATTCCACTGAGCTGAGCAGGGATGTAAGCTTCCTGCTTAGAAAAATATGTAAGTGAAAAGCAAGCAGTTTAAAAAATGCTATGATTCCAAGTCTCTTTTTCTTCCAGGGTAAGTGAGGGAGCTCCACACAGCAGCTCAGCATAATTCAGCCTCTCCTGCTAGTGGCCGGGGATCTCATTAACTCTTTCAGCTGCCGGATGGAGTGATGCTTAGTGTGGATGCTTAGTGTGACGTCCAGTGTGATGTCCAGTGTGACGTCCAGTGTGACGTCCAGTGTGATGTCCAGTGTGATGTCCAATGTGACGTCCAGTGTGATGCCCAGTGTGACATCCAGTGTGATGTCCAGTGTGATATCCAGTGTGATGCCCAGTGTGACGTCCAGTGTGATATCCAGTGTGATGCCCAGTGTGACGTCCAGTGTGATGTCCAGTGTGATGTCTAATGTGACGTCTATCTAGTGTGATGTCCAGTGTGACATCCAGTGTGATGCCCAGTGTGACGTCCAGTGTGATGTCTATCTAGTGTGATGTCCAGTGTGACATCCAGTGTGATGCCCAGTGTGATGTCCAGTGTGATGTCCAGTGTGGCGTCCAGTGTGATGTCCAGTATGATGCCCAGTGTGACATCCAGTGTGATGTCTAGTGTGATGTCTAATGTGATGTCTATCTAGTGTGATGTCCAGTGTGATGTCCAGTGTAATGTCCAGTGTAACGTCCAGTGTGATGTCCAGTGTGATGTCCAGTGTGACGTCCAGTGTGATGTCTATCTAGTGTGATGTCTAGTGTGACGTCTAGTGTGATGTCCAGTGTGATGCCCAGTGTGATGTCCAGTGTGAGGTCCAGTGTGATGTCCAGTGTGACGTCCAGTGTGACGTCCAGTGTGATGCCCAGTGTGACGTCCAGTGTGATGTCCAGTGTGATATCCAGTGTGATGCCCAGTGTGACGTCCAGTGTGATATCCAGTGTGATGCCCAGTGTGACGTCCAGTGTGATGTCCAGTGTGATGTCTAATGTGACGTCTATCTAGTGTGATGTCCAGTGTGACATCCAGTGTGATGCCCAGTGTGACGTCCAGTGTGATGTCTATCTAGTGTGATGTCCAGTGTGACATCCAGTGTGATGCCCAGTGTGATGTCCAGTGTGATGTCCAGTGTGGCGTCCAGTGTGATGTTCAGTATGATGCCCAGTGTGACATCCAGTGTGATGTCTAGTGTGATGTCTAATGTGATGTCTATCTAGTGTGATGTCCAGTGTGATGTCCAGTGTAATGTCCAGTGTAACGTCCAGTGTGATGTCCAGTGTGATGTCCAGTGTGACGTCCAGTGTGATGTCTATCTAGTGTGATGTCTAGTGTGACGTCTAGTGTGATGTCCAGTGTGATGCCCAGTGTGATGTCCAGTGTGACGTCCAGTGTGATGTCCAGTGTGACGTCCAGTGTGACATCCAGTGTGATGTCCAGTGTGACGTCCAGTGTGATGTCCAGTGTGATGTCCAGTGTGACGTCCAGTGTGATGTCTAGTGTGATGTCTAGTGTGACGTCCAGTGTGATGTCTAGTGTGACGTCCAGTGTGATGTTCAGTGTGACGTCCAGTGTGATGTCCAGTGTGACGTCCAGTGTGATGTCCAGTGTGATGTCCAGTGTGACGTCCAGTGTGATGTCTAGTGTGATGTCTAGTGTGACGTCCAGTGTGATGTCTAGTGTGACGTCCAGTGTGATGTTCAGTGTGACGTCCAGTGTGACGTCCAGTGTGACATCCAGTGTGATGTCCAGTGTGACGTCCAGTGTGATGTCCAGTGTGATGTCCAGTGTGACGTCCAGTGTGATGTCTAGTGTGATGTCTAGTGTGACGTCCAGTGTGATGTTCAGTGTGACGTCCAGTGTGATGTCCAGTGTGACATCCAGTGTGATGTCCAGTGTGATGTCTAATGTGATGTCTGTCTAGTGTGGATGTCTAGTGTGAAGCTTAGTGTGATGTCCAGTGTGATGTCTAGCATGATGCTCAGTGTGATGCTTATTTTGGATGTTTAGCCCCATCATGTGTGGATGTTTAGCCCCATCAGGTGTGTAGCACACAGACAGGAAGCTGGGAATGACAGACAGAAGGAGGCAGGGGAGGCGTGAGGGTGAATACGGACACAGCACGTGCTTTCTTCAAAGAAACCATTTCAACAAAATCAACACCATATTCAATGAATATGACCAACACAATTAATAATATAAAAATAGAAATGAAAAGTAAAGCAGTAACATGCAAAGTCGCACACTCTATTTAGAATCACAATTCAGTGTGAAGCATTTGAAATTTCTCTGAAAATGTGGTTGAAATGGGAAAAAAAAATTTAATAGAATATCTCAGATGAAATAGAACCAAGCAGATAAATGATAATTCCACAAAACAAAGGGAATCATTACCGCGTCTTCTATGTCAGGGCATCTGAACGTGGATGGAAATGTTTATCTGTTTTATTTATCTGCTGGCACGTATTGCTGAACCTCTAGGAAACCTTTGCTGCGGTGCAAATCGCTCTCAATGCACGAAACGGTCATTGTGTTCATCCTGCGCGTCCTAAACCAGCTGGAGGGCAAATGCCTCTCTTCATACATTATGGGGGGCTTAGCAAGGCTCGAGGTACCTGCACTTCAAAGCTGAACATTTGTGCAGCTCCTCCTGGGTCCAAGTCCTGTGCCAACAGTGGACCTGACGCAAACACGTGTGCTCCTGCTTGGTCACAGCCCGTACAGCTCTCCTGACACAGTCGCTGTAGCTTACGGCCCTTGCCCAGGACAAAGGGCCAGAAGAGTGGTCCACGGGGGAATCCCACACGGCCAGCTCCTTCGGTATTACAAATTAGTGCAGTGCCACACACACGACCTCATAGAACAAATAGCATTGAAATATTGTGGGTATAACACACATGCCTGTTATCACATACAAGAGCCTAAATGGGATAGGTGAGCTAATTCATTCTTGGGAAAAAATATTCTGGAATTTTACCTGGCAGGACATTAGTAATAAGTTGAGTGCCGTAAATAAGCAGCTAACACTTTCTTTAATTGTCATTCCCTCCAGTTAGGCCATCTTCGATTCATATTTAGTAGTGTACTAATATTTAATATAAATTCTACAAATAGCAATACTTAGCATTTACTCGTGTGAGAATGCAGAGCAGCGGCGTGACGTCGAGGAGTTAGGTGAGACTTGGATCTTTCCTTCTCATCTTTCGTGGAGCACGTGGGCAGGCATGCTGCAGACTGCACGCTAACGGACCATGACGGCAGATCTGTGGTGAGCCCTTCCTTGGCTGAGTGCCACTGATGCGCTACCAAGCACGGGCGCAGTAAGATATCTGTGCATTCTGCTGAAGAGAACCTCCGTGTACGGCATCTTAGCCGGCGTCCAACTCTAAATCATCCCCATTCAACTCCTCGTATAGTTTGGGCTACTGTAGACAGCTTGACCCACGCTCAGTGGGACATCAGAAGCTGGCGCATCCAGCGAATTGCTCATGTGTTTGAGGCCCAGGTGCTTCTCTGTGTGCTCCAAAAGCAAACCCACCCTAGGGACCCTGCGTCTCTCTCTAGATGCAGCACTGTCTTCCCGTCATGAACTTTCCTAAGTATATTTTTAGGGCACATGGTCGTGTCAACCTTTTACAAACATCATGTCATGACCAAGTTGAAGTTCCAGGAGGACAGGTGATGCCCCCCCCAGGGGCACCGCATGAGTGCCAGGACCAGTGAGATGCCCGCGTGACCTGCTGCGGGGATGGGGGACTCTGCGCCTACACAGAGGCCCCTCTCCCACCAGCATCAGGACCACAGCGGAGGAAGATGTGGAGTATGTAAAACACCAGGCAGTCCTCGCTGTTTTATGGTCACTTGCCTGAAATATCACAAGCACATTTAAGTAACAAGCTGGCACTTGACCGATTGCAAGAAATTCCAGTTTATAATTGAGATGAACACGCTTGGAATTGTGCAACACATTCATCACTAAGTGAACACAAAAGTGCCCTTGAAATCTCATGAAGTAAAAATAACCAAAATAAAGCAATAAGCTCTAAGTATTCCTCTAGGACAAGGAAAAAACCCAGATATCCTAGGGAGCCACATCCAGTCATGAGCCCAGCGCCTCGCATCTGCTTTACCCTATATCTCCTCGGCATCAGAATTCATCCAGGTCGTATGATTGGTCCAGTCATCGCTGGGCTGGGCGCCTGGTCCAGCCTGTCACTCGACAGTGCAATTGGTCCCGCCTGTCATTGGGCTGGGCGACTAGTCCAGTCTATCACTTGGTGTATTTACCTTCAATGGAGCCAGTGAGTGTCCACTTCTTGTAGTCGCTGAGACACCAGCCTGGGCTTCTGGCTTCCACAGCAGCGTCCGCTCACTGTTGGGCTGGCAGGGGCAGATGCAGCTCGATCTTACCCCCACCACTATGCCTGGGTTCCCAGTTTCATAGCATCGATGCTGAGAGGTAGGAATGAGCACCAAGAAGTACATTTGAATAAGTGGCTGAATCACTGAAATCAGACTAATTACTATGCTGATCTACCACGAGTCTGAAGGGGAGAATTTAGGCCAATGTGAGCCGTTCTACCTGAGAAGTTTGGTTTGGAAGATCTCTTGGTGTCTCAGACTCCAGGTCACAGGCTGAGGATGAGCTACGAGTGAGAATACAAGGGCGGTTTCAGGCGTTCTGTGACTCCCGTAAAGCACACATTTGATCCTGTGTGTGCTACGTCCACACAGCTGAGGCGAGAGACTGAGGGAGAGGGAGACTGCTTGAAGCAGCTCTAACCCCACTGACCCGGCTGCTGCGGAAGAGCCGTCCAGTCGCTGTTCATATGCATGACGTTGATCTCTAGCGATGACAGTTGTTACAAACAGAAAAGAGGCGACTGAAAATAGGCGTGTTCGGGGAACCACACCAAGTCTTACTATTTTAAATACTTTTTGTGTGTTACTAGAAAAGATGTTTCTGATGAGTGCTATGTTCTGTCCACTTCTCCTGGCACCCTAGTCTCTGGGGAGAGCCCAGCTTCTCTGCGGGTCACAGCAGAGTCTTCCAGCCTCACTGTCCTCTAAGTCCGGAGCCAGGAATGGCTGACCTGGTGGGGCACGGGGAGGGGTCAGGGCTTCTGGGCAATGGGGACGTCAACAGGAGGGGCAGCGGAACACACAAAAGCTTCGGGGAATGGAAGATAAAATGCACAGAACCTGGATTCTGGCCTCCAAACTCCACCCCTGGTGACCAACCCTTCCTTCTCCTCTCACTCTGAGCTCGATTTAAAGGTGAAATGATCAATTATGATGAATTTTTCAATAATTAAAAGGAATTACTTTGTTGCTAAATGAAATATACAGCTTTAAGTGACTATCCATTTATAGAGCCTGAATATTAAGAAAAGTAGATTATAAAACAAAATTTTAAAATTCATATATTTAGTATAAATTGCATGATGAAGCAATGTACCTTACAAGCTATATAAGGTTATGGATGTTTTAATTTGTAATGTTTTTGTTCCACTACAATTCTTACAATTTCCTATTGTATTTCATATATTCCTTATATTTATCCTATGGAGAATCATCATAGATTTCAGACATTTTCCTGCTAGATAAACTAAAGATAAGTAATTCCACATCTCTCCCTCCTCTGTGAGAAAATACTGGATATGAAATATAGCTAAAATTCCTGGAAGCACTAAGTTCATACGCTAATGTTCCATAGATAAAGTTGAAGGTTATTTGTCATATGGTGTACTTGTAGAAGTTTAAGATTTTTTTTTCATAAAATGGTTTAACATCCTTTAAAACTATGGAGAAATTGAAAATTCAATGTGGTTTAGTTTAGGGCTGTTTTCTTCCACCCAACATTGAGCATGTGGCATTTGTAAGCCTGTAATTAAATTTGATTTTTTTGGTTGTTTTTCTAGTCGCTCTGTAATATGACTGCACCAAGAACAACATCTATCCCTGCAATCATTGTGCTTGAGAGAGCATGTGACATGCTACTTAATCATATCAACTATATGTCCCTTTCTCTTGCTGCTAAATCCCAAGCACATTCAGAGCAGCGAGGGGCTGCCATTTAGAGCCCAGGGGTCTCCCTTGGTACTGCGATATGGAAGGAGACTGTGACCCAGGAGCCATGTCTGCTAAGGGCCTGGGATGAATTCAGGGCTAAGGGCTCATGTAGACATTTATACAGGTTTAAGAGGGAAGGAGGTGGGAAGGGAGGGAGGAGGGGAGTTATGATAAGGGAGGGGAAAAGAGAAGAAGAGGAAGAGGAGAGAGGAGAAGAAAGGGAAGGAAAGGTCAGGGGAGGAGAGCTGGGAGGGAGGGAAGGAGAGGAGAGCACTGCGCTACGGAGCACATCTCTGAAGCACCTCTGTCCAAAGCCTGCATGCCCAACACTTCTACAGCCTTATTTCCCCATCTCACGGAGAGCTTAGAGCCTATTGGGGCTGAGACTGGCTGCACTGCACGAGACACCTGCCAATCACTTTCTCTCTACTAGGTAGTTACAATCTCATCGTGAGCATGGAGAAAATGCTTTACATAGTATTTCTTTCAGCAGTTGAAACCACAGGGCTGGCATAGAGGTTGATGTTTTGTCAAAAAATTACAGTATCGGATATGCATATGAATAAATCTTTATGCAGTATCCTCAGTGGTGCTACTAGGTCCCTGTCCCTGTGTTGCATCTTCAGGCTCATGGTTGTTTCAAACACAGCTGAGGCACGTGGCAGTCATGTTTCAGGGTGCAGCTGAGATAGGTCTCACCTCCATGGTGATCCCCCTGCCTCCACCTCCCAAGTCTGGCTCCAAGTGCGAACTGCCACGCACGGCACGTGCAATTTTAAGATGCAGATTCAGTTTTGTGAGTGGATTTTCAGATAGCGAGTTCCAGAGGAAAGCGTGGCCTTTGCTTGGGAAGCTTGGGGCTTGGGAAGCACCCCCTCGTCCTTCGCCCTGCCGGGGAGTCGTCGCCCACCATCGCTCCTTCACCTCGGTATCCAAGGTGCTCCGCAAGAGAACAGCAGCTTTTCACCTCTGCTGCGCGCTGCATTCTTAGACACCGTGAGGCGATGCAGTGCTAGTGACCGAGCTGCTCATGATGGTGACACAGCATGTCACGTGGGCAGGCGTGACTGAAGTCTGACTGACCTTTCAAGTACCGAGACCATCTGTTCCGGAGTCCTCTGTGTGAGATGGAGCCCATCTTTGTTGATTTGCAGATGTTATGCACACAGTGGACACCACCAGGCAAGGCTTTTTGAAGACTACAGCCAATCTGCAAAGTTGTTTCCAGCATCACGTGCATTATTTTTGACTCTGAATTCTGCGATCCAAGCTTGCGGAGTTGCGTGCTGGCAGTTTGACAGACACTTGAAGAAGGCTCCCTCCATCCTCCTGAAGCTCAAATCAGAGACAGGGTTAGAGACTGAACCATGGTGGGGCTGGAAACAGGTGGAGAGAGTTTATCTGATGTTCTGCTTTCAAAGCCCTCTACAGAAGTACAGGACCACGGAGGAAAGCAAGATCTTTACTGTGGTTTTAAACATGTTACTTTAAATGCCTGGTGATATAGTGAAGGATAATTCTGAAGACAGGCATCAACATCCTGCCGGGGACTCACAGATGAGATGATGCGTTGCTATGTGTCTGAATGCATGCCTGCTTTACCTGCCTTGTACCTGAATGCATGCCTGCCTTACATGCCTGTATACTGAATGCATGCCTGCCTTACATGCCTGTATACTGAATGCATGCCTGCCTTACATGCCTGTATACCTGAATGCATGCATGCCTTACATGCCTGTATACCTGAATGCACGCCTGCTTTACCTGCCTGTATACCTGAATGCATGCCTGCCTTACATGCCTGTATACTGAATGCATGCCTGCCTTACATGCCTGTATACTGAATGCATGCCTGCCTTACATGCCTGTATACCTGAATGCATGCCTGCCTTACATGCCTGTATACTGAATGCATGCCTGCCTTACATGCCTGTATACTGAATGCATGCCTGCCTTACATGTCTGTATACCTGAATGCATGCCTGCCTTACATGCCTGCACACGTGAGGCTGCTCTGTTGCTACTTGTCTGAATGCATGTCTCCCTTATATGTTCATTGTCATGGTTGGGTACAGGTGTTAACTTGACAGTTGAGGGTTTGAGCTCTGGACACATTTGTAGAGAATTAGTAGGTGAGTTAAGACCAGAACAAACCTGATTGTCTAGTTGATGGGGGAAGGCCCAGCCCATGGTGGATGGAACTAGGTCCTGGTCAGGTAAATAAAATATAGAGAGCTGGTTGAGGAGGTTGGCAGACATGCTGGTCTGGCAAGTAAGGACCGTTCCTCTCTCAGCTGTTATGGGGAGATGATGTGGTCCGTTCCCTAGGCTCTTGGTGTTGCAGTGGGCTCTCCTGCTAAGCTGGACTAAGAACTGCAGCTGGACTACCACAAGAAAAACAGACCCCTTGTTCCCTTAAGCTGTCCAATGGTGATTTTTATCAGCAATGATGCAGGCTAACTGCTATACTTATATACTTGGGTTATGTAAGTGTTACAGTCAGCCTGCATAGTTGCTGATAAATGACCATCACACAGCTTAAGGGAACAAGGAGTTTACTTTCTTACGACAGTCAGGTTACAGTTCTCAGTCCAGCTTGACGGGAGAGCACGCACCAACACCAGGGCCAAGGGAACTGGCCACACCATCACCACGTAACGGCTGAGAAATGGACAATCCTTACTTGCCAGACCAGCATGTATGGCCAAGTGAACAGAAGGATGCCAACTCTCTCAACCAGCTCTCTGTGATTTATCCAGGGCCTAATCCCACCCACCATGGGCTGGGTCTTCCCCATCAGCTAGACAATCTCCTTCAGGTTTGCTCTGGGCTTAACTCAACCATCAACTCTCCACAATTGTGCCCAGAGCTCAGACCCTCAAAAGTCAAGTTGACACCGGTGCTTAACTATGACAATAAGTCTGAATACATTTCTTTTTCATATACCTCTATACCAGTACTTGCTGTGTTGTTAAATATCTGAATGCATGCCTACTTCATATACCTATGTACCTAGATTTTCTGTTATTACATGTATGAATGCATGCCTTCTTCATATACATGTATACACACACATGGGACTGGCATGCTATTGCACGTCCGAATGCCTACATTTTGTACCTACATCTCTGAATTACTTTAGATTTCAGGACAAGGATGAGTCAGGAGTGGGGGACAGTTATGCAGTCTTACCTAGAAGATTCTGGAAGACAGACTAACGGGATAAGTTCCATCCTGGAAGCCTCCCTTTCCCCCCGTTCTTCCCCATGAAGCTTTCCTTGATGACCAAGGAAAGTGTTTGGCAGCATCAGTTCAGACCCAGAGTCTCAAGGGAGAGAAGAAAGTCCTTCCTGCACCCATGAGAGATTCCCGTGGGGCCTGAGGTACAAATTTAGATTGTCTGAGGAAGAGAAGCGGTGCGGCCTTCAGAAGTCCAGGGCTCTGGTCGCTGCCATGCAGGAGGCCACGGGTGTCTGGGTCCTACAGTTGTGCGCGCACAGAGGTTGGTGCCTGACTGCTGGTGTTGCTCAGGAGCCTGAAGCACCAAGGTGAGTGACGTCACACGGCGGAAGGAAAGCAGAGAGTGTGACGCAGAGCCGTGCACAGATTTCCAGAGCGTGCTTCACTTTCCCATGCATCTCATTACTGCCAGAGCGACTCTCGACAGCTGAGACCAATGTCGAGACAGCACAGCAAGTCGTGATCCTGTGAAATTCAGGTAACGAGTGGATCACTCGGCAGACGGTGCTGTGCAGTAACTTCTTTCACAGGCAGGAGCTGAGGGGTGGCGAAAGACGCCTGGGCAAGCGGAAGAGTGCTGTCACCCCTGCGGCCTCCGGAACAAGCAGAGGAACGCAGAAAAGGACGGTGCTTGAGATCTGTCCCCAGTCAAGACCCCAGCGCTCACGACACTGCATCTAGTCAAGAGAAATTACCTTGGGGCTTGGCAGACGTTACAAATCACATATGATATGTTGGGCTTTTTAATACTTGAAAATAGAATTCTTGTAATGCTCACCTGTAAGCGATGAGAATATTAATATCCACTTGAAATACTTTATAGGAAAAAAACAGTCAAGATTTGAACAGTATTCTGGATGGTACCGATATTGAAAGAATAAAGTGTTCTGCAGATATTATTCCTTGTCTGTGTAGTTAAAGTACTTACGACTGCCACCGCACAGGAGATGACGATTTGTATCTAGTTTTCAGGAACCCAAACACTGTCTAGAAACAGAGGGATCCAGAGACAGATAAAGCCACCGTGGCCAGTAGCTTCCAATAAGATCATTAGATCAGTGTCAGCGATACAGTCACCATCATGGCTAGCGCAGCTAAAGGACCCGTCCGGGGAGCAGACTGATCTCACGGAAGCTCTAGCCCACCCTTGCAGAGATTCCATGACATCACTAAAGTCGGCCTCTCCTGTGGAACGACAAAAGACGGCGTGATGTGCCTGCATTCTCCACTGGTCTTGCGGCTGCTGGTGAAGCGTAGCGCAAAGCGGTGTCTGTATATCGCATGGCAGGAAGGCTGCAAATGTTACCGCGCTGTAGCTCTGGGAGAACCAGGCGCAGGCTCTATCGCTGTTCATGCCGTAGGAAGGAGGCCGGGAAGAAATGTGGCCACGCGCCGCGTCAGCTTTTCTGGCACAAGTTTTGTCGTCAGGTGCTAAAGTTCCGAGTTCTTATGCTGCAGAGACTTGAACATACAAATCTTTACCTGCACGTATCTACTTATCCCGCCCTTTGGTTGCCTCTGATAAAATCATGATCTTCCACAGCGAAGACTTCATGGAACTGAAGCTTTTAGTGAAATAGCCAGTTTAAACTTGCTTTGGGTCACTTCTTTGGGTGAGGATGATGCAGGATTGGTCATTCTTAATTGGACTTACAGTTATGAAGGTGGGTGAAAGCCAAGCCCATGCACCCCCCGTGGATGTCATATTCCGTCACTTTGACTTTTCCCATCAGTATCTTCATAGGTCTCCCACGTACCTGCATCCCACTTCTGTACCCCCCCCCCAACTGTGATGCTCGTTCAGGGCAGGAAAATGGAAGCGCATTTTCAAGTTTTCTCCTGAGCATATTTTACCATGTCCGTCTTGCTATTGGATCCGTGTATTTCTTTTTCCAAATGCACCGTGACGTGTACTCTGGAAAGATACGTGGCTCGGACGTGAGTTAAAAGGGTGAGTGGTGAACTGACTCCAACGTTGACTTCCAGCATGTGGGGCACGTTTGCCTTTCAGAGCCGGGGCTGTCGGGAGCGCCAGGCCCACAGCGTCTGAAGGGCACAGGTTGAAGCGGCGATGAGGAGCTGGACACAGCTAGAGAGAGTTTGGGATTTTTTTCAGTTTGTCTGGTATTTGTGACAACATGTGCTAATTCCCCATGCTGAGACTGTAGCCACCTTGACAGACAAGAGCTATCCTAAGGAGACATTTGCGCGCTCCCCTGGGGTATCAGCTGTTGTAACAAGGGATCCCCCACATTAAAATTTTCTCAGCAGTCCCCTAGGAGGCCAAGGCTGAACCCTGCTTGAAGCTCGTGGGAATTTGATTTCACAGTCCTGACAGCCTGGGGGGGGCAAGTGACCACTGACCCGCTGACCACGCTGACCAAGCTGACCACGCTGGCCACGCTGGCCAGCACTCCTCGCCACGACCTCCCACGCGCGGTCACACTCAGCACCAGGTCAGTTCCCCGAGGATGAATCTGGGGGTCACTGAACGCCCTCGTCAGTCACGTGGCTGCATGAAATTCATCTTTCCCTCCGTCTCACTGTGGCTCCTCTGTTTAATTGGTCCAGTAGTTGGCAGGTGGCAGACTGCAGCTGTTGGGGCTGCGGAGTCAAAGCTCGCAGTGGAATCTGCAGCAGCAAGATGCATTGTGAATTAATGTAGCTTTGCACAAATTGGGGTGTGTGCAGCTGTGTGAAATTCCTTAGTTCCACGATCTACAATTGAAATATCTTGTGCTGTATTCTAGAAGAGCCATGAGGAAGCACTGGCATGTTGTCTATAATCATGCCTGCTGCGTTATGGCTTGCTATGTTTCCCCCACGAATGACTCATCTTCCTGCATTTATGTCACTTGAGAGCCGCACAACAAGCCGAACTTCTTGGAGCTTGAAACAGGGCAGAGGGGTGGGAACTATCTTGTCATGAAGTGAGCTGCCACACACAGAAAGCCAAGACCGCGAGCTCCCACCGACCTCCGCGCCATACGGCATGGCCTGTGCGCTGCCTTTCGAATCCCACCACGAAGCTGTGGGAGCAACCGATGTATGAATAGTCCTTTAAATGAGATTTAATTGGGATTTCATATTTCGATTAAAATTTAAAATGAACAAATTGGACATCTTAGCTTAATGAAAATATAAAACAGATTTAGCAGACATAATTAAAATTAATATTTAAGTGGATGTGCAACTTCGCAGTTATTAAGCAGTACATCCAAGGATTGACGTGATGGCGACGGGCAGACTCGGTGAGGTTTGTGGCCTCCGTGCGGATTTTGGCAGAGAGGCCAGGCGCGGCCTCCTTTCCAGCACAGTGACTGGCATCAGGGCCCAGCTGCTGGGCACGAGACCGGCACAGTGTCGCTCTGCTCTGCACCCACCAGACACACATCCAAAGGATTCCCGCGAGTCAGAGTTGCACTGCTTGAGTCTTCTGCTTCTCGTCATCTGAGGACTGTTCGCTGGGCTGGGCTGCTGGGTACGTGCATCTTAATCACGATGCCACCCGTGTCGGTAGCAAAATGTTACCAGTAGTGGAGTCATGCAAATGCACTCATTTTAAGAGCTATGTGTACAATCCAAGTGTCATGAGAATCATTTCACGTGAAGACCGTTGCTATGAATTCCTTTGAATATTCGTGTTCACCTCCTACAGGTATATGTGCATATGTGAACACGTGCACATGCACATGGACTTACACTCAGACATGCACACACTAACTCAGATGCATGCATACACATGTGTGCTCACACCTTCAAATATACATACATGTGCGTGTGCACACACAGACATTCACATACTCAGGTGTTGTTGCAGTCCGCCTGCATGGTTGCTGATGAAATGACCATCACACAGCTTAAGGGAACAAGGAGTTTACTTTCTTACGACAGTCTGGTTACAGTTCTTAGTCCAGCATGACGGGAGAGCAGCACCAACACCAGGGCCGAGGGAACTGGCCCCCATAACGGCTGAGAGATGGACGATCCTTACTTGCAAGACCAGCATGTCTGCCCAAGTGAACAGAAGGATGCCAACTCTCTCAACCAGCTCTCTGTGATTTATCCAGGGCCAAATCCCACCCACCATGGGCTGGGTCTTCCCATCAGCTAGACAATCTCCTTCAGTTTGCTCTGGGTTTAACTCAACCATCAACTCGCTACAACTGTGCCCAGAGCTCAAACCCTCAACAGTCAAGTTGACACCTGTGCTTAACTATGACAGGTGTACACGTGTACACGCATGTGCACAACATGCACACCCACACATGCCTATACCATCCATACACACAGCACACATACACGCACAACATGTACACACATGCACACAAAAACACACGTACCCCTACCCTTATATTTTCCTACTTGTTTCTCAGAGTCGCCTAACAGAGTCTTTTGCCTGTTAATATGATGTCAGTAGATTAGGAAAGACAGATTATATTGGTATCTGCTTCTCACACGTGAAGATGCTATTGGAGGAAATCACTTTTTATTTTCAAGTGTTCTTTCGGATCAGCACATGCTAATTGCGTGTTGACATGGCACAGAGCACTGACTGCTCCCGTCCATGCATGCGCTGCCATGTGAGCAGGCTGAGCCCCAGGACCTGAGCTCCTTGAACTTCTGTGGCCTGTCCATACAGGCTCCCGTCTGCCGCCTGCAGCTGCGCGGATGGGCTTGGGAGACACTAGAGAGCCTCACGGAATCCCTTGGATGGCGCTTGTGTTGAAGCAGGGAGCAGGGATTGACAGAGATGACAGAGGATGGGGGTGGGGGCAGACTGGTGAGCAGAGGGCAGGGTGTGGGCTCTGGTGGTTTCTCACGCCTGCAGGGTCACGACGCTAAGTAATGCACAGCTCAGAATCGCTAGAAAGGAGATTTTCAGAATTCTAACTGCAGAACAGGAAATATTCCCCATCATTTTAGAGACCCCGAAGCAGAATACTTTCAAAACACTTTGGGGAATGTGGGCCGCTGATGTCTTGGGGGGGGTCTGCTTTCCAAGCCCAGTGCTGACTGAGCCGAAGTTTCCATTTACGAAATTAACCAGAGGTGGAGAAACTATGTCATCTTTCTTTTCAGGCTGTTTTATGGACTGGTTACTTTCCCAGTTTTTCTTTGTATTTATTTATTTTGCTTTCTTGGGTAATGACCCTCATCTGTGTCACCGTACAGTTACCAGGGGCCAACGGCGGCCCTTCAGGGAATTGCACCCTGTCCTCCTGAGAGCCTCCAGCTCTGGCTGCGGGCTGCAGTGAGGATGGCTTCTTGCACGTGGGCATTGCAGGGGACGTGGTTGCCTCCCGTAGCCCCTGTGTCTTCGAGCACTTTTCAGGACTCTAAGTGACAAGGCTAGTGCACACTTGTGGGGACATAATTATGGACGATTAACGGCACGGAGTACTCATTGCAAAGAATCAATTTTCATTGGCAAGTGCTCCCTGGGGCTGTTATTTCAGTCTGTGACATTTCAATTTCAGATTTCATGGATGAAATAGAATCCACGCCTCCATGTTCGTGGAGCTACATCAATAACATCTCCTTGGGGTGCTGATGAGGCATGCGTCTTGTGTAAACCAGATTTCTCTTGGTATCTCACTGCTTTAGCGCTCCAGGCTGTGCTAGGCTGCAAATCCCCATCTTACTCTGGTCTGTCTGAACCCGTCATCTCGTCAAGCAAAATGTCGCCGAGTCGGTGGAGAGCCTGGTGACGGGTCGTGTTTAGGCGTGACTGTCATGACAGGCAGCTTCTCCGAGGCCTTCCTCCGTCACCCTGTCGCACCGGGCGGGCTCCTGCCAAGCCTTGCTGGACACTCGCACACGAAGCAGCGTGGGGGTCTGAATGAATGTCGATAATGAAAGAGGAAAAGTGGATGCGCTGCCGCTTGAGCCGGGGAAGGGCGTCTCCTTGTAGAAGGAGGAAAGGCGGCGGCTGCAGGCCAGCTCCCCGCAGCACGGACGTTCCCCAGTAGACGCGGCAGGGGGACCTGCCTGTTATGGAAGGGGTCCCGCGTAGCCCCCAGATCTAAAGATGAGCTGCCTCTCAGCATGTGCACCACCGGGAGACCCAAGCAAGCCGTGCCTGCCAAGCCTGTCATAAAAACGAAACTATCACAAGGGGGCGACTGTCCGCTCAGCAGGGTGGGCACACAGGTAGGAGACCCCGCCCCTCTTCCCAGAGTCTCTAATGCAGCGATGAGTGAGCCCCCAGCCTTCTCTGTGGAGGATGAAGGCCCTTGACACTCTTCCTCATCCTCGTGGGTGCGACAGCCAAGACTGTGTCTGGAAGCAGCAAGCACAGGGTTAACAGATACCTTGCTGCAGGACAGTGAGTCCCAGGGTGGGAGGAAGAGGAAGGAAGGGTCTTCGTGGTGAGGCAACTAGCAGCAATTCTAGGATCGTGACAGAATGTTGGGCTGGGTGCAGAGCCCACCCGAGCGAGGCCCTCGTGCTCTTAGTCAGTGCTGTCATGTAAGCCAACAGGTGTCGACAGTTCCAAATAATACCAGAGGTAAGTGGGTTTGAATACTTAGGAAGTAAATCTTATAGTTTAAAATAGCCCACCAGATGGAGGCATGAAGGCTGGCATCGTGTTCAGCAGAAATATAGTAAGTGTGAGAACGGGGAAATCTGCTAAATGCAGGTAAGTCGTAGCCTGTGTGCAAATACGGCCTCAGTTAACGGATCTGAAATTAGGAAGGACGCGAAGAAAGTTCAGAACAGAGCGGATGCACTTGTGTTACAGGTGCTTGTCACATATGCACGTGTGTTAGAGACGCCTTTCATGTGTATGCACATGTATATTAGAGATGCCTTTCACATACATGCATGTATATTAGAGACGCCTTTCATGTGTATGCACATGTGTATTAGAGACGCCTTTCATGTGTATGCACATGTGTGTTAGAGACACCTTTCACATACATGCATGTATATTAGAGACGCCTTTCATGTGTATGCACATGTATATTAGAGATGCCTTTCACATACATGCATGTATATTAGAGATGCCTTTCACATAGTGCACGTGTATTAGAGACGCCTTCACGTAGTGCACGTGTATTAGAGACGCCTTCACATAGTGCACGTGTATTAGAGACGCCTTCACGTAGTGCACGTGTATTAGAGACGCCTTTCATGTAGTGCATGTATATTAGAGACGCCTTTCATGTGTATGCACATGTGTGTTAGAGACACCTTTCATGTGTATGCACATGTATATTAGAGATGCCTTTCACATACATGCATGTATATTAGAGATGCCTTTCACATAGTGCACGTGTATTAGAGACGCCTTCACGTAGTGCACGTGTATTAGAGACGCCTTCACATAGTGCACGTGTATTAGAGACGCCTTCACGTAGTGCACGTGTATTAGAGACGCCTTTCATGTAGTGCATGTATATTAGAGACGCCTTTCATGTGTATGCACATGTGTGTTAGAGACACCTTTCATGTGTATGCACATGTATATTAGAGATGCCTTTCACATACATGCATGTATATTAGAGACGCCTTCACGTAGTGCACGTGTATTAGAGACACCTTTCACGTACGTGCATGTATATTAGAGACGCCTTTCACGTATGTGCACATGTTACAGATGACTCTTGCGTACATGCACGTTACAGATGTCTTTCACGTGTGTGCATGTGTGTAGACATGCCTTCCCCTGGAGGCTGCTTCCCAGGCTCCAGGCCTGCATGGTAACAAAAGTCACGTCCGAGTCCCTCCCAGCTCCTCACAGCTCCCCTCATCCCTCTTTTTTGCCCCTTTAAAATGATTCTGTTATTGTTTCATGCTCAGCTGCAGTGAATTATGACAGCTCTATGTCCTAAACCCCGTTCCTGTCTCCCCTCTCCACTCACCCTTCTTCCCTCCCTTCTCCCCTCACCCTTCTTCTCTCCCATCTCCCTCCTATTATTTTCCTTTCTTTGTTTTGCGTGAGTGACTGACTAGGTTTCATTTGGGCGGGTTTTGGTGGCATGTGCCTGGGCACCTGTGGGAGCATGAATCATGTATCAGCGGGCAAACCCTTGGGGAAAGCATCTCCCCCCAGCAGGGGCTGTGGGACCACTGGGGTCTCAACCCTTTCCTGGTGCATCTTGAGAACACAGTCACAGGCAAGTCTTGTGGACATGTCTGTGCTGCGGAGTCCATGGATGCGACAGGCTTCCATTTCCAGAAGCTGATGTGTGTCCCACCCATGTGCCCTCAGGCTCTTAGAAGCCACCCCTCCCTCTTCCGCAGTGCCGAGCCTCGGGTGGGTGAGTGTTTCGATGTCCTGTTTAGGGCCCCGTCATCTGCCATCCTTTATTTCTGCACTTTTCCAGCTGTGATATTCTTTAATAAAACATCTTCCATTTCAGAAGGCAGTGCCTTGGTTGAGCGCTGAGGGCGTCTCCAGTCTGAAGGGATAAAGGCAAACATTTAAAAGGTTGAACCTTAATGGGTTACACCTCCCTTTCTCTCCCCCTTTCATAGGTTCTTGTCTTGGTTTGAGTGTGACCTTTCATGACAAGATCTACCTTCTTGAAGGATTATAATCAACAGCACAGTATAACGATTTTGGCCGTATCGATCTCTCTGTGGCTTGAAGCTGATCGCCTCACATGGTCTGCAAATGTTCTCTCATCATAATGTAGCCAAGGGCCAAGAAGGTCAATCAGAAAAGAATTAGACATTTCTCTGACCAACAGTCCAGAATCATCATTTCCTGTTTTAATTTTCACAGGAATCAGCTATGCAAATTGCCCCAATAATTTTCTAAAATAGCTCATTGTTCTGGCCATTAAATCAGCCCACATCTCAACATTAGTTTGAAAGAAGGTTTAAATTCATGGCTAATTGATACAATTACAAGCTGGACATATGCCCGACCTATACCTGAGGAAACGAGCTCTGAACTGCCTCGGGATGTTTCTGGAGCAACTAGGACTCATTACTTAGAGCAAAGTTGAAATGCTGGGGTCGCAACAGGCCCCCAACCTCCAACCTGGCAGCCCGTACCATAGTGAGGCATCTCACCTCTTTCAGGGGTGCGGTCTGCAGGGAGGGGAGGGAGGATGGCGCTCATGACAAGGTCTGTAATCAAAGGAGAAGGGCTCGCTGGCTTCTGACTCCCCCTTACTCTCCTCCTCGGGGCGGAACCGTGGCTTATGTTCCACATGCACAGAGATGTCATGGAGAGACCCAGATGCTCTGTACATTTTATTCCAGCTCGTGTTCGTTTTAGGTGAAGTTTTCTTTATCTGTGTGCTTTGAGCAGCAGCAGCGGCAGGAATCTGCTCCTGCGCACAGCAGCTGGGGTGTCAGGAAGATGCGGGGTGGAGACGGGCATCTTCCCCAGAGGCAGGTGACTTCCTAGGAGACATCTATTTTTCTCAAGGTTTAGCTACCGGAATTCCTCGTTGATTCCATGTTATGTAACATGAGACAGGCTGAGGAAAGTTTCAGCTCTGTGATCCAGGATGAAGTACGAGGCCTCGGCTGATGTCTGGCTGGTCAATATGCAGTGTCCAGAGCACATGCATGTGGTTATGCGCCTTGGGAGAACCGCGCTGAAAGGTAATGGGGACCAAGAGCTGAGAATGGGTGGGAAAGGAAACATTTCTACTGGAGACACTAAATCTACCGTAAGGCCTTCTGCGTCCTCGCCGGGTCGGTTGGAAAGAGAGCTGCTAGCCTTTCGGAATAGATTGCCGAGCGCTTGACATGAGATGCCTGTAGTTGCAAGTCTGTCCTCCCACAAGGGGTGACGAGCTCAGAAAGGTGAAAACCTCGAGCGGCTTGGAGAAGTCCAGCTGTGCCCTGGGACCCCGACAGCCCCACAGCCCTCTCTGCGCTTGCGGACAGTCTCTGAGACCTCCACAGGGAATTTCTGGGGGGGCCAGGATTGACTGACAGCAGAAGGGCTGAGCCTGGTTCAGAAAGACTTTGGGGTCTCAGAGCTTGTTTTGAAAAGCAAGTAGCAACAGCAAACCCTGCTGGTCAGGCGGGCTGCTTGGTCGTCCCCCAAATCCAGCGGCTCACCACCATTTCTCCGTTTCTTCTGTCGTGAGGTCCGGCTGCTCCAGAAGTCACCACTCTGACACCGAGTTAGCTTTAACCAAAGGAGAGGCTTTGTTGGAGCTGATCCTTCCCTGCGTCTATGTTGGGAAAAAGATGCAGCACCTCAAGTTCCGTAAAAAAGGGGCTTTTACAGGCAGCAGCTACATTCCACATCATGAGTAACAGATGTGGGGGCAGCAGGAAGCAAGCAGAAGCTAATGTAGCCATTACCTGAATTATCTTGCATAGACCAACCCCCCTGTTGCCCTTAGGTACATACAGTACACGATGCATGTCCTGTTCTTGCAGCTACATACAGTACACGATGCATGTCCTGTTCTTTGCAGCTACATACAGTACACGATGCATGTCCTGTTCTTGCAGCTACATACAGTACACGATGCATGTCCTGTTCTTGCAGCTACATACAGTACACGATGCATGTCTTGTTCTTTGCATTTACATACAGTACACGATGCATGTCCTGTTCTTTGCAGCTACATACAGTACATGATGCATGTCCTGTTCTTGCAGCTACATACAGTACACGATGCATGTCCTGTTCTTTGCAGCTACATACAGTACACGATGCATGTCCTGTTCTTGCAGCTACATACAGTACACGATGCATGTCCTGTTCTTTGCAGCTACATACAGTACACGATGCATGTCCTGTTCTTGCAGCTACATACAGTACACGATGCATGTCTTGTTCTTTGCATTTACATACAGTACACGATGCATGTCCTGTTCTTTGCAGCTACATACAGTACACGATACATGTCCTGTTCTTGCAGCTACATACAGTACACGATGCATGTCCTGTTCTTTGCAGCTACATACAGTACACTGCATGTCCTGTTCTTGCAGCTACATACAGTACACGATGCATGTCCTGTTCTTGCAGCTACATACAGTACACGATGCATGTCCTGTTCTTGCAGCTACATACAGTACACGATGCATGTCCTGTTCTTTGCAGCTACATACAGTACACGATGCATGTCCTGTTCTTTGCATTTACATACAGTACACGATGCATGTCCTGTTCTTTGCATTTACATACAGTACACGATGCATGTCCTGTTCTTGCAGCCACAGACTTAGTGGTTTAAGAATAACCAGGCATTGTTTCAGGAAGTTGTAAATTTTCTTTTCCTGAGAATAGCAAGGTCTAGAGACCTCTTGTCTAGAGAGGTCAACTAACAATTTCCCATATTTGCATGACATATCTGTGGCCATTTTTATCCGATCACAACACTACTTCTGTGCCAAGAAAAGCGAGGAGGAGTTACCGCCCATCCACTCCGCCTGTGGCCTGTGGAGCACAGGCCGATGGAAGGCGGGGCCAGGTGGGCTGGGGGAGGGGCTGGGGGAGGGGCTGGGGGAGGGGGCACTGACCCAGCCAGCGCAGAGCATCTTGCAGCTCTGCCAGTAGTGGGGACTTTAGCCTGAGCGCGTACCCGGCATGAGGAGCATTACCGTATTCCAGTCTTCCAGGAGGACGCGCCTTGTGAGAAGCCCGGGGAGTTTTCAGCACGTGCTAGAGCTAGAGAGCTCACTTGGGCTCTCCCACCGATCACAGGCTGCTGCTTCTGAAGGAGGGAGCCAGGGGGCTCAGCTGTGGGTCCGCGGTGAGTCTGTTCTTCACCTCTGATCGCAGGACCAGAGCCCCCATGGCTGAGGTAGGTGCTGTGCTGCCTCCCTGGCAGGTCAGGACCGTTCCTGGATCGCTTCTTAGAGGTGCAACAGAGCCTCTGGCCTCGACTCTGGGTCGCACTTGCTAAGCAGGAGTTGAGCGGTGATGGAAGGCTTTGCCCAGCGTGCACCGCGGGGACATGGAGAGCTCACCATGGTCGCCGGCCAAGGCTTGACCTTCATGCGTAATGGATAGGTGAGGGGAGGGATGGATGGAGCCTCCTCAGGCAGCGTCGGTCCCGCCAGCAATTGCACCTTGTTGCAGAGTGCTCCCCCTGGACGTACACGTGCACTGATAAAAATCACTTCTAGCCTCGCATGCCTTTCCTGATTTGGATCTTCATCCCTTGCTTCTTAATAAAGTTGTGATGTATAATAGCTCTGCCTTGGGCTCAGCTTGTTAGGAAGCTACTGTTAAGATCTGGATTGAATGTGAGAGCTTAGTGGAGAGAGAAGACAAGTTAATCCAGAGGTTTCCACATGCAGATAATTAGTGGAAAGCAATGAGTCATGCTTCCCTCCCTCCCTCCCTCCCTTCCTTTCTTCTCTCTCTTTCAATCTTTCTCTCTTTCCTTCTTTCTTTCCTTCCCCCACAGTTTTGGAGACATTTTCACTTGGGAGTCTGGCCTGACATAATTCACTAAGATGTCAGGTCGGCCTCCAGCACAGGATAATCCTTGCGCTTTGGCCCCTAAGTCCTCAGCGTGGAGGGAGTAGTAATGGGGTAAGATTGAGATGCAAACTATTTATTGGCTTGTTCTACAAGATCATGATTTGAACATTTTAAGTTTGAGAAACAGTCTATGTTCCTAATTTTCAGGTTAGACAGTTGCCATCAGTCTTGTCTTTGCAAAATAATAGCACTTGTGTGTCACTGAGCGCCCCCTGGCAACAAAAGGGCCTCAGAGAAATGATGTCAGCACTCTTGGTGTAATCATTGAGATTCCCAGCACCCTTGGGGAATCATTGAGATCTCAGCACCCTTGGGGAATCACTGAGATCTCAGCATTCTTGGTGGAATCACTGAGATCTCAGCACTCTTGGTGGAATCACTAAGATCTCAGCACTCTTGGTGGAATCACTGAGATCTCAGCACCTTTGGTGGAATCACTGAGATCTCAGCACCCTTGGGGAATCACTGATATCTCAGTACCCTTGGGGAATAACTGAGATCTCAGCACCCTTGGGGAATCACTGAGATCCCCACACCCTTGGGGAATCACTGAGATGTCAGCACCCTTGGGGAATCACTGAGATCTCAGCACCCTTGGTGAAATCACTGAGATCCCCAGCACCCTTGGGGAATCACTGAGATCTCAGCACCCTTGGGGAATCACTGAGATCTCAGCACTCTTGGTGGAATCACTGAGATCTCAGCAACTTTGGTGGAATCACTGAGATCCCTAGCACTCTTGGTGGAATCACTGAGATCTCAGCATTCTTGGTGGAATCACTGAGATCCCCAGCACTCTTGGTGGAATCACACCCTTGAGGTGCCCTCAACAGCTTGGAAGGTGGAGGGCAGTGAGGCCTCCTTCTGGCACCTAGCCTTTCCCTGAGGCAGGGGCAGGCGAGACTGGAATGACTGCAGCTTCAGGCAGCACAGCTGTAAATCTGGGAGGAATCATTTTTTGGAGCCAGCGGACGCTTGCAATGCAGCTGGCACCACACAGTCTGTGAAGTGGAAGTTTGGCAGCCGACGAGGGCTGCCTTAGCTCTGGTCTCCAGCCCGACTGAGGCTGTGCCAGCCTAGGGCCCCTGGGTGCCACTTGGCATCACCCACAGAGCCTCTTGCTGATGTGACAACTTTGTGCCACTGTTGTGCTGAGTCCAGAGGGCATAGAGTGGAGGGCACACCGAGTTCTTTGGCAGTTGCACAGCTGCCACCTTGGGAAGAGCATAATCATTCTGGTGCTGATCTGCATTGGACGAGATAATGACAGGCAACAACACCCATCGCCCAACATCCAGCAAACCTGAGAAGCTCCCAGCTCCTCATTCCTCCGCGCTTGGTCCCTTCCTCGGCCCGTGCTGAGCTCCTCAGTGGAGCTTCACACAGCTCCTTGTCTCCGTCGTAGCCCACCACACCCAAGACCCTTTCCCAGCTCACGGCGGTGACGACCCCACAGGGCACTTCTGTCTGGAGCGGACGTCTTTCTCCAATCTGCCTGGCACTTGGTAAAGATGCTCGTGTGCGACCACGGATGGCGACCCCCACATTCTAGACTGTAGCAGGAAAGGGACAAGGACTCCACTCGTGCTCAGGGGACGTGGGATTGCACAACCAGATCCACTTGCCATGTGCCTGAGTGTGTCATGGGTGTGCGTTCAGCTCCAGGAGAGGCTCGGAACTAGAGCACACACACACACACAACAACTACATATGTATACACACACATGCACAGACACACTAATCAGAAATGTATGCACATGCATGCACACAGATACACACACGCCAACCACATATGTATGCACAGGCACACATTCACACACACACACAATCATCCACATATGTATGCACACACATGCACAGACACACACACTAATCAGAAATGTATGCACATGCATGCACACAGATACACACACACCAACCACATATGTATGCACAAACACACACACACACACACAATCATCCACATATGTATACACACACATGCACAGACACACACACTAACCACAGATGTATGCACATGCATGCACACAGATACACACACACCAACCACATATGTATGCACAAACACACACACACACACAATCATCCACATATGTATGCACACACATGCACAGACACACTAATCACAAATGTATGCACATGCACACATTCACACACACACACACACACAGAGTCTTTCTCACACATAGTCTTTCTCCCACACACCACACACACACACACATACAAAGTCTCTCTCTTTTTCTCTTGCTCACATTCTTTTTCTCTCTTACACACACACACAAAGTATCTCTCACACACAGTCTCTCTATCCCACACCACACACACACACACACACACACACAAAGTCTCTCTCTTTTTCTCTTGCTCACATTCTTTTTCTCTCTTACACACACACACACACACACACACACACACACACACACACACAAAGTATCTCTCACACACAGTCTCTCTATCCCACACACCACACACACATAGTCTCTCTCTTTTTCTTTCTCATCTCTTTTTCTCTTTCTCACATTCTCTCTCCCACTCCCCACATATACTCTCTCTCTTTCTCTTTCTCTCAATCTCTCTCTCTCACACACACAGTCTCTCTTTTTCTTTCTCACTTTCTCTCTCTTCCACATCACACACACACACACACTGTTTCTCTCTTTCTCTTTCTCTCAATTTCTCTTTCTCACATTCTCTCTCTTTCCCACACCACAAAACACACACACACACACACACACACACACACACACACACACACACACAGAGTCTCCCACCCCCACATGCACACTGGTTGTTGTCATGACAACGGGCATCTAGCCATCACTGAGGGGAGCAGAAGACCAGGATTAGTACATTTCAGGCCAGAAGTACAGTTGGATTTGAGGGGTTGGTCGACTACTGGTCATGACTACCCCCAGAATTTTTTTAACAATGGTGTGCTGAACCATTGACAGCGTCCCCGAGGCATTTCATGTGTGAGATGAGGAGAAAACAATGAAGCGGCCTCGAGTGGAGAAGTGGAGTCCAGGCTCAAAGATTAAGCGGCAGCATTCACGCGACCAACGAGGCCAGCATCAGGTCACGTATGACTCACGCATGATCTCTCGCACTCACCTTCCTTGGCAGAGAAGCCCAGTTCCCTCGTTTCTGCAGGGAGAAGCTGAACTCTGAGGGTTGAGCGCAGAGTGAAAGTATTGAGGGTTTGTGGGGTCCCCCTTCATATCTTGAGATCTAATGAGGTGAGGAGTATGCAGACACCCACGCAGAGCTGGCTGACCCCTCTGTCCCCTGGGAGCACACAGGGTGAAAACATGGTCCACATCCGGGACGCTGGACATGGATCTGGCTTCATCATAAAGAAACAGCTTTTATTTGTTCGTTTGTTTGTTTGTTTTCCCTGCCTGGTCTGGTGTGTTTTGAACAGAAGCCCACACCGACTGAGCCCTACTGAACCAGACACAGCAGGATACCTCAGCAGTGACTGAGCCCTGGTCCCCTGAGTCCGCCACTAACGTTAGATGCCCCGAGTCAGTCCTGCCAAGGAGTGACAGGTGAACGTCACCAGATGTGAACTAAAGGAAAGGGAACGGGTGTGAACACCCGCAGCATAGCATCGCTTGTACCCAGCCCCCCTTGCACCGAGTGGCGTATTTCCATCAGAGACGCGCCCATCGCAAGTACCTCGTGAGTCCTCTCTGTTCCTTTCTGAGCGTTACCCAAATTATGATGGAGGCAAAAGAAGCGTTTTGGTAGTTAGAAAAAGAGTGACACTTTCGTGGGAGAATGGAAACACATCTAATTTGTGTTACGCATTTTATTTAGTTTGTCACATAGATAACTTTCTGTGGGCAGAACCAGTGGCAAGTGATTTATCTTCTCCTCTCAATGTTGGGACTCGGCTAGATCATGGGTGTTAGTCCATCTGTACCGCACCTTGAGTGAGAATCACGTCCAAGAACCGGGAAGGAGGGAAGCTAGAGAAGGTTAGGGGGAGACAGGGAAGCAGGGGTGGTGTTAGGATGGGCTGTGTGGGGTTTAGCACTATCAATAGGTTAGTGGTAGGTGGGCGTGCGGTGTTTGGAGCCAGCAGTAGATTCTCTTGCTGTCCTCACTTAGTTCTTTTTCCAGGACACAGTCACCTGCAGTTTTCTGGGGTGCCCTCTTGTTCCCAGATCACCAGAGTCGGGTCCCTGCTTCCGATCTGGCCGCCCACCCTCATAAATTGCTGAGAATTCAAGTTGATCGTGAAAAGCAGAACGAGGATGAGTACTGAGTGCGGCCATATTGGGACGGGGTTTAGTCTAGTCCCACGGTTTCCTCTTTCGGGTCCAGCAGAAGATGCGGAGTCCACAAAGCAGCAGGGGCTGGAGACGCGCCGGCTCAACAGCTCAGTTCCAGAGTGATCAGAATCCCACAGAGCTGTAGAAACTGCGAAATCCCTTTGTCCTCGGGCAGGTGAGTTCCTCTGTCCTCCCACTGAGAGATTCTTGGGGTTTTAAATCTCAAGGTTCTTTCTTTTGAAGGTCCTGACTGTCAGCCAGAGTTCTGGGGTCATTTCCCTCTTTTCTTTACACTGTCTGGTTACCCTCTGACCCCAATCTCAGCTTGATATTAAAATTTAATGAGATCTCCACCTTTTGCCTCTTCTTGTTTGACATCTAAGCAGAGCTTGAGCTTTTATGACCCGACCTGACCTAATCAGCACAATTGATATTCATAATAAAATGTCAATAGATACAGACCAGATGTGCACGCCTGTCTCCTGCCAACACTGCTGCCTGCGCCGCTTTCTCCCTGTACTTTAGTGGACGGTGTCGGCGCTGCTCAGAGTTTTCTGATGTCTAAGTACACATATGACTTCATCATGTAAGATGTCCTGACAGACATCAGAAACTGTACAATAAGTACATTGTACAAAAGTAAGAAGGTTCATTTTTTAATTGGAAAGATAATTCAAACAGCATTTGAGCAACCAGCCTTACTGCTAGACTAAGTGCTCCAAGTGGCTGGGATCAAGGCAATTCTCTATTTGCTTTAACATACATTTTGTAATGTTGTAACTTCAAAGTAAAAGTCGTTTAATGTACTTAAAAGAAAGTTCTGTAGATTAGAATCAAAGATGAAAAATGCAGAATTTATCGTAAGACATCATAAATGCTTTAGGAATGGTGTCTAAGGTTATCACCTTAAGATGCAGGTTTTGATACAGTTTCTGCTGGAAGGTAACATCGGTGTGACTAGAATCCTTCATGACATGAGAGCATGCTCCTCCCCCAACCCTCAGCTTATGATGCCACCCTTACTCAAGCTCTGGGACATTCAACATTGGGACACTGACTCACAACCAGCTTCTAGCTTGTATCCCATGTATGAATTTGTCTGTAGATTAGTGGTTTGTAACTATCTTTCTTCCTTCCTAAGTTATTATCTCCTGATTTTCACAATGGTCTCAACGGAGTCCTACTTGCTTCATGAAGCCGTTTCTACTCTTCTCTTGCTATCAGGAAGATGAGAGTTGGAAATTCTGTATCAGATTAAAATATTTTCTTTTTTAAAAAATAACTTTATTGTTTCAAGAAAGTTAAAATAAGACACATCACAAAAGTTGTGCAGGATACAAAATCCCAAACCATAAGCATCATAACACAACATCACAGAGCATTCCACAAAGACAGAAACACGAAGAGATCCACACTGTCCAAAGCCCAACCAGTCCACATCCCGGCTATGAGGACCACAGTACATGCAAACCTTCCAACATAATAGGTAGCACACATCAATGCAATGTGCACAATGTCTCCTTCCACCAAGTCCTTTTTATTCTTATTCTTTTATTCTATTCTGATTTTCTATTCTATTCTATTCTAGTAGCTAAAATAACTTGCAGAAATCTGAATTTTAAAGATTTTAGCGCTGTACTGTTACTTGACTGATTTATTAATTATTGGCAAATTTCTCCCCTGAGGAACTTTCTAGCAACATTGGCTCCATTTGGCAAAACAGGTGCTAGTTTCAGGTAATGAGTGAATTACAGCTTTTTCTGCATTTTCCTTCTTTTTTTTTTAAATTTTTTTTATTATTATTTATTCAACTGTGTGCATGTGCGTGTGTATGTCTGTGTGTGTGTGTCTGTGTATGTGTAGAACCACGGACGAATTTGGGAACCACCATGGATGCTCCACCTCCTTCTGCCCCGGGATTCACAGGCTCTGCCCTACCAGGATCAGAAGCGCAGGCCGCCCCCGCTTCTGCCTGGTGTCTATACGTGGGATCTGGGATCCGAACTCAGGACCTTCTGCCTGCAAGGTGGAGGCTTAACCCCTGAGCCATCTCTCCAGCCTTGCATTTTCCTTCTTATTTCTGTCATTAGAGCCAGAATTTGCTACACAATTAAAACACGCACATGTACATATAATTTAAGTCCAAACTAAAAAGAAGAAGAAGAAAATGCAACGTCTTTGCTTGCTTTCCCTGATTTGCTTTGATATTTGATTGCTCCTTCTAGAAACTGTTATCATAGATGAGTCTTCTGGAATGCTGGCTACACAGTCTTCATTACTGGGGAGAGAATGAAAATTGATCCTCTGCTCAACTATGATCCAAAGAAACGTGACTGGACAGATTTATGATAATAAACACAAAGGTAACATTCTTTCTCTTAGAGTATTGAAATTTGAACTCACATGGTTTCATGTGTGTGACACTTGCTAATAAATAATATTTTGCGGGCTGTGGAGATGACTCGCTTCATAAAATACTGGCTGTGGAAGCATTCAGAGCCCAGCACCCCCAGATTCATGGAGAAAGCTGGGCTCAGTGATGCGTATTTGTGATCCCCACACTTGGGGGCACAGAGAGAATTGTCAGAAGACAAAATGGAGAGTGAACTAGGGAGACACCCAGCCTGGACTGTGGGTTGTCCATTCTCACATGGGCACGCGGGCACATGGGCACACGGGCATGCAGACACACTGCCCACACAGTTACACTCTCACGAAAATCATTTTCAATTGTCTTTGTCCATGAACGTGTAGCCGATTTCTCTTTATCACTATTATTAAAATGACGTTGCTCCTTTCTGTCTGAGTCTCTAGTTTTTATGAGGGCGTGAGGACAACTTCTTCAAGTCTTCTTGCCTTCTGGGTGACATTTGATGAGGTCGTAAACCTACAACTCGAATTAGTATTTGTCCTTTTTCTCCATGTCAGATCTTTGCAAATGTAGTTAATACTTGAACTTAGCAGATGAAACATGGCATTTATTTAAAATGAAGGCTATCAGAGTTATCAAATAAGTCTCTGGCATTTAGAATATGGAAATCTGCATTTTAAGCACATATTTCAGTTAGTTTTTATACACACAAAGTTTGAGAAACTCTTTAGAATGTAGAAAACAAATGGAAGAAAACAGGAAGCTGATCTACTATTTTAGTAATTGTCTTAAACATAAGTAATCCATCATCAAGAACAGTGATCTTTATTTCCTGCTCAATTCTATAATGTATTCTGCAAAGAAATCTTTGGGTATTTGAAATGAATGCAGTTCATTTCTATTCTATTGCTCTGATTTTGTGAGTATCTTATTTTGAGCCTATTTCAGCTAATTAAATACATTAATATTTAAAGTATTCTTGAAATTTTAATTATATCCCACAGACATGAACAATTTGTGAAAAATAGCCCATATACACAAAAGACTTTTTCAAAAGTAGTGGACTCGATGGATTTATTGTTGACAAAATTAACTGCAGCTCCATTTTCTGACAGTCAGTAATTAAAAGCTAAAGTGTTGAGTTTCTTTTTTAGTGGAAAGTAACTTTGGAAGTTGTGCTAATTAAGTCCTCCTTACACTCGTCAGCAATATTGAAGCTGCGGGTCAGACGTATGGCAGCTATAATTACCTACCTGTGTTCTCAGCTTCAAGTAGGGTGAGGTTTGGATCTGCGTTCTTTTTTCCTCTCTGCATCGCGAGCAGACCAGTTATTGTCAGTTTCAGAAGCGTTACTCTCAGCTGCCATCTGCCCCCACCAAGCCACCTTTCATCTCTAACCCAAGGTCCGCGGGAGCGGCCTGTCTGCGGATCGCGCCTGCTTCTGCCCACTCCCAGTGGCCTGCGTCGGGGCGTCACCTTGGATCGAGCGGGTGTTTCTGAGTGATGCAGAACAGTGACTGCTGTCAGGTGAGGCTGGCGCCGCGTGTTTACACCAATGACCTTCCGCCACGTGTGCATGTAAGCGAGGCTGCCCCCAGCACCTTCCAGAAGGGCTTCGCTAGATTAAGCCCTGATTGATGATCTGTATGTCTGAGACATTTTTATAAATCTAAGCCCCGTATCAGTCTGGCCTCGTGTAGAAACTCCAGTGACCGTGGATGGGTGTTTGACAACTTGCCGGTTGCTTTGCGGAGAAGCGATCTCAGAGCACTGTGTGTCTTGGAATTGCTCTGATTCTCAGTTCCTAGAGCTAAGAAATCGCGAGGGCATCGGTGCTCCAGCTCCCAGGAGAACATGGGCAGCAGCGTTTGCTCCCCCAAGGACTTAGCTGTGTGCAGGCAGGTGGGAGGAAGAGGGGCCACGTGTCTGTCTGCATGTCCCAGGTGGGCTTGGCTCTCCTCTCCTGCTAAAGCTCCTGGCAAGAGAGGAAGAAGGAGATGGAGGGGTGGAGGCCGCCCCTCACAGGGCTGGTTCATATTCCAAAGAATTTGCTAACTTCTGCCCTCTTCATCTTTGCAGTTCTTTGGGTTTCTTGGTTAATACTGAAGGTTTGTTGGCCTATTGTTGTATTTATTTATCCATTTAACACTGTGTGTCTATCAGAGGTCAGTTGAGTGAGTGCGTGGGGCTCCACGGGGGACTCTGGGAAGCCTCCTGAAGTGCTTTGTTCCTCATGGCTTTGCTCTGGGGTTTCCCAGGCTGTCTTCCAGGGTGGAGCTGCAGGCCACTCCCGTATCCCCCTGGCGTTTTTACCTGGGAATCTGTGGTTTCCAATGGGTGTTCTTTAGCTTGCCTTTGGCAAAGGCAAAGGCTTTAACCCCCAAGCCAGCCCCCAGCCCTGCTGAATTCTGCTGTGATCTGTCCCCGTTCTCATGTTCTCATTTGTTCGTGATGTTTTGGTGAGGTTTGCACGTCTTTGTGCTTTAGTGTGCAGTATTCCTTTAACCGTCCTCTGCAGCCCTGGCTGGATGCGGATGGACCCATTCGCGTGAGCTGTGACGGACGCTCTTGCTGCTCTTGCTGTTTCAAAGGATGGCTTTGTGGAAAGATGACCCTGTACGGCCGCGATCTTACAGCACGTCCGTGCTCTCCTGGCAAGTTGACTTCCGATGTTATTCTCAGAGGCTTGGGTAAGTCGAGGTCACTGGCACCTCTGGCCTGTAGCTTTGAGTACTTTTTCTGCGCCCTGACATGTTAACTAACCCAGGAGAAGGTCCTTCTGGCCGCGGCTCTGAATGCCTCCTGGGCTTCGCTGGATATTTGTAGGAACGAGTGGAAAATTCCCTGCTACGACTTCACCGACCAATTCTCCATTCTTCTTGGCTGCCCTCTGTGCTGGGTGCAGCGATTTCCTCCAGGCCCAGCGTGACTGCACCCGCATGGTGGGCCGAGTGAACGGGCACTGTGACAGTCTGTGTCACAACTGGTGTGGCAGTCGGTGGGACAGCGGGTGTGACGGTGGGACAGCTGGTGTGACAGTCGGTGTGACAATCTGTGTGACAGTCGGTGAGACAGGTGTTGGCAGCCTGCACTCTGCCTGCTATTACTGTCGGCGTGACACTGTTAGGAACAACACTGCGTGGAAAGGTTTCAAATCACTGTTGGAAACAAAAGATGCAAAGTTTGGCTTAAAGAGAGCATGAAGTCAAATTCTGGGAAGAGACCAGGTCCCTGGGACCACTTGGTGCCCAGGTGGCCCCATCTGAGGCTGGGGGCTGCAGCCCTGGCCAGCCTCCTCCCGAGGTGGGGCCTGGGCGGCGAGGTCATCTGAGAGGCCTTCCCTTGGGAAAGCAGCAGCTCAGAGCAGGGTGCTGACTCAGCGCCTGGGCAAGGCGCTGACATCGCGCACCCTCAGAGCGCACGCAATGCCCACCCACAGTGCCGAGCAGCTGTGTGCAGAGCTGAGCATGACCCTCTGCCGAGTGAGCACCCGTGCACACACCCACCCGCGAACGTGCTGCGCTGCCCGCAAGCCAGTCCCCGGCCTGCCGCTCTCCACAGTGCGCGAGCATCCGCGACGCGCTGCCACCCGCAGTGCTGGGGGCCCTCAGCCCCTCAGCCAGTGAGAGCTGGGCACAGCCTCAGCCCCCACGCCGTGAACCTGGACCCCACGGAATCCACCGCGGCGAGACCACTCATAACCACAGGGCTTCACAGAATCATGACACACACTCCCGCGTGTCGCCTTTATGTCTCCTGGCTCCCAGGGGGAAAGGTAGAAATGGGACTCATCGCAGGAGCCATCCCATGAGAGGTGTTGCCTAGGAGCAAAACTATTCATCTCCTGACTCCTGCAAATGCTCTTCCTCGCACCGCGGGCTGTGACTGACGTCGCGGGAGATGCCGATCACAACAGAGACAGGCCGGAACCGAAGAGCTGTTATCATGCTTGTCTCCATGATGCTGCCGCACACGTCGGGACACAGGCGTGTGGAAGCAGGCGATCCATGTCCTCAGCCCACGGTTATCATGGTCCCGCTGCAGGCGAGCAGAGGCCCAGGGCAACCCTCACAATGGGGAGCACGTCGCTGCTAGACGATTCTTTCTTTCACTCGCTTCTTTCCTGACCTAGCTTTGGTCAGTGGAGAGTTCAGAGTTCACACCAAATGCAGATATTTCTAAGCGTTTTTCTGTTGCTAATTAAGAACAGAAATGCAGCACTTAACTACTGATTCTGTTGTAGATAAACTTGACATTTTCTGGAAATGAATTTGAACCTAGCGCTGCTACTAGCTAAACCCAGCTTCAGACAGCCCCATCAACAGACATTTTAGACATAAGGATGACCCCAAATGAGAGGTGAATCCTGAAACATCGACATGAGGGACGACTTATTCTCTGGTTCAGCACACTTATACAGAGGATGAGATTTGGGCTGGGGAGAAGTCTCAGCAGCTAAGAGGCTTGGTTTGCAAGCGTGAGGACCTGAGTTCAAATCCCCGGAACCAGTGTTAAAGTGTGGGTGTGTCGCACTCATTCTGCCATCCTGGCACTGGGGGCAGAGGCAGGAGGGTTGTTTGGTGAGACCCCGTTTCAAGGAGTGAGGGGCAGTGTGACAAAGCAGACCAACATCCTCCTCTGGTTTCTGGGAGCTCAAGAATGCACGTCCCTGTGTGCACGCATCACACATGCAGTGCATGCTTGTGAACACACACAAGGGTACAGATCCTGTGTGCACACGTTGCACTGCAACACACGCTTCTGAGCGCTCACACGTGCATAAATGTGAAAGCGTGGGCATCGAAGGCCACATCAAGGTTGAGTGCGGGAAGACACCAAGCCACACACAAGAGAGGCAACACTGCACAGCAGCAAAGGAGATGACCGCCTCCCAGCCTGCGCCCAGGTCAAGACCCCGGCATCGGCGAGGCCGCTGGAGAAGACCTTCCTGTCCCGTCACCTTCGCTGTGTCTCGCCTCCGGTGAACCATCAGCAGCTGGTGCTCGTGGGCGCATTTCTCACGGGGCGAGCCGTCATGAAGGCAGAAGGTGCCCGCCATAGATGGCGATCTTTGCTCAAGCATTTTGCCAGCAGTGGCTACCTTGACAACCGACTCTGGGTCAACGTCCGTGAAGGCAGGTTCACGTGGCCGCCGGGACCTCGCGCAGGCACCATTCAGGCCTTTGCACTGGACAGCGCGCGGCTGACCCAGCTCGACGAGGTCACACGCTCGGCTCCTCCTTGTCATTCTTGGGCTGTACGCAGGAAGCAGGAGTCAGCCGCGAGCCCACGGCCGCGGCAGGGAAGGAAGTGGAGCCCACGAGGGCCTGTCTCTGTAGCCGGGGATGAGTCTATGGGCCGAGCGCAGCTTTGGACGCGGGACGGTCTGCAGATTGTGCTCTGCGCCCCGACTAGACACACGCTCTCGGGCTGCTTGCGCCACGGCCGAGTCCAGTACTTGTAAACTCTGACAACTGAAAAATTCATTGAATTCATTTTCTTTACCTTTCTCTCTGTCTCTCTGTCTCTTTGTCTCTCTTTCCTTCTTCCTCTCTGTTTCTCTATTTTGCCTTTCCCTCCCTCCCTCCCTCCCTCCCTCTCTCCCACCCTCCCTCCCTCCCTCTCTCCCACCCTCCCTCTGTCCCTTCCTTCTTTTCTCCCCCTTCCCTCTTCTCCTCCTCTTCCTCTTTTTCTCTGTCTTCCTCTCTCTCTCTCTTTCTCACACACACACACACACACACACACACACACACACACAGAGGCATGTGCACCCAAATAGACATGAGCACACATATACCTTGACTCACATGCACGTATACACACACTAAATAAATGCAAAAAAAATCCCATAGATGTTTTCGGAGTAAAGCACCTATGCAGTTCCTCAGAGCAACCAGACGCTCTCCGTGCTCTGAAGGAAGGAAAGCGCCCGTGTCTTTGAGGTGGTCCCTTGCTGTGGGCGTGGATGCTCGAGATGCAGAGCCCCTGTCTCAGTGTCCTGTGTCCTGTGTCTGCAGGACTGAAAGTGAGGTAGTGTTTATTCTCCTAATATCTGTCTTCAGTACCAAAATCAGCCACCAAGGGTCAATTTAGAGACTTTGTGGAGCATCTTGCATTTTTCTGCATGCTTGCAGCATGAACCATTGATGGTGTTAAAATTTTTAACTTTCACTTTCACTTAAAAATAACTATAGATTTTATTATCACATTTTCTGATTGACTAGTTTCAAAATTCTGATACCAATGTTTGATGATTACATTTGTATAATTTACCAAAAAAAAAAAACCCTCCTAAGGACCAAAGAGATCGTCTAGCCCATGTTCCCGCTATCAAACATGGATTAAAACCTCTCTGATGCATGCGCATGTGCTCTGCATAAAATGTCATGGCATCTCATAACTGCTGCACTACATAGTCAGCAAGCAGGCTTTGTGAAATGGTCTTGGTAGTCAGACAAGACCGTAATCAAATCTTCTCCATATACCTCCAAGGACGACTACTTCAAATCTCACCTATATTCCTCCAAGGGGCCCAGCTTTTGCACGGGTGGAGTGAGGGGTCACAAGGTCATCATCTGGCAGCTTCAGACAAAAGTCTGAGTAACTCTGAGAGACCCCCTGACTTTTACGGATTCCAAGCTTCTGTGTAAAATTTTAAGTATTCTGTGTGTAGTAGATTTTGCTTATATTTATGTCATAATTTCTCTAGCAAATTAGTAAAACAATATGCATTTAGACCCATACATAGAAATTATCCTCTCTAATTTTACATACTTGCATAGTTAATATTGATTTGATAACATGAAATACTTGACAAATGCATTAACCTTCACCTGATGAAATATAAAATAAGACGAATGAAATGGAACGAGCATTGACTGAAAGCTTAACATCAAGAAAGATAAAGTAGAAGGAATGCCGTGTTTGATCACGTGTTCCCACATCCTTTCAATGCGCTCCAGCTTCGTGAGAGCTGTTTGTGTGACAAGGACACACATGTGCTCAGCTCCTTCCCCTACGCACGCTCCGTGTGTGGACACGCATGAGGGCGCATTGGTGTGTGCAAATATACCAACACCTGTGCACGTGTGTGTATGTGTGTGTGCGTGTTACGTGTGTGTGTGGTGTGCATCTGTGCATGTGTGTGTGTGTGTGTGTGTGTGTGCATGTGTGCGTGTGAGTGCGTGTATATAGGCCTGCGGGTAATTTGGGGAATCATCCTTGATTGCTCTTCCATCCTGTTCTACTGGGACAACATCTGTAATTAAGCCCAGAACTTGCTGAGAGGCGCTTCAAGGAATCCCAGTCTCCACTTCCTAGACTGAAACGATGAGTCCACTGCATCCATCTGGCCTTTGGCCTGGGCTCTGGGGATCTGAACTCAGGACCTTTCACTTGTGTGCAAGCACTTTACCTTCTGAGCTGTCTCCCCAGTGCTGGTCTCAGCTGCGCCTCACTAACATCATCGCTGACCAAACGTGTCTGTCTGTGTTTGCAGAGCGGAGTGGAGACAGAGTTTCCTGGTCAGAGGACTTCACAATTGAAAGCACTTCATTCACTACTTCATATTAATGACTGTGGGGAGGTTTAAGCAGGGGACAGGCAGGCTGGTTTCTCAAAATGTGAAGTCTATTTTCAAGGCTACTCAATAAAATAAAATCATTCCTGCTTGTCTTTGAAGCTTGCAGGACTGACTACTTCATTTGAGAAGTGTGCGAGTCTTGGTTTGTTTTCTATTTCTGAGTGACAAATAAAGCAAAGTCACGAATAATAAAAGTAAGGCTCCTTTTTAAAGATCCATTAGATTTCCAGGGAGAGACTTTGTTTCTCCCACATCTTGCCATCTTTTGATTTCTATCTGTGAAGATACAATTAAAATTACATCAGCCTCAGCCAAGGAGAATAATGGAGATTTTATCACGCTGTATTCCTCCCCGGAAATAATGGCTGAGATGACTTTGTGGGGCAGACTCATTATTCTTTAGAAAATAACACTTGAGAAGCTCACATAGAAAGTTCACTATTTGCTATACTCGTTGGCCTCCTAGACAGTTCTAATCGAATAGTAAAAAAAAAAGAAGAAGAAATTAAGATGCAGCCTTGCAGGATCCCCAAGTAGCCACACACAGTGCCGCTGAATTCTCTCTCTCTCTGTCTCTCTCTTTCTCTTGTCACTTTACAGTTTTCAGCTAAGCACTTGTGATTGTTTTTAATAACCTGCTAATAGTCTGGGTAAAGTGTGTGCTTAAGCCTAACCTGAAGTCACATTGTCTCTACCCTTAAAAATGCAAAATAAACCAGCGGCAGCAATGTGAACAGGGCTCACCTCGGAAGAGGCATATTTTGGAGGTAAGTTTCCCACAAAACCTTGGGCTGAGGTTTTACCTCACTTCTGACCCCTTCAGAAGAATACAAGAACGTCTAGACACATGTCCAGCCGTGCGTGGGGGTGGGGGTGGGGGTGGGGGGTGCAGATGTGATCAGAGCGTTGCTTGGCGTGAACGAGAAGCAGGAGGCTGAGGATGAGATTGTCCCTTCCTTCCGGCTTCCGCACCATGACCCAAGGGGCAGTTTAAGGGCCACCGTGAACACGCTAAGACGCGCTGTGCTGGCAAGCTAAGGAGGGAGCAGGTGCATACACTCTGTCTATGTAAAACTGAGCGAGCTCAGAGCATGGGCAGCCCACCTCACAACAGACCCAGCTGGTTCTTAGCAGCGAGCATGTGCGATTTCCATTTTCCTTCTGCACAGAGCAAACACTCATCTGCAGATGGCATACTTGTATGATGAGCAGAGGTCCTTTCCTTTCATGAAATTCCCGTGAGCTGCTTTCATATTTTATAGTGGGCCATGTAGCCACTGAGCATTAAACGCACGCTACTAACTGAATAGGCAAGAGGCAAAAAATAAATGAAACTCAAAAATATCAACCCTTCTGAAATGTGCTTAACGCATAGTTACTTGTGGTGGCTATAATGTATATATCAAATTAATTTTTTCATGTGAAAACATGTTCTCTGCTAATATCAAGTGCTTACATTGAGATCCAAGCCTGTGTCTCGGTGTGAAATCTACATGCAAGATTCACCGTGGACAATGAGTCACAGCAACCACCGTCCACCTACAGCTCGGTTTTGAGTTCTGATTTATTTCACGTCGTGGACTTACTCACCGTGGCCTGTTCCTTCCTAGCTTCACATGCGGACCTTCCAAAGCGTGTCCTGTTCCAGGCTTAGATGCTCAGCTACACTGTTGTCTTCCTTCCGTTAACGACCTGAAGCTGTATTTTCATAGTCTAAGAGAGGATTCTCATAAAGTCACGCAGTATGAAAATAAAGAGAACTGCACCTCACGGAGCATGGGTGCAGTACAGCTGGAAGTGTGGGGGGCCCTCCCCGTGCATCGGTTCATCGGTTGCGGCAGCGCAGCCCCGGGATGCACGTGATTGGACGAGACCGAAAGAGACGGTGCCTTGTTCAACCGTCGATGCCAAATGCGGGTCCCTCTGCCGGGAAGCTGAGGTCGCTGTTGGCACAGTGGGTGGGGTGTGTTCACGACGTGCTTAGCTTTGCCTCCCGCGGGGCGTGTTCACGTGACGCGCTCAGCCTCGCCTTGGACTGGGCTGTGTTCACGTGACACGCTTAGCCTCGCCTTGCACTGGGCGTGTTCACGTGACACGCTTAGCCTCGCCTTGCACTGGGCGTGTTCACGTGACACGCTTAGCCTCGCCTTGCACTGGGCTGTGTTCACATGATGTGCTTAGCCTCGCCTTGGACTGGGCTGTGTTCACGACGTGCTTAGCCTCGCCTTGCACTGGGCGTGTTCACATGATGTGCTTAGCCTCGCCTTGCACTGGGCGTGTTCACGTGACGTGCTTAGCCTCGCCTTGCACTGGGCGTGTTCACGTGACACGCTTAGCCTCGCCTTGCACTGGGCTGTGTTCACATGATGTGCTTAGCCTCGCCTTGGACTGGGCTGTGTTCACGACGTGCTTAGCCTCGCCTTGCACTGGGCGTGTTCACATGATGTGCTTAGCCTCGCCTTGCACTGGGCGTGTTCACATGATGTGCTTAGCCTCGCCTTGCACTGGGCGTGTTCACGTGACACGCTTAGCCTCGCCTTGCACTGGGCATGTTCACGTGACACGCTCAGCCTCGCCTTGCACTGGGCGTGTTCACGTGACGTGCTTAGCCTCGCCTTGCACTGGGCGTGTTCACGTGACACGCTTAGCCTCGCCTTGCACTGGGCGTGTTCACATGATGTGCTTAGCCTCGCCTTGCACTGGGCGTGTTCACGTGACACGCTTAGCCTCGCCTTGCACTGGGCGTGTTCACATGATGTGCTTAGCCTTGCCTTGCACTGGGCGTGTTCACGTGACACGCTTAGCCTCGCCTTGCACTGGGCATGTTCACATGATGTGCTTAGCCTCGCCTTGCACTGGGCATGTTCACGTGACGTGCTTAGCCTCGCCTTGCACTGGGCGTGTTCACGTGACACGCTTAGCCTCGCCTTGCACTGGGCGTGTTCACATGATGTGCTTAGCCTCGCCTTGCACTGGGCGTGTTCACGTGACACGCTTAGCCTCGCCTTGCACTGGGCGTGTTCACATGATGTGCTTAGCCTTGCCTTGCACTGGGCGTGTTCACGTGACACGCTTAGCCTCGCCTTGCACTGGGCATGTTCACATGATGTGCTTAGCCTCGCCTTGCACTGGGCATGTTCACGTGACGTGCTTAGCCTCGCCTTGCACTGGGCGTGTTCACGTGACACGCTTAGCCTCGCCTTGCACTGGGCGTGTTCACGTGACACGCTTAGCCTCGCCCTACGCAGGCTGCTGAGCGAGGGGCCTGAGGCAACATCCCACCTAGAGACACAGAAGCTGATGTCTCTGCTGATCCACAGTCCACACAGCCTCCATCACAGGTACATGAAAGTATGAAGTAAATTATTTTATTCTAGAAGTTTCTATCATAATGGAATGAAGGAAACATTTGGTGTGCGTGCGTGCGTGTATGTGTGTGTGTGTGTGTGTGTGAGAGAGAGAGAGAGAGAGAGAGAGAGACTAGTACTTTTCTTCCTCATTGTGGAATTATTTATGTAAGCAACAGCTGTTTATTTTTGCATTCTTGTTCATAGATGAATCAAAAGTGACTTTGGTAGCTTTTGTCAAAGAAATATAAGCTGAACTTCGATGAACAAGAAGGCAAACCATATGCTCCGGCGGGCTTCCCGACAATGAAACTTTATTACAATGAAACAAATGTATTTTGAGTAAATTCAATTTTTTAAAAAAATCTAATCTTGCCATAAACAAGCAAATAAAATGTAAAAAGCTAATTAACTCACTAGAATTGTCAAAACTTCACATTGGGAATGGAGGAGACTTGCTGGATGGAATACGTTCTATACAGTTACCTCTGACATAAAGGTGTAGGAACTTCTATGCTTTCCTTCAAAGTTCAAAGTCCTTCCACTCCAGGATTTTCGCCTCCCGCAGCTCTTGTTTCAAAGGGCATCACATACCTAAGCAGACTGGGGAACCTGCTGTCCTAGCAGCTCTCTTCTGTGAATAGCGCCTGCTTTGGTTCTTTGCTTCCTTCTTTCAAGATTCCGCTATCACAGGCATCTGCAGAGTAGAAATCAACCAATCAACCATCCTGAGAGCCACAGATCTGTCCGCTGACTTTGAGGTGAGCAAAGGGCACTGCGCTGAAAAGCCAATATTAAACTACTATTGTTCATAACGGTTCCGGGTCCTGAATACAATCCCGCCTGAATAATGAAATTAGACAGTAACTGAGCCGCTCATTTGGATATTCAAACATTACAATGTCTTCCCCACAGTTTAGCCTCCCCCTATTCTGTTCCTGTCTCTGTGGCCTCATTTATTTCATATGCTAATGAGTTCCCTTCAATTCTGAGCCTTAAAGATCTTTGCCTCATTCTTCCCAAAGCTTTTATGAGTCTTGCTTTTAATATCAATGTACAGTTGACCAAATATCTCACATAATTAATATTTTCCACTGGCCGTCAGGCCATATCCAACGAAAGATAACCGCTTTAAAGAGACAGAGCTTTCAGCTGTCTTTCTAAGGAAGAGACTATAATGGGGGTCGGTACTGAAATATTAAAGATATTAGATACCACTGTGAGAGAGCCTCAAAGATGATCCAAAACCATGAATAGAAAATCATTATTTTAAGTCCTGATACCTAACAAAGGAAAACACGATGAATCGCAGACTCTATCTGACATTTTGCTTAACAAGCTCCAGAGTTTTCATAAGTTTCAGTGAAGGCTTATTCTTCAGAGAGTGGAGATTGGCGATTTAAAGGAAGGTGGTCATGACAGTCTGGGCAAGAACTCTGGGAAGTCTCTCAGACACACCCCCCTTTGAAGCTGCTCATACTTACTCTCGTACAATCATACGGGGGTCTCCCGCTAGAAGCCCCCGTCTTTGTCCAACTCTCAGCCTTCCTTCCCTCCAATTCACTGTTCCCCTTCATCTCCCCAAGTTCCCTCAGCTCCTGGCTTAGTGCAGAAGCCTCCTTTCCCTTGGCCACGTGCTCTGGATCTGCAGTGCCGCCAGCAACTCCCTAGTCTCTCGTCCTCCACTGGAGCTCTACGCTGGTGGCTCTGCAGCAACTGGACCAGAACATGTCCTGGGTTGAGTTCCCGGGAGACTGTTTCCTTCAAAATCCACGACGTTTTAACCCATGCATGTTTTACATGCATGCTTTCTTCGCGTTTTAATCCATGACGCCTTACATGCATGCTTTCTTCACGTTTTAATCCATGATGCTTTACATGCATGCTTTCTTCTTGTTTTAATTCATGACTGTCTTACATGCATGCTTTCTTCTTGCTTTAATTCATGACTGTCTTACATGCATGCTTTCTTCATGTTTTAATCCATGACGCTTTACATGTATGCTTTCTTCATGTTTTAATCCATGACGCTTACATGCATGCTTTCTTCATGTTTTAATCCATGACACCTTACATGCATGCTTTCTTCACGTTTTAATCCATGACGCCTTACGTGTATGCTTTATTCTTGCTTTAATTCATGACTGTCTTACATGCATGCTTTCTTCACATTTTAATAGAAAAATCTGGGGGAGTGGGTGAGTTACATGACTTGGTTGGAGGGTGCACAGAGTGGGAAAAGCTGCTGCGGCCAGAGAACCCAGGGGAAGGTATCTGTGAGCAGCCTGCCTACCTGACTTTGTTACCTGATGGCCACAGAGTAGAAGGAGAGAACAGGTTTCCAAGAGAAGTGTCCTCTGACCTCTACCCATAAGCCCTGGAATACATAAGCACAGCTCCCCTCCCCTCCTCTCTTCTCCTCCCCTCCCCTCCCCTCCCCTCCCCTCCTCTCTTCTCCTCCCCTCCCCTCCCCTCCCCTCCCCCTCCTCTCCCCTACCCTCCCCCTCCTTTCCCCTTCCCCTCCCCCCTCTCCTCCCCTCCCCTCCCCTCCCCTTCCCCTCCCCTTCCAGAGAGGCAGAGGGCCTGGCAGTCAATCTGCCCCAAACCCTGTGTGCCTCGGCAGCTTTTAGCCTTGCCTGGGGCCCCTGGAGGGCAGCAGCTGCAGCTGAGAATGTCCACGTCTCTGCGGTCAGAAGCTGGTGGGCTCCAAACTTAAGAGCCAAGAGCGGTGGCCTTCCTTAGCTCTTTAGCTAGTCAATTAGCTAGTTTCTAGTGAATTCCTGGTATTCCACTCCTCCCTCTAGGAATTTCTCTGGGGCTTCGTTTTCCTAGTCCCATCCCTGTCTTTCTTCCATCCCAGAGGCCTGCAGGCTGTCTATAGACTTAATCAGATAGACTCTTACTTTGGAAAATCCAAACACACTGGAGGAGCAGCCATGATGGATGGGCACACAAAGCCCCACAGAGCTGCCGTGTTTCTCGAGCCCAGTGACCCCCGTCTCCCTCACGTGACTGTGGCGACCCTGGCGTAAAGCCCTCGGGGACGCTTGCTGAGAGCAGTGAGCTCAGTTCACACTTACTGCAGCTGCTAGTCACACTAGTCATGGCCAACCCGCCTGGGGGAATGAGAAGCTTCCTCTTGCTGCTGAGATTCTGGGTACAGTTCCCAGCCTGACCTAACGGGCACTGCACTGCTGGGGGATGATAAACTTGCTGTTGTCTTACATGTGAAGTTCACGCAGCCATGGATACTGGAAGGTGTGCCCTGCCTCGGACACGTTTCCTGCTCGACGGCGAGGCCTGTGGCCAGGGCAGTCTTGGATGTCCGGGTCAGCCTCTTCTCTTGACTTGCAGTGAGCGGTCACTTCAAGCCCTGACACCAGCGAGCTCCGCACAGGTGCACTTGAGATGAGTTTGCTTAGGGCATTGGTGGTGGCACTGCTTGGAGTGCTTCCCTGTGACTAACTGATAGAGTGTGTGTGTGTGTGTGTGTGTGCGTGCGCGCATGTAGGCAAGTGTGCCTGTGTGTGTAAAAGAGAGCGCTTGAGTGTGTGGCTCCTCCGGAAGCTCAAATGTGGCCTCAGGAATCACCCTGGATTGCTCGACCTCCTTATTTCCTTGTCCGGGGTTTCCCAGGCTCCGCCTGCCGGGGCCAGAATTACAGGTGATTCCACGTGGGTCAGGCATTTTCCCGCAGGATCTGGGGATCTGAAACTGAGGCTGTTTTGCTTGTGAAGCAGAAGACCCCTGAGCCATCTCCCCAGCTCAGCTTTTGATTTTATGTGGCCAAATTATCACTTTGCCGTTATCTATGATGTGTCTGATTGCGACGATATGGTCATACCCTCGCCTGTGTGATTTCTTTAAGCAGAAAGGAGGAGTGAGGCCAATTCACAAGTATCTTTAAATTCAATGTCAGGGAAGTTCTTTGGAGACCCTTCCTCCTCTTGTTTATTTGGCTGTGTGTGTTCGCATGTCTGCCACGTGTGCCGCGCGTGTGGTTGTGGGCGTGAGAGCACGGATGGTCCAGAGGCCACCATTGCGTGTCCTCCTCGGTTCTTTCACGTTAGTTTGTGAGGTGGGTTTGCACTCGGTCTGGAGCCGGTGATTGGCTAGAACATCTGGCCAGTGAGCTCCGGGGATCTGTCTGTGGCTCCCCCTCCCCTGCATCGGGGTCACAGGCTGCCCCCATCGGGGTCACAGGTGCTTGCCACGGCTCCCGACATTTTAGGTGGCGGCTCAGACCTCTGGTTCCCCGCAGCCTGGGCGGCGCTTGATGGATGGAACCGTTTCCCTCTGTTCGTTGTCTGGATGTGCAAATGTTCCACGACAAACGTTAGTTTGCTGAGGGGGATGCTGAAGTTGGAGGGTTGACACGGGATGCTGACGTGGGATGCTGACACGGAACGGCATGGAACGGTCACGTGGAAGGCCGACAGAAAACGCCGACAGGATTGTTAAGGGAATCGCGGCCCTGAAGACTGCTTTCCAAGCCTCATAGTAAGCTCCGGGACTGTTCACCGTCTCCGCACAAGACAACGGAGCTGCAAGACCTCGGGTCCCTCGGGTGTCCGGACGGCGAGGGAGCAGTTCATCGGCGACGAGGCCATGTGGTGGCCGCCCGCCCGCTCAGCTTGTGCCTGGCAGCAGAGTGGTACCCGAGGGGCATCTGGGCTGGAAACAGAGCCAGTTAACAGCATTGAACGGTCATGCGCCTGCAAATGTCTGCACAGGGAACCCCAGACTCAGAACAGGCCACAGCGGACTTCCTCCTAAACTTCCAGACGAAGCGATTAAACTCCGTTTGTGTTTTTATGTCTGCATGGAGGCCGGAAGCTGTGCTCACCGCCGCTCCTGGGCGCGGATTGAGATTCGGAAAGCAGACGAATTGGAAGTGCATTTTTTAGGAAGAAATGTACAAAATATAAATGTTGGACTGGAGAGATGGCTGAGAAGGTCCTGAGTTCAGATCCCAGGTCCCAGGGATGGCCAGGTGGAAACAGTGGTGGCCGCACTTCCGGCCCTGGTAGGTGGAGCCTGGGAAATCCTAGAGCAAAGCAGAAGGAGGTGGAAGCAATGCAAAATGATTTCCCAAGTCGACTTTGGTCCTCCACAGGGACACACAGTGAGTGCCCTCTGATACACACACACACACACACACACACACACATAATGAATAATAAAGTTCAAAATATAACTGTTATTGATAAGTTAATTGCATTTGTTATAAAAACAAAATACAGATGTGCACACTGAGGTGTCAATGAGTCAAAAGCATGCACTGCTTAGCAGCTCAGCCGGGGGGAGGAGAGGACATGCTGGTGATTTTGCTGCCATGACGTCATCTCTCTTTACCCATCATGCTCATGGAGGCAAAGCACACAGTGCCTGGCAGGGCCTGGGCAGGAGGATGTTGTGGAGTCTGAAAATCCACCCAACGAGGCACAGACTATGAGCTTGGTCAAAGCTCACAGATGCCAGGCTGTGGGGGAGACATTCCTTCAGCTTCTCAAGGGACCAGACTATAGGGGAATCTTTTCTTTGGTTCCCACTACAGGAAGGAGCCTTTCCTTGGGCTCCTTGAAAAATAGTCCAGCCTCATCTGGGGGAATCCCCAGAATATTATGGATCTGACGGGGTCATCCAAAGATTCACCATAGACCAAAAGTTAAAATTAATAACTGAGAGACTTTATTAGAGAGAGAGAGAGAAAGAGAGAGAGAGAACCAGGGCTTACACACACGGGCAGAGTGATGTGTACATCTCCGCACAGTTTTTATACCCAAGAGACAAAGGAGGTTTCATGTCTCACCAAAGCAGTTTAGCCTGCAGTATTTTACAGTCTTATTGGCCTGCAGGCTTCTTGCAGGTCCTCTGGCCAAATGGCGTTCCAGAGGGGAATTTCGGAGAACGGCAGGGGAGTGGGCATTTTAGTGCCTGCCAGCAATTTCTCAGGCCAAAGAAATTTATTTTTGAGATTTTACGATTTTCCCTTTTACAATTCCCTACCACGAAGTCCCTGGAGGCATTGGGTGTGAAGGCCACGGTGTAACTCCGCTGGTTCCAAGTCTGAGCTAAAGATGACCTTCCGCTCTCCAGAAGTGACCTGACAATTTATTCGTGACTGTCTCAGGTTGCAGAAGCAAAGCTTCATTTGCTCAGCATGTATTATTCATGAAAATCTGGTATACGATATTATCTCTGTAGATAACAACACTGCATTGCTAGGCTAATAATCCATTAAGAAAAGGGTCTCAGAGGTCTGGGGGTGATAGACTATTTACCCAATGTGCACAAAACTCGGGGCTCCATCCCCAGCCCATTTAATTCCAGGTTTTGGGGGCAGGAGGATTGGAAGCTCAAAGTCATCTCTGGCCACATGGCGTGTCTGAAGATAGCCTGGACTACATGAGAAAGTAAAAGATATGGGTCGCATTGGGGAAAATGAACATTTTCTAGCAGTAATTACACGATCTGCAAGCATGAAGCATCCTTTTGTTTGAATTTGCTTTCAAATTTCTATGATGGTGATATGGATCTAGAGATACCAGCTCATTTTCTCTGTGAAATAATGAATTATTACATGGGAAAAGAGTTGAAAATATTTGTGTCTATTTTAAAGCAGAACACAATAGGACCTGGATTCTGGGAATCCCCGTCATTGGGAATCCTGGGGAGACTCTGAGAGATTGGCAAGGGGCTATGCGGTGAAAAAGTTAGAGTTCTCAGAGAAACAGCAGAAAATCTTGATGATGAAGGTGAGGGAGCATTGTTAAATATTAGAGGTTTGGACAAAAGCACAGAATAGAAGAGAGAGGAGAGAGAAGAGAAGGGAAGAGAAGGAAAAGAGAGGAACAGAAAGGGAGAAGGAGAGAGACATGGAGAGAGAGAAAGGGAGGAGAGAGAGAAAGTAGAGAGGAGAGAGGCACAGAGAAGAGAGAGGGTAAGAAAGAGGGAGAGAGCTCGACTCTTTGAAAGGCTCAAAGAGCATTTTTGGCCTTCAAAATCATATGTTGGAAATGCCAGTTTCCCACGTCTGTTTGTCTTGCTGAGAGAGGAAGGAGCCAGAGAGACAGGGGATGCAAACAGAGCCCCTGCTAGCTGGGAACCAGGGTGGGGTCTAGTCCAGTCCCCTCCCATGACGTCTACAGGCTCCAGTTACCAGGTTTTCCTATCCTTGGGCAAGTTCATGACTAAATGTTTGATTCCTTTCAATGCTATTATAATGCAATAGCCAAAGAGTTCCTTTTTGATAGATCAATAGTGCGTATAAATGTAACTGATGTTACTGTTCTACTTTCATCACCTTTTGCAGGTACTTTCTGTGGGGCTTCCCAGTTTCCACGAGTGAGGTCAAGTGCAGAGACAGATCCATCCCTTGCCACCTTCTCCATTTGTCAGAGTCTTCATTTCTGTCCTGTCACCGCATGGAACAGAAGAGGTGAGGGCAACATGTTTCTTGGTTCTGGAACTTAGAGAGAAACATCTCAGCTGTCCACAACCGAGTGTGAGTAAAACCTTGGGCTTAGCGTACGCTGTCTCGCTGGGTAGAAACAAGTTCCTTTCAGCTGACACTGAATTTGGTTAAATTGCTTTTCTTCAGCAATCGTGGACTTCAATCCTTCACGGATGGCTGTGGAGATTCACACACTGGCTCTCATTTGAGCAATTATCCTGAAGGATGATTCTCCCTTGGTCTGGAGCACAGTTCTTTCAATATGTTAGTTTAATCGCTAGTGTTTTGCTGAGCGTGTTCACACCTGTGTTCTTTAGGGGTGTAACCTTGCCACTTTATTTTCCTGTCGTCTTTGTCTGGCTTTGGTGCAGCAGTGATGTGGACTTACAAATGAACTTGTTCCTTTCTGTCTTTTTGGAAGAGTTTAGAAAGGTTGGTATTAATTTTTCTGTACATACTTGGTGGGACTTAGCCATATATCTGTTTAGTCCTGAATCTTTCATTGTTGGTTTTCTTTATTTTAATAATTCTTCAGTCTTTTCATCTTGTGTGTCTGTGTAGTGCTATTTCCTCTGGATTCAGTTATATTGTGATAAGATTTATGTTTTTAGGAAGCTTTCACTTACATCTAAATTATCCATTTCATAGGTTTGTAATTGCTCACAATTCCCTTATGATACTTTGAACCTATGTAGAATCAGTTTTATTGTCTCATTCTGTCACTTCTGGGATGTTTTGAGTTTTGATATTTCTTTCTTTAATCCAGGTATATATTGGTTGGCTATCTCTTGTATTATGTTTAATATTGAGGCAAAATAATGAATTGAATTAGGATTGAATATGCTTTATATCAATTCCTTTTTAATCATTTAGAGCAATAGGAAATCTAAAGGAACACTAATGTAAATAGCTTAAATTTGCTTATAAAGAACTAGCAACTCAGAATTTAGAATTAGAGTTTTCCATGAACCATTTTTATTTATTTTTTATTATTTATTCAATTGTGTGTGTGTGTGTGTGTGTGTGTGTGTGTGTGTAGAACCACGGGTGCATTCGGGAACCACCATGGACGCCTCCACCATCTCCTTGTTTACTCTGCCCTGGGATTCACAGGCTCCGCCCTACCAGGACCAGAAACGCAGGCCGCCCCACTTCTGCCCAGCGTCTATACGTGGGGTCTAGGATCCGAGCTCAGGACCTTCTGCCTACAAGGCAGAGGCTTAACCCCTGAGCCACCTCTCCAGCCCCTCCATGAACCATTTTTGAAGGTAAAAAGATTTCTTCTAAAGGTAACAGGTTGGCAGGGTGTAGAAGAAAGAAGTAGATGGAGTCTATAGTCCACACAGGTGAAGAGACGGTGAGACATGCTTGTGTAGACAGGGTGCCTCCCAGTATGTGTTCCTGGCAGTGTGTGTGACCAGCGCCTGAGTTCTGGGTCACATTCCTTCCCGGCCAAAAGACAGAGGAATCTATATGTCTGTATATTTAGGAACCTGTGACCCAGCGTGGGGTCTGTTGAATGGCTAAGACAAAGCCATCTTCAGACAGGAACATTTTTATTTCATTGTGACTAAGAAAAGCATGAATTAGCACTTGTCCTGAAACACTGAGGATTCTGTCTCTTTGTGTGAAAACCAAAATGTTTTGTCTATAGTTGAGGTCATTTGCAGAAGCATCTCATTAATGTGGCTTCTCGGTCACTCTGTGAAGCCCAGAGCATTTTTGGTTTAGATTCCTTAGCATGAGTGTCTCCGATTGACAACTTGCATTTTGTTCTTCTGAAAATTTGTTCTTCTCCAGCTTGAGCAGGATGGGAAGGACACAGGTAGATGGACTGGCCCCTCGCCTGGGCCTCTGCTTGGAGCCGCCCCCATTTCAGTCGGAGCGGAAGGGGCCTCCGTGGCTGGACGCAGGTTCTCCCCACCTCCAGGAAGTCCATGTGGACTTTTAAATTCTGACTGTGCGGACTGTCTGCCCATCTCCCGGGTCCACCAGCTTCTAGGGAAAAACATCAACATGTGAGGATCTTTCTCCTTCTGGCCGACAACGTGCACATTCCAAAGTGAGCCCCACTTTTCTACATTGCCTGCAAGACAGGACTTTCCTCTCTCGAAGATCCGAGAAGTCAGTGACAAAGCAGCGCCAGTGGGGTTGTCCTGGTCTTCCGGGAAGGATACGTGTGGACCTTGAGACGTCTCTGCAAGACGCATCCTGCCAAGGCTCTGGTCCCTGGTGACTGGCAGACGCGAGCCAGCCCGGGATTGAAGGTGGTTAAACTCTGAGAGATGCAGTCCTTGCTTCTTAGAGACGATGCTAACAGTAGCAGCATGCAGTCCTTGCTTCTTAGAGACGATGCTAACAGTAGCAGCACTAGGAAGATTTCTGGAGAATTGAGCGACCGTCAGACTTCAGTGTGGGCACAACATACTACATATTTTGGAGAATTTTTTCCCTCGTATCTGAGAATATTTTTTATTTCATCATTTCGTTTCCATTTTAAAGATTAGAAAATTGAGTCTCAAGGAGCAAAAACTGCAAGCTCAAGGTAAATAGTAGAACTGAAATGTAAGACTAGAGTCAAACTCAGGGTTTCCTGATCCTTGTCTCCGTAGGGAAGAAACCCCTCCCTGACGAAACGGATCATTTAGCAATGTTTGTACTCAGTGGGTCTTGGGCCGAAGAATTCTGTTCCTTAATCCAGATCCACAAACTGTATCTTACTGTATATTATTCTTAATTCTGCTACTGTTTCGTTTGTCTCTTGTCATCTTAAGGAAAATGTGAGTATGAAGGCATCGTTGCCAAGTCTCGCAGCATGCGCAAGCGCAATCTTATGGCTAGCGTCTTTCTAACTCTCTCTCTCCCTCTGTCCCTCCCTCTTCTTCCCTCCCTCTTCTTCCCTTAGTCTCTTCCTGCTTCCTTCTTCCCCCTCCTTTCCTCTTCTCTCCCTCCCTCCCTTCCTTGACTCTTTTCTATCATACCATTACTACTATACGAAAAGAAGTGAATCTCTTTTACGGTGCAGTAAGAGACACAATTATTTAGAGCAAATGCCATACTGATTCATTGGCAGAGACAGAAAAATCCCAACCACTCTCTTCTCAGAAATTTGCCTTTTAGTAGCTACCTAAACGTTATGCAGAGACTTACCGAGAGAAGGTAAATTTAACACGATGGGAGAATCAGACTAAATACCAGGAAGGGGCTAGCCCAGATCTTCCAAGCGTTTCAGAAATTAAAATGTATTTGTCATTGAACAAAGCTTCTGATGAACTCTTAGGGTCATCGACCCCAGCTGTCATATCTAGGGGTCTGACATGAATGGGGAGTCTGATCAGGGAAATACATTTCATTAAGTTGGGGAGAGAGAGAGAGAAAGAGAGAGAGAGAGAAAGAGAGAGATCGTAAATGTTTATAAGCTGATATTTTGACTATCAGCAAGATTATGGTTGACATACATCATGGATAAGATGTATAAAGCATCATAAAGATGCACTGATAGCTAAAACAAGAATCAAGAAATGTAAAAAAGTCCCGACATGTCTCTGCACCATACCTGGGTAAATCCCATCATGTGGTGTGGTTGGCACAGGCCTCATGGGTGAGTCAGGTTGACCCCCCAGAGTTCCTGGTCTTCTCATGTCTTACTCCTCAAAACAGGCTTTAATTCCAGGAGCTCTTTCGACCTCTAGAAAACTGTGAAGTGTTCCTGAGACCTGCCTCCTCATCTTTTGGAATTTCTAGGTAGAATTTTAAGCCGTATTATAAGAGTCTCTTCAATTTGTGTAGCCAAATGCCATCTCATTATCTCTCTTCCTTCCTCCTGGTTTCTCAGATAGGGTTTAAGTGTGTAGAAGGTGAGACAAGGGGGAAAGCCACAAAGGACTTGTGATGCTCACGGATCCCAAAAGAAACTGCTCCTGATCGAAGCAAGTCCTTGGGCTGCAGCACCTAGTTTGTAGAATAAAGCAATGAAGGGCAGGGGGGGGAAGAGTTCACTTCCTGACCCAAGACTGACAGGAACATGGGAACTCTGCCTGGTTGGTCGTCACCCGCATCCAGCGTACATGTGGGGAAACAGAGCTAGGGCCCCAGGACAGTCAGCTCTAGCTTCCACTGACTCCTGACCTAGTGACTTGCTTCCGGAGCCGGAGGAGGGGCAGTGGGCGTCGGCTTGAAGGAGGCCCCTCGAGCCTCGGCCCCCAGGCGTCATCCTGTGACCTGGGACCATCTAAGGACTCAGCGTCTGGCCTGGCACATCTGGATCCTCTTCACGGCACAGCTGGTGATCACGGGCTGCCCAGTAGCACAGCCCTGCGACGGAGGCTGCGACGTCCATCGGAACAGTTCCCGCCCCAAACACGGGGTCTCCCACATGTGTAGTTCTGTCATGGAAGCACCCCTGGGAATACCCCACACTGTGTGTTGAGGAGGCTTTGAGCAAAATAAGGAATGACAAGCCAACAGGCGATGACCGAAGTAGATTCATTATAACAGAAAACATAAGATAAGGCATATGGGCACTCATTGCTTCTCAGTGTGTCTATTTTAGGAATGTAAAGTGGTTTGTGGGGAGAGCAGACCAGGTGGACCTGGGTTCCAGGGGCTGCTTGTGCCATCTGAATGGTTGATGTGCCTACTGACGTGTATGCACAAGGTCTCCTGGGTTCTCCGGGCTGTTTGAAAATGTATTCTTAGTTCTTTCTAAATAATCACCCAGAGATACTAGAGCCACTTGTTTGCCTAAGAAATTTGAACAGTTTCCTTATGTCTCAAGTGAGTCTTGCTTGTCTGTTCTCCTCTGGAGAGGTAACACATGGCATTTTCCTTCCTTAGTTATTGTCTTTTTTTGGTATGTGCACATGTGCGTGCGTGCATGCGTGCATGCGCATGCGCGTGTGTGTGCATGCATGTGTGTGCGTACGTGCGTGTGTGCGTGTGTGCATGTGTGTGTGTGTGTGTGGGCATGCGTGTGTGTGCGTGCGTGCATGTGTGTATGTGTGTGTGGGCATGCATGTGTGTGTGCGTGCGTGTGTGTGTGGGGGGGCATGTGTAGAACAAGGCATATGCTTGTGGAGGTCCAAGGGTGACATGAAGAATCACCCTGTATTGCTCCCCCTCCTTACTGATTCATTCTGGGGTATCCTAGGCTCTGCCTTCCAGGGCCAGAATCCCAGGCCTCCACCATTTCTGCCTGGCAGTTAGTTTCACGTGGCAATGGCAATCTGAACTCAGGTCTTTTTGCCTGTGAAGCAAAGACTTTACCACTTGCACCGTTTCCCTTCCTCTCAGCCTGAGCTTCAAGTGAGTGCTGCACTAATTGAAAAGCGTCAACAGCAAGCAGAATAATATCATGGCGATCGCCTTGGTTTGTGCAGAAAATCACATTTAACTTTTAATCATCTATTTTAGTACAGAGATGATTCTGGAAACAAAAATAATGCTCACAACGTCAGAGGCAGCCAAGTGTTCACTGAGTGGCTGATTGTAACGTCTGCGTGCAGATTAGTGGCTGTCCCGCAATGCAGCCCTCAGACTGGGCAGCGTGAGTGGACGCAATGCAGCCCTCAGACTGGGCAGCGTGAGTGGACGCTCAACAGGCGGCTCCCTGTCTGCCAGCCGGTGCCCCCTGCCAGGACCTGGTCCCTGGGTCCCCGCTTCCTTCGCCTGGCTCCTCTGGTTCCTTCTCCTCCCCAAGGCCAAGATAAGGGTCTTCCAGGCTTCTAATCACCACTCCCAGAGGGCTTGGCCCCTTTTCAACGTGCGTCTTTGAAGCAGATCTGTTGAGATGGACTCCTGTCACTTCCCTTGAGGTCCCGATGGTACGAGTGTACCCTTTCCTCTCTCGTGTGGTGGAACTGAACCGTGAGACGGTGTCCCTCATATCACCTGCCTCCCGTGCTCAGAGCCCTCAGGCTGGGAGGAGCCCTCAGGCTGGAGGAGCCCTCAGGCTGGGAGGAGCCCTCAGGCTGGGAGGAGCCCTCAGGCTGGGAGGAGCCCTCAGGCTGGGAGGAGCCCTCAGGCTGGGAGGAGCCCTCAGGCTGGGAGGCTTGGGGTCCAAGCATGTGGGGGGTGGGGAGGTCTGGAGCAGGCTGTGGCCTGTTGGAATCGGCTACCACTGGAGATCTTATCCTGGTACTGAATGCAGAGTTTGGGCTGGGATTGTTTGTTTGTTTTTCTGAGATATTTACTAAAGCCGGTAGCCCCAAAGCAAGAAGACGTCCGCCTTTTGCAAAGGTGCTGCCCCATCATCTGCAGCCCCAGGAAGACCTGGGGGCGCTGTGCTGAGAGGCATGAGCCCCGTGATCTCAGTGTCAGTCTCAGTCTCACCTTGCAGACGCAGGGTGTCAGCCTTGTTTCCAGAAACCAGGGAGACGGTGGGAGGGCGTAATGCGCAGGCACCAAGCTGTGGAGAATGGCAGCTTCTTGCAGTCGGGCCCATGGGCCGCAATAGCACATGTTTCAGAACATCAGACGACAGGGTCACCAGTGCTCACTTCACGCAAACAGTAAATGCACGGGGTGGTGAGACATTAATTACCCCAGAGGATAATTACATCATTTTTCACAAGCAGACCATGACAATAAGACCAGCAAGAAAGTGCAATTGTAACATGTGTGTCAATGTTTGGAAGATAAAAGCAATCAGTGGACATTGATAGCCCTGTCTGCACAGCTCCCCAGGGAGCTGAGAACTGACGTGTCCGCTCAGCAGGGTCCAGAGGCGCAGGAAGTCACTAGACCGCAAGGACTCTTACTTCAGTGGAGTAATCCATTGATGGACTTATACTTTGATGGACAGGTGAGAGATAGGGGAAGACTGAGAAGTAGGGCGGAGGGAAAGGGGGGCATTGTCTGCTCCCCTGTTCTCGCTGCAGCCCCTCCCACATGTCCCGCCTGACCTGCTCTGACTCTGACCACAGCAATGGGATGATCTGGGTGAGACCATGAGTGATTGTCCTCTTCCTCAGAAACTGAGCGAATCCTCCTCCTCTACCATCTCCCTCCTTGAGGCTCTCCTCTTCTGTTCCAACAATGGACAGCGGACGGATGCAATAAGTATGTTTCACCCTTTAGAAGGTGCTAGAAAGTCCCAGACGTTTGCTCTTGAAAGCTCCCTAATTGGCCGGATGGGGCACATTAAGACACAGATATTATTTTTGTGACTTTTTTCTTTCACAACATGCTATCTTCTAAGTCAGAATTCATTTCTCCATTTTAGCATCTTTGGATAAAAGTTTTGAAGGTACTTTTAAATAATGAGGTAGAGTATCAGATCAGACACCCCTTCCATGTCTAGTTCAGTTTCTATACCTTAAACAAGCGAAATCATGGGCTGAGGAGATGACTTAGGCTGGGGGGTGGGGGGGCTGAAACCTTGGCCTCCCAGGCAGAAGGGCCTGAGCCCAGATCCTCCCAGGTCCCTCCAAAGTCTCTTGGCAGAAATACCGGGAACTTGCACTTCTGGCCCTGCAAGGGGGAAGCCTAGGAAATTATAGTCACTTCCAAATAATTGTTTGGTATTTTTCAACAGAAATAAGGCATATATATTAAGTGAGATTTACTTGGAATGGAGCCTGTGAGTTATAGAAGCACTAAATGAGTGAAATATCATTGAAAGTGTTACCTAAAATGACTTAGCACTACCATTTTGGTTATTTTTCAAAATTGTATTAAAATTCCATTATGAGCCAGGAAACGCCGTGGCCTTGACATTTCGTTTCTGACAAGCTAAGTGCAGTTTCTGGATATATTACGATGTATCTAGAAATCAGGGGAGGAGATGTGAGGTCGAGGCAGTTATCATGCATAAAGTCTGCCCTAATTATCCTGGCGGGCTGACTACCACCAGGACTTACTAGACAATTAATCTGCTCGCAATTAATTCTTCACGCACAGTGAAATTACCGATGCAATTACTTCTTTCTAGAATTCTAGCCGTGTGAGGCCGAAGACTGAGGGCCGAGCGAGTGCATCGCTTCACCCAGGGTGTTGAAGCAAAGGAAATGACCTTCCCAGGTTCAGCCTTCATTACGGGGGACAGTTACTGAGGTGGGCTAAAGGTCTTCATGCTAGCGCCGTAAACCTTCCCAGCTGCGCAGACGTGACCGGCTCAGGCAGACAGCAGCAAAGTCACAGTGCTCAGCTCAAGCGCCAGGTATAACAGGTTGCAAAGAAGCCAAGGGTGTCAGTCACTTCCGCGATGCTGTGATAAAATAGCAGGAGGAAAAGAAAGCACCTTCAGACAGAAGGGCTGTGCTGTCCAGTCCAGAGGACTGGACACAGAGGGTTGGGCTCGTATTATTCTTACTGTGTGCATACTCTGGACAGAGAGAGAGAGAGAGAGAGAGAGAGAGAGAGAGAGAGAGAGAGAGAGAGATCAGGAAGTGAGACCAGGCTATCAAACCTCCAGGCCCAACCCCCGTGAACTCCGTCTAGCAGGACTCCACCTTCTGAAGCTCCACAACCTTCCTCAGCAGCCCAGGTGTCCAGCCTGACCACGTGTTCAAACACATGGACCAGTGGAGTATTTCACGTCCACACTGAAGCTGTCGTCCATCTCCTGACGGCCACGCCCCGCCTCACATTCTGGAAGACAGATACTTTCTGCAAGACGTGGGCAGAGCCTGCCGCCGCCTGCCCCAGACTCCGCCCTTCACCTGGAAGGTGAAGTTTACTGCAGCGTAACGAAGATGACCATCTCTCTGAGCACTGCGACGGCCGTCGTTCTGAGTGCCCTGAATCGTGAAAGCAAAGATGGGGGTCTTCACATGGTATCTTTGTATTTGTTCTTCTAGGGTGAACTGATGAAACCTCATCTCTTAAAACAGAGGTGCAAGGAAATATAAGAAACAAGGAAAGAGCCGTCAAATGGCTTCCTTGCTCGATGAGCTGCTAGGTGATCAGAAAAAAGGCTGTTCTCAGAAATCCCCTTTCTGCTGCGATGCCGCTTGGCATCACTGCTGTTGGCAGAAGGTTGTGCTGTGTAGTCCAGGCTGGCCTGGCTCTAACGTGTGCTAGCCCTGGCCTTGGGTTTGTCTGGGTTCCTGCCTCTTCCTCCTGCAGCTGGTATTTGGGTGTGTGTGCACCCCCAGCACTTAAAAGATTATTTTGCAGAGTTTTTTTTTTGTGTGTGTTTATTTCAGGTTCTCTTAAGAGACTATGTAGATGAAAGGAAAAATGTTTTAGATAAAAAGTAAAATGTAAAAGAACAGCAACAACAAAAAGCCTTTCTTGGAAAATGAGGGTTCTCTTGAACTGGCAAACGGTGCCGTAGCTCATGGATTCACTGTCTTTCAAAATCTGTCATCTCATCTCCTTCAGGGAGCACAAGGTAGCATCTGCCAAAGGTCTGGCATGAAATCTAATGTCATGAGCTTGTGTCCAAAGATGGCGATAACCTACATTTTAAAGAAAGCATTGCTTGTGTGATCCAAGAGGAACGCGGGGTCTGTACTCTGGGGGTGCTACACGAGAACACATTTAAGCACCGGATGCTTCTGAGGTGAATCCTGTGGGACTTGTCCATTGGCAGATGCTCTAGCTTCCAAGCATGTTTGTCACTTGCTCTGGAGTCTCAGACTTTTGCCGGAGACGAGAGCACACACACTGTGTGCATCTGAGGTGGGGGATCTGCATCTGCCCTTCTGCCTGGCTGTGAGCTTTGGCGCTAGCTGTGAGCTTTGCCGCTAGCTGTGAGCTTTGCTGCGGGACCCTCTGCTCATCTGTGCGTCCTGTCCAGCAGGCACAGAGATGCTCTCGTCAACAGACCCTGTGCCATGTTGCTCCTAATTCAACCCACCCATGTGCTTCCTCTTCCTGCCTTGGGAGTCCTGGCCAGTGGCTAGTGCGCTGTGACGTCACCACGTGCCCTGTGACGTCACCACGTGCCCTGTGATGTCACCTTGTGCTCTGTGACATCACCACGTGCTCTGTGATGTCACCACGTGCTCTGTGATGTCACCATGCCTACATATAATCACTTTTGGCCACAAGCACTACAATGACTGGTAGTTAGCTATTTGGAGTTGGAATATCACCACTTGAAATAGAGCAAAGTAGGCTTGTTGTAATTCTGCCTTGATCGTGAATGACAAATGATGGACTTTTTTAACCTCTGACAAGGGGCCATTCTGTGGGAACACAGTCACGTCACACGTCTGCAGAGGGCTGAGCAGCTGCTCTAGTACCCGGCAATGTCTCCCATCTTCACTGAATGTTTCTGACAGTCCAAACACGAGGATCTGCCATCGGCGCCTTCTCATGACTGACAAACTGCCCGACCAAGCAGCCTGTGGAGGGAAGGGGTTGAGTCTGACCCGCAGTTTGATGGTGGGGACTTGGGGGCAGGAGTGTCAGAACCATCCACGGGACAGAGTGCCCACACGGAAGGAAGCATTTGGGCACGACTGTCTGTCACCACTCAGAGACCCACTCAGGGATGGGCTTCTCTTAATGCTCAATCTAGTCAGGTAGGACAATGAACATTAACCAGTGTGATTGTTAAATGTATTTTATCCCCTTTAGCAAAATCCCCTAGAGCCAAATAGAAATCAACTAACAGCGGACTTGGCCAGTCCGCAGGGTGTCATGGTAGAGACTTCTGCAAGGGGTGAGCGTGGCCACCAGGACTATTAATTTCACCGATAGCTAGTGAAAAAGAACTAGACCGAAACGTGTGAAGACTGTGTTCAGTCTCTCTCTCTCTCTCTCTCTCTCTCTTTCTCTCCACAGCAAAATTCCAGAACTTCCAACATGCATATGTTTCTCTTATTATACTCTTCAGAGAAAAATATCAATTAGTGTTGCTGTGATATAATGTTAAAGCATAACAATTTTTCAGTTTTAGCCATAAAACACACTAATAAATTTTACAAACTCAGATAAAACTTCACAGACTTCGCTGACTTCCCGGTGGACCGCGCTGCTAGGAATCAGCCAGCACTGATTGGACACGCACTCCCGTCTTGATGAGAACAAGTTTTTTTTTGAGAGAGAGAATTATTTAAAAGAAATCTTGGAACTTGGTGAAAGGAAGAAAGGAGATTAGAGACGTGTTAATGAAGCTTCAGAAGAGTTGTGTAAACAACATATGTAGGTGCTCAGTAGGAGAGTACTGCTTAATTAAAACACAGACTCATTCTGTCAGCATGCACACCTGCTGCGTACAGGCGGCTCAACTTCTGGAAATAACTTACTTCCCGAGCAAGGGTTTCTGCAGTTCACCTCCTTGAGGACTCTGGTGTTGATTTTCCTGGTAATTATCGCACTCTCCAGGGAGGGCGGGGCTTTACAAAGATGCATCCCCCTCAGCCTACCGGCTCTGCTGTACTTGGGAGGGATGCGTGGGAGTTCCCTCAGTGGAAGTTGCCCCAGCCGGGCATCGAGTTTATCCAAGGACTGACCTAAGTGTCACAGCCAGGAGAGGGCCATGCCTTCTGACCCCGAAGGACACAATGTCTAGAGAACACAGGGCATGTGGAGAGCTTCTAGAAGCTGTGCAAGTGCTGCCGCGTGCAGGAGAAACGCAGAGCCAGCGAGATGCCGCCGTGTGTGTCAGCCGCAGTGAGATGCTGCATGCGCAGCTGCAGTCAGCTAGATGCTGCTGTGTGTGTGCAGCCGCAGTCAGCGAGATGCCGCCGTGCGCAGCTGGAACCCGTGAGACGAGACGCTGCAATGTGTAGCCAGAGCCTCTCAGGTGCTGACTGTGCGGCCGGAGCCAGTGGCAGCTCTCGGGCTCTCTGTGCTGTGGCCCCAGCGTGCTAGAAGTTTGTTTCAAGCAGGCACGAGCCGCAGTGGAGATTCACGGGCGGCCTCACGTGTCTGTGAGGAGGGATCACACTGATCTTGTCTGTACCCTTGTGGGCGTCTCTCTGCTCCATCCCCACCAGGCGGACCCGAGAGGTGCTTCCCACTGCCACGTGACCAGCTGGTGAGATGAGGTCAGCACAGCTGTCTCACCCACTCAGGACCGTGGCCGAGGCCTGGAGTCAGGTTATACGAAGCGGGTGATATTGCAAAGTGTGTGTTTGCGCTGTGTTGTCAGGATGGACTCAAGCTCAGACACTGCCGTCCTTTTAGCGCCTTCTCTACGTGTGACACATGTCCACATCTCGGCTGTTCTCCCTCGCTCTTCAAAGAGAGACCGCGTCTCTTCTCAAGAGTGAGTTGTCTTGCAGACACTCAGTCAGTCAAACTTAAGGAGAACACAGATAGACACAGTGAAGGCAAGTATGCAGGCGAACACACAGTCAGACAAACACAGTCGAGGCAGCCACGCTTAGTCAAACAGTAGGCAAACACATGGTCAGACAGCACACACTTAAACATACAATCAGGCAAACACACGGTCTGTGGTCTGTCAAACACTCAGTCAGGACCTTGCTGTCCAGGATTTTGCTATTCTTTGTACAAAGGGTAAGTGTGGCTTCTCCAATGTATGGAAACAAATACATTTCAGCCACAGAGGCACGGCGTCTGGGGGGGCAGGGTTGGAAGCTAGGCAGGTTGAGAGCAGCCATGCTGGGAGGGTCTGGGAAGCTCTTAGAAGGTCATCCCCAGGGCTTGGAGCCTCCAGAAGGAACACACGCTATTTTAATCCTTCACAGAGATAAAGTTGCCAACTTCCCCCAACCCTCAGCTCATGAAAGGATGTGGAAATGAGTTTTCCTTTGCAGATAAGCCCTGCTATGAGGTCGAGCATAAGACTGACTGGCCTGGGCCCAGCAGGAACAGGCCAATGAGATATAAAGGACAGAAGCTCCAATCAGGTCTACAGAAACTGGAGCTAACCTCTGAGGGAACATTTTCCCTGGGCTTGCCTAAGTGTGCAAATGCACGTGACCCTGGCAGCCACACGTGGCGCCCTTGCTCCTCATGGATTCTGTGTCTGGGGTCCCTTAGTTCTCCAGGGCTTCCTTGCCCTCATGAAATGTTCTAATTTCAATCTTGACTCCCAAACACAAGAACCTGGACACATACAGAGCCCAGAGGGACCCTAGGATCAGAAGGCTGGCTCGGCGCACGAGCCACAGGTCTTGAGGTGTGGCGCGGGGGAACGAGGCCCAGCAGCTGCCAAGGCTGCATCGAGGAGCCACGTTGTCCCCTGAGAAGGAGACATCCCGAGGGAGGCGACGCTTGGAGAGAATCGAGTTCTTCCGAACAGAAGCAGAAACTCATCATAGGCAGGAGGGACCCTGAGGGCAGGAACAGTCTGAGGAGATTGTCTCCATTCTGTGGGTAGGTTAAAAGGTGACAGCTGAGGCTTGTGGGAAAACCAGCTGGACAGAACACTCTGCCGTGTGTTTTTCAGGAAACAGACCCTGAGCTATGCATCAGCGAGTCACAGACATAGATGGTCTTTTATTGAGGATATTTATTCTGCTCTGGGAGAGAGTGAGACACAAAAAGTGTGGGAAGAAGAACAGGAAGACCTGGGCAAGCTAAGGCAGCACCACGGATAATTAACACAGCAAATCAAAACTGACACAATTTTTGAACCATCCCTACTATGGTCATTTTTACTGTCATCTGTGGGAAGCTCCGGAAGAACATCTTCCAAGATACACGGTGTCTCTGTCCGTCATACAAGGAAGGGAGCCATGAGGACAGACCTGTCATGATGACACTGAGCGGGCACGCAGGGCAAGATAGAGGTGGGCATGTGTGGGGCCGGTTCAAGAGCCGCAGGTAAGTGGAGACAGTGAAGATTTCCCTTCGAGGGGCTGCTATCTTAGATGCCCAGGCTGGTACCTAAGGGCTGGGATCACACGCGTGAGCGCAGCCCCTGCTCAGAAGAAATGTTTGTGTAGCTGATGTGGAGATGGAAGTGACTTTTGAGGTTGAAACTTGTCTTTACAATAATAAAAATAACAATAAAACTCTGAATCTGTGAGAGGAGAGAGTTTGACATGGGACGAAGGAACTAGACTGTAAGGCAGAAGACCGAAGCTTGTGGATGCCTGAGGGAAATGGAAGAACGTTCTAGAAGTGGGGTGCTTGCGTTCTGCTTCCAGCTGGCCCACCCGTAACAACACAAAGTCACTTTCGGGAGCCTGACTTCCGGTGGAGAAGCTGGGAACGCGTCCTCAGGGAGCCTATTGTGAGGAATTAACTAGTTCTAACCTTCAAAACAGTCTGTGAGGCGGGTGACCACGGTGCCCGGTTCAACAAGAAAATCAAGGTGTGGGACGTGGTCATGACTCAAGTTCATGTGGGCGGCAGTTTCAACCGGCCATTGCTGGTGGTGACCAGGTAAAGCAGGCTCTGTAGGAAACCAGTCCTTTCCAGACTCTACACGTAGAACAGGCATGTGTCCCGCACTCAGCGCGGACAGTCTCAGGCTGAGAATCAGCTCTCGGCTTGGGTCGTGGTGTCCAGCTCCTTAAGAAAGCGCCCGCTGGATGGCTTCACATTACCTTGGGTGCCAATTTGAACTAACGGGCACGCTGGTCACTCGGCCCCTCCGCTGCAAGCGTGAGTCCTGAGAGGCGACTTCATCTTTTCCCTGGTCGTCACTAACCGGGATGGGATGGCGTGGGCCTGCAGGGAGTGCTGACCAGCAAACACGTCACCTGAACGACCCAGCTTCTTAGGGGCTCAGACTAAAGAAATATTTTTTCATTAAACTCCAGTGAATTGTTTTTTATGAATATACAGAAAGTTATTTCAGGTGACGGTAAGTCACACATCACCATGAACCTGAGAAAGTACATAAAAGGATCATAATTGTTTGCATAGCTACAGACGCATTCTACTTAGACTGGTGAGGAGCGGGGTGAGTTCCCACATCTGTCCTCCACAAGCGTCGGGTCCCCTGGAATAACCTGCAGGCTGTCTATGACATGCATAAACTACTTTTATTCTTGCTGAGCCATTCAATTAACTATCTACTTGCTAAAGCATTTGTCAGGTATGTAGAGTAATACCAGTGAAAAACTGAGAAAAGCTACAGGTAAGAAATCTCAGTCTCAAAACTTTTGATTCCATGTAATGGCGTGTCAGCATGGAGGGAGTCTATGCAGCCAACATGACAGTGGATGCCCAGCATGCCGAGGCAGGAATGACACGCTTCACGCTTATTTCTGGATAACCATGACCCCGAAGAGTGGAGGTGGTTCCCAATCCTGCGTTCTGTTGACTCAGAGGGACCCGATGGCCTCCAACCACGTCCAGAGGGACCCGAGGGCCTCCAACCACGTGCAGAGGGACCCGAGGGCCTCCAACCACGTCCATGAGGACACGATGGCCTCCAACCACGTCCATGAGGACACGATGGCCTCCAACCACGTCCATGAGGACACGATGGCCTCCAACCACGTCCAGAGGGACACGATGGCCTCCAACCACGTCCAGAGGGGCCCGATGGCCTCCAACCACGTCCATGAGGACACGATGGCCTCCAACCACGTCCATGAGGACACGATGGCCTCCAACCACGTCCATGAGGACACGATGGCCTCCAACCACGTCCAGAGGGACACGATGGCCTCCAACCACGTCCAGAGGGACACGATGGCCTCTAACCACGTCCATGAGGACACACTGGCCTCCAACCACGTCCATGAGGACACGATGGCCTCCAACCACGTCCAGAGGGACCCGATGGCCTCCAACCACGTCCATGAGGACACGATGGCCTCCAACCACGTCCATGAGGACACGATGGCCTCCAACCACGTCCATGAGGACACGATGGCCTCCAACCACGTCCAGAGGGGCCCGATGGCCTCCAACCACGTCCATGAGGACACGATGGCCTCCAACCACGTCCATGAGGACACGATGGCCTCCAACCACGTCCATGAGGACACGATGGCCTCCAACCACGTCCAGAGGGACACGATGGCCTCCAACCACGTCCAGAGGGACACGATGGCCTCTAACCACGTCCATGAGGACACACTGGCCTCCAACCACGTCCATGAGGACACGATGGCCTCCAACCACGTCCAGAGGGACCCGATGGCCTCCAACCACGTCCATGAGGACACGATGGCCTCCAACCACGTCCAGAGGGACCCGATGGCCTCCAACCACGTCCAGAGGGACCCGATGGCCTTCAACCACGTCCATGAGGACACGATGGCGTCCAACCACGTCCATGAGGACACGATGGCCTCCAACCACATCCAGAGGGACACGATGGCCTCCAACCACGTCCAGAGGGACCCGATGGCCTCCAACCACGTCCAGAGGACACGATGGCCTCCAACCACGTCCAGAGGACACGATGGCCTCCAACCACGTCCAGAGGACACGATGGCCTCCAACCACGTCCATGAGGACACGATGGCCTCCAACCACGTCCAGAGGGACACGATGGCCTCCAACCACGTCCAGAGGGACACGATGGCCTACAACCACGTCCAGAGGACACACTGGCCTCCAACCACGTCCATGAGGACACGATGGCCTCCAACCACGTCCATGAGGACACGATGGCCTCCAACCACGTCCATGAGGACACGATGGCTTTCAACCACGTCCAGAGGGACACGATGGCCTCCAACCACGTCCAGAGGGACCCGATGGCCTCCAACCACGTCCAGAGGACACGATGGCCTCCAACCACGTCCAGAGGACACGATGGCGTCCAACCACGTCCATGAGGACACGATGGCCTCCAACCACATCCAGAGGGACACGATGGCCTCCAACCACGTCCAGAGGGACCCGATGGCCTCCAACCACGTCCATGAGGACACGATGGCCTCCAACCACATCCAGAGGGACACGATGGCCTCCAACCACGTCCATGAGGACACGATGGCCTCCAACCACGTCCAGAGGACACGATGGCCTCCAACCACGTCCAGAGGACACGATGGCCTCCAACCACGTCCATGAGGACACGATGGCCTCCAACCACGTCCATGAGGACACGATGGCCTTCAACCACGTCCAGAGGGACCCGATGGCCTCCAACCACGTCCATGAGGACACGATGGCCTCCAACCACGTCCATGAGGACACGATGGCCTCCAACCACGTCCATGAGGACACGATGGCCTTCAACCACGTCCAGAGGACACGATGGCCTCCAGCCACGTCCAGAGGGACACGATGGCCTCCAACCACGTCCATGAGGACACGATGGCCTCCAACCACGTCCATGAGGACACGATGGCCTCCAACCACGTCCAGAGGACACGATGGCCTTCAACCACGTCCAGAGGGACCCGATGGCCTCCAACCACGTCCATGAGGACACGATGGCCTCCAACCACATCCAGAGGGACACGATGGCCTCCAACCACGTCCAGAGGACACGATGGCCTTCAACCACGTCCAGAGGGACACGATGGCCTCCAACCACGTCCAGAGGGACACGATGGCCTCCAACCACGTCCAGAGGGACACGATGGCCTCCAACCACGTCCAGAGGGACACGATGGCCTCCAACCACATCCAGAGGGACACGATGGCCTCCAACCACGTCCATGAGGACACGATGGCCCCCAACCACGTCCAGAGGACACGATGGCCTCCACCACGTCCAGAGGACACGATGGCCTCCAACCACGTCCATGAGGACACGATGGCCTCCAACCACGTCCATGAGGACACGATGGCCTTCAACCACGTCCAGAGGGACACGATGGCCTCCAACCACGTCCAGAGGGACACGATGGCCTCCAACCACGTCCAGAGGGACACGATGGCCTCCAACCACGTCCAGAGGGACACGATGGCCTCCAACCACGTCCAGAGGGACACGATGGCCTCCAACCACATCCAGAGGGACACGATGGCCTCCAACCACGTCCATGAGGACACGATGGCCTCCAACCACGTCCAGAGGACACGATGGCCTCCAACCACGTCCAGAGGACACGATGGCCTCCAACCACGTCCATGAGGACACGATGGCCTCCAACCACGTCCATGAGGACACGATGGCCTTCAACCACGTCCAGAGGACACGATGGCCTCCAGCCACGTCCAGAGGGACACGATGGCCTCCAACCACGTCCATGAGGACACGATGGCCTCCAACCACGTCCATGAGGACACGATGGCCTCCAACCACGTCCATGAGGACACGATGGCCTTCAACCACGTCCAGAGGGACCCGATGGCCTCCAACCACGTCCATGAGGACACGATGGCCTCCAACCACATCCAGAGGGACACGATGGCCTCCAACCATGTCCATGAGGACACGATGGCCTTCAACCACGTCCATGAGGACACGATGGCCTCCAACCACGTCCATGAGGACACGATGGCCTTCAACCACGTCCAGAGGGACACGATGGCCTCCAACCACGTCCAGAGGGACACGATGGCCTCCAACCACGTCCAGAGGGACACGATGGCCTCCAACCACGTCCATGAGGACACGATGGCCTTCAACCACGTCCAGAGGGACACGATGGCCTCCAACCACGTCCAGAGGGACACGATGGCCTCCAACCACATCCAGAGGGACACGATGGCCTCCAACCACGTCCATGAGGACACGATGGCCTTCAACCACGTCCAGAGGGACACGATGGCCTCCAACCACGTCCAGAGGGACACGATGGCCTCCAACCACGTCCATGAGGACACGATGGCCTCCAACCACGTCCAGAGGGACACGATGGCCTCCAACCACGTCCAGAGGGACACGATGGCCTCCAACCACGTCCAGAGGGACACGATGGCCTCCAACCATGTCCATGAGGACACGATGGCCTCCAACCACGTCCAGAGGGACACGATGGCCTCCAACCACGTCCAGAGGACACGATGGCCTCCAACCACGTCCATGAGGACACGATGGCCCCAACCACGTCCATGAGGACACAAGGGCCTTCAACCACGTCCATGAGGACACGATGGCCTCCAACCACGTCCAGAGGGGCCCGATGGCCTCCAACCACGTCCATGAGGACACGATGGCCTCCAACCACATCCAGAGGGGCCCGATGGCCTCCAACCACATCCAGAGGGGCCCGATGGCCTCCAACCACGTCCAGAGGGACCCGATGTCGTCCAACCATGTCCAGAGGGACCCGAGGGCCTCCAAATGTGTCCATGAGGAACACGATGGCCTCCAACCATGTCCATGAGGGACGCGATGTCAGTTTCTACTGACCTGGAGTCAGGGGCGCCAACTTTGAATAGCCGGAGGGCAGGGGGAGGAATTTTGGTTTGACCGGTTGGTCCCATTCTATCCCAGAATAACCGGGAGTCTGTCTGATTGTCTGTTTTCCTTACTGGGTCTGTTAGCGTTCTCAGTGGGTTCTCTGGTCTCAGATCTATTAGGCGAGGTCTCTGGTCTGCTCTGGTTCTGGACGCATTGGCACTGGTCATTGGGCATGTCAGATGAGAGCAAAGAATATCTTGCCCGGAGGCTGATTTCTTTGGTACTGAGTGATAATCTTCACATGCTGTTCTTACCCTTGTCAGAACAGCAAGGATAGTACTAAGCTCACAGGACGATTTACCACCCAGAAAGTTGGCACCCAGTGTTTTCTCTTTGTGAACAGAGCTTCATGAACATTAGTAAAAGAGGAAGAAGGAGGAGGAGAAGAGGAAGAGGAAGGAGGAGGAAGAGAAGGAGAAGAAGAGGAAGGAGGAGGAAGAGAAGGACAGGAAGAGGAGGAAGAGGAGAGGAAGACGAGGAGGGGGAAGAAAGGAAGGAGGAAGAGGAGGATAGGAAGGGAGACAGAATAAGAACCCAAGCTTCATCCACGAGGACTGAGGTTTTTTCTGGACGATTCTCCAGAACTCCAGTGAGGGCACAGCGAAGTGGAAGTTTCTACTGACCTGGAGCCAGGGGCGCCAACTTTGAATAGCTGGAGGGCAGGGAGAGGAATTTTGGTTTGACCGGTTGGTCCCATTCTATCCCAGAATAACCGGGAGTCTGTCTGATTGTCTGTTTTCCTTACTGGGTCTGTTAGCGTTCTCGGTGGGTTCTCTGGTCTCAGATCTATTAGGCGAGGTCTCTGGTCTGCTCTGGTTCTGGACCCATCCGCGAGTAAGCAAAGACGTTCACTTGTCACCCCATCAAGTACAAACAGACAAGTGACATCCCCGTTGAGGAAGAGGGTGTTGAGTTTCTGGTCTTGGGAGCCTTTTAATAATGAAACGTAGGAGACTAGAAACGGACATTGATGGACTGTGGACCGTGAGCTGCAGATTGGCAGCCGTGTATAAAGACAGGTGAGGCTGAAACTCGCTGCAAATGAAATCAGGTTGGTAGAGGAACACACAGACCTGTGAACAGATTGTTGCTCTCTGATTTTACACATTCCCTGTCTCGGGCCCTGCTGTGATTCTGCTGATGAAGACGTCACGGGAGAACTACTTGGGGTGAGGTGGTCCAGACCTGTCTGGCCCAGGGGGTGCATCTGCAGGCAACATGCTCAGAACCGAGGGTCATTGTGGGCTGGCGAGTGGCAAAGACAATCGGAGAAAAGGAACAGACATGTCCAAATGCAAGTGGACCACTGGGAAAATGCGGGGTGGATATGGGTGGGGAAGGTGACATCAGATACCCAGGCCTCACGGGGACCGGGGGAGTGAGGTCCAGGCGCTCGGCGTGCAGCGGTACTTGGGCTTCCTTAGTTTGTTCTTCATGTTTGTTTTTCATTCATTCTGTGAAAAGATATAATTTTGATACTTCAGCCTTCTAAATGGACACTTCTCTTTGTAACTTTTTATAACTATTTAGGGCTAATAAAACGTGTATTTCTTAAGTCTCTCCCTCGAATTGTTTCCTCTTTATAACGGACTGTCTTATAGACCTTCCACATTGTGGCAGGGTCTCTCATCTTAACCCCAGACCTAGCAACTAGGTCCCCCTGCCCTCCGGCTGTTCAAAGTTGGCGCCCCTGACTCCAGGTCAGTATAAACTTCCACGTCGCTGCTCCCTCGCTGGAGTTCTGGAGGATCGCCCAGAAAAAATTTCAGTCCTTGTGGATGAAGCTTGGATTCTTATTCTGTCTCCCTTCCCATCCTCCTCCTCCTCCTTCCCTTCTTCCTCCTCCTCCTCTTCCTGCGTGAGTCAGAAGGGATGATGCTGGGCAGAGGAACCTTTAACTCTTTCTTCTCCATCGCATCTCCGGTTCTTACCGGGAAGTTACACGATAGCTCTGAAAGGAGACCACTTAGGAGTCACCCATTTCACTTTCTCATAAATGCTTTTCATTCAGAGAATACTGCTGCAGCTTGGATCTTCAGTGATCCACAAAGCCTCCAGATTACAGCTTGACTCTCACGCCATGGGGGGTGGTGTTAGCAGGAGGGAGGGTCACTGGACCTTCCCTTGAGGACTTACTGAGAATCCATCTCCTCCTGTGCTTGCCCTGGTAGGTAGTTGCTAGGTCTGGGGTTAAGATGAGAGACCCTGCCACAATGTGGAAGGTCTATAAGACAGTCCATTATAAAGAGGAAACAATTCGAGGGAGAGACTTAAGAAATACACGTTTTATTAGCGCTGAGGGTCCGAAGGCATTAAGGTGGGCAAGCATTGGGATGGAAAGGACCTTGTAGTCGGAGAGGAAAGGAAGAGAGCCCCCAGGTTAGCACAGCGAAAGGAGATCTGAAGAGGCTCCTGGATGGAGGAAAACTCTTTAGAGCCCTTGGACAAAAGGGGGCTTCCATCTTTTGTGGCCTTCAGACTCTCTAAGGGGTTGCTGGGGAAGTAAGGCGGGGCAGGGTGGGGATGAGCGTGTCATTTGGGTGGGGAGCTTGGAAGCTAAAGAAACTAAATTGGACGCGGTTTGGGTGGTCCCTGGGCTGAGTGGATTTTGGGACCTGCCACGTTCCAGGCAGGGTGGAGGAGCGCAGCTCAAGGACTGTCTAGGCCCACACTGGCTTCTCCAGGTGAGGGTGTCCCTGTTCCCTCCAGCCGGGAGGTTCTTCTACCTGGACACAGGCCCAAAGCCCAGGTGACCATTGGCTAAAGCCACTAAGCTCAGACAACATCAGGCTTCTGCCTTTGAAGGTGCTGATCTTGGGCCTTCAGCACAGGGAGTGGTGACCAAGGCCAGAAGCCCAGCCTTAGAACCGAATCGGCACAGGGAAGGGGCGGAAGGATATTTCTTTCCTCCTCCATGGTTCTGAGCCCTTCAAGATCCTCAGCACAGCCAGGCTGGAGAACCTTGATTTTTAAGAATTCCCTATAGAATTTGAGATACTTGAAAGCCGGTTAATATCAGATAAGTCAAGACTGAAACTTTTTATCTCCAGAGACAGTGACTAATCCCATGTACCTCAAAGAATTCTAAGAGAATGATTTCCTACCAGAGCCAATATCTCAGCGCCTGGGCTAGGGAGTATTCTAATGTAAATTAGGCATTATCAATACATGGTTATTCTGAGAGCTGAAAACTGAAGGACACTTAGGAAATTTGCATATTGCTTGAAAGGCAGTCTGGTGTGGTTTCAGAAGGTTTTCTCTGCTAACCCCGAGTTGGTGGGTAAGATGAATCCCACCAGAACCCATGTCTGCTGCCTGCATTTGTTCATGGTCGCTAGCATCCTATGAGCACCAACATATCCCTGTGTGCTAGCAAGGAGTAGAAATAAACCATGACATGAATTACCGAGGGGCAAGAACCATCAGCCCAGTGAACCAGGGAGTTTTCTTCTGTGGGGCAAATTTACCCCCATGACGCTCTGTTTCATTCAACAGGCTCGTCCCCCGGGGTGACCACCTGGCGAAAGGACTGTGTTTGCCATAAGGCCCGTGGGCTGCGCACTTACTGAACACAGTCGGCATCATCTTGCCTTAGGAAGGTCCAAGACTCTGGAAAGACTGTGGACGGAACTTTGTTTGGTCAGCAGTGTGTGTGTGTGGGGGGGGTGGTCAAGAATCAGTCTACCAAGACACTGTGCAGTGTGTGAGGTCCACAGGTTGTGAGGTCCACGGGGTATGAGGTCGATGGTGCATGAGGTCCGCAGCGTGCGAGGTCCGTCACACGCAGACGCTAATAGCAAGAGACTCAGGTCATTCAACTTTATTAGAGCCCAGAGCCTGGTGGCCGAGGGAGCCTGAGTCTAGCCTTGAGGTGTGGAGATTAGAGCAGAGGTCACAGTCTAGGAACCTCGAACAGTCTGGCAGGAGGAGGTCTGCAGAGAGCCCTGGGGGGAGACGTATGCAGAGCCCCCAGATGAAAGAGGACACCTGTCTTCTATCACCTTCCTCCGTTGCTCAGAGAAGGAGGGCAGTGGGGGAGGGGTCATGCAGGGGGTCGTTCCTGAAGGGTGAGAGGGCAGGGATTGGATGCGTGGCCAGCTGTGGGAACCAGTCATCACAGCCTGGGCAGAGGGCGCTTGACAAAATGGCTGCCTGACGACTGAGAATTGTCCTGGGAAACTCAGCTCATCACGGAGAAGCTGTTCCCTGCCTGTCTAGACCGCGTTTGTCCTCAACATGACCATGCCCACGGCAGCCCGGCCCAAAATGGACATTTGCATGGCGGCCATTCCCATGGCAACCATGGCATAGTGGCCGTGCCCACGGCGGCCATTCCCATGGTGGACAGGAGGACAGGTGCACTGGTCTCCTTGCCCCTAGATCCTCCGCTCTGGGAAGGTCACGGCGTCCTTGCGTGCAGTTAGTATGTGGCATGCTTCCCACAGCCAGCGGGCAGGTGAGCCCCGTGCACTGAACAGGACAGACGCACATGAACACCAGGGCCGGTCACCACTATCCTGCTCTTCCAAGGAATGCAACCAACCAAACGCTTCGACTGCACTGGGACCGGTCATTCTAATAACGTAAATCTCTGTGTTTATCAACGGATGTGGTGGAGTTGGTTTTGTTCGCGTTTAGCGAGGCTGCAGTTTCCTGCTCCCTAACTCAGCAGGGGAAGCCGAGGGCAGTTGATCTTCTGAGGGGCAGACTTTACGTCACCTATTTCCTGCAGTCGAGTCACTGGGTGAATGCAGAGGTGGGTGCTTGCAGGCGTCTCTTCTGCGATGGGCATTGCTGTCACCGAGACGGCATAGCGGAGAACAAAGCCCCCTGCCCGCCCCAGCACAGCACGGACGGCAGGTTAAGTGGCAAAGGTGAGCGCAGATGGTCTTGTTTATTTGTAGACAGCAGCAAAACAGAGTAAGAAATACAACTTCAGGTGGGCCAGACATCAGGAAGTTCTCCCGGAGAGGGCGGCATGGCGTTCCACCCACACTCAAGGGCGCTCTGGCCCAGGCTGGGGAGAATCCTCCCACAGAGAGAGAAAAGATTTTAGAGCCCAGGTGAGCAGCAGCCTGCTGTTTAACAGGTTCTCACAAGGTGCTGAGACCACCAGGAACCCCGGGCTGACGGGCAGACGCTTGGCTCTTACCTTTACTGCACCGATCAGAATTGGACAGGGGTCCAGGTCTCTGGGGAATTTGTATCTGGTCCAGTTGTCTGGTCAGGTCTCTGTGGCCTTTGTACCCGGTTCAGGTCTGTGGCCTTTGTACCTGGTCCCAAGTCTCTGTGGCCTTTGTACCTGGTCCCAGGTCTCTGTGGCCTTTGTACCTGGTCCCAGGTCTCTGTGGCCTTTGTACCTGGTCCCAGGTCTCTGTGGCCTTTGTATCTGGTCCAGGTCTCTGTGCTTTGTACTTGGTCCAGGTCTCTGTGCTTTGTACTTGGTTCAGGTCTGTGTGGCCTTTGTACCTGCTCTAGGTCTATATGGCCTTGAGAGCTCTGGTGGTCCCCAGAGTCTGACAGTAGCACTTACTGAGTTTGCAAAACATCAGATAAGCAGATGTGCTGGGTTTGACATGTGTGTGTGTAGGGAGGGGGGCTCTTTAGGAAGGAAGTCTGGGCCAAATGGTGCAGGACCTCTCTCGAGGCTCCTGCGAGGGATGACGCATGGTGTGTTTCCAATAAGAGCCCATCATGTTTCCTTTACGCAATGATAGATAAGAACATTCATAAATCCTTTTTGGATATATTCAGTGTACCAAATGGAACATAGCAATTACTATTTGCATAATTAGTAAGTAAAGTTGTGCTGGTAGATTTATGGTGAATGCTGATAAAAATTCTGTATGAAAGGGTGGATTGTAGGGAAGAATTTGGCTCTATTCCCTGACTTCAGTATTATGAGAATTACTGTGTAATAGAAAAATTACACGATGTATCCCAGTAGGCTGACCATAAATAAGTATCTGTTGCAGTCAGACTGCATGGTTGCTGATAAGTCACCATCAGATGGCTTAAGGGAACAAGGGATTTATTTTCTCTTATGATTACTGGTTACAGTTCTCAGTCCAGTTTGATGGTGCACCAACACCAGGGCCGAGGGAACTGGCCACACCATCTCCACATCATGCCAGCATGTCTGGCAAGTGCATGTACAACATGTACAAAAGGATGCCAATTTCTTCAACTGACTCTTGGTATTTTATTCATCTGTTCAGAGCCTAGTCCCACCCACCATGAGCTGGGCCTTCCCCCTCAGCTAGACAATCTCCTGCAGGTTTGCTCTGGGTTTAACCCAACCACTAATTCTCCACAAATGTGCCCAGAGCTCAAACCCTCAACAGTCAAGTTGACACCTGTGCCTAACTATGACACTCCACCCATTGTCAACTTGACACAAAAACATAGCACTTTTAAACTGTTACCGTCAATCCTTGTCCCCACAGATGTTAAATTTTTAAAATTTTTTTATTATTTATTCAATTGTGCATGTATGCGGATGTGTGTATGTATGTATGTGTGTGTGTAGAACCACAGATGAATTTGGGAACCACCGCGGACGCCTCCACCTCCTCCTTGTTTACTCTGCCCCGGGATTCACAGGCTCCGCCCTACCAGGGCCAGAAATGCAGGCCTCCCCCGCTTCCGCCCGGCATCTATACGCCGGGTCTAGGATCCAAACTCAGGATCTTCCGTCTGGAAGGCAGAGGTTTAACCCCTGAGGCACCTCTTTTGCCCCAGATGTTAAATTTTTAAATGCATTTTATAAACGAATTTAAACTGTTCTCTCATTAAAACTTCAATTCCAACATTTTAAAAGTTCAACATTCTTAACCTTAAAAGTGTATTAAATCAGAATAAGTTAAATACTTTAAATCAAACATTAAAACAGAAGGATCTTGAACAATAAGGAAACATTAAAAACATCAAAGTACAACAAATTAAATATCGCATCCTGTATTTCAATGTCCATCTTCTGTTGCTCATCACATAGTCGAGGTGCCTCAAAGACTCTAGTCATTCCCAGTCCCTGTTTGCAGCTCAAAGTTGTAAAGCAGAGTTCCTCTGAACCTGGCTGAATCTCCACCCACTCAGCATACACCCCACGGTTCTGGCATCTCGAACACCACTCTGGGTTCCTATGCAGCTATAAGCTTCACCTTCTTTCACAGGAACTCTACGCCTGCCACTTGGTGCCAAGCTTTTGCTGCTCTCCACGAACCCCTCAGTAGTTCACCAAAACCAGTATCACCTGAGGGACGCTGCCAGATTCTGAAGCGAGGTTGAAATGCAGCTTGGTCCACTGGAGCCACAGCTGTACCAACTTTAACAGGATGATGCTGGAAAAGCCTCTTTTCTAGGCAGCCAAACTTGCAAAGGGCAAGAAACGGCTTTAACTTGGGCTGTTGGCCCCTGAAGGGATCTGGGTTTTCAAACCACGAACTTACCATATGGTGGTTTTCACGTCTTCCACTGTCCCAGTGCAAGTCACTAGTTTTCCTTCACTGAGACTCATTTCTCCAACAGCAGCAGGTATTCTGCTGCCGGCCCTTTGCACATCTAGAGCTTCACGGCCACCAACACAGCTCTCCTCTGCCAAGCAAGCCAGTCTATCTTGTTTAAATTCAACTTCACCGAAGTCCTTGTTCCCCTCATCAGAAACTGGACCCAAATAATTCACAGCTCTCTCAGCATCACTATCTTCCAAATGGCCCACCAAACTCTGCAGAATGTTATTGGTAATCTACGAAGTCAAAATCTTCAAGCTTTTCAAACTCTGTCCAACAAAACTATTCAAAAGCCACAAAGTCCACATAGTCAGATTCATCATCAACACCCCACTCCTGGCACCAAATTCTGCTGCAGTCACTTGCACGGCTGCTGATGAATGACCATCAAATGGCTTAACGGAACAAGGGGTTTATTGTCTCTTACGATTCCTGGTTACAATTCTCAGTCCAGCTTGACGGGAGAGCAGCACCAACACCAGGGCCAAGGGAACTGGCCGCACCATCACCACATAACAGCTGAGAGAGGGACGATCCTTACTTACCAGACCAGCATGTCTGGCCAAGTGTACAAAAGGATGTCAACTTCTTCAACTGACTTTCAGTACTTTATTCATCTGTTCAGAGCCTAGTTCCACCCACCATGGGCTGGGTCTTCCCCATCAGCTAGACAATCTCCTGCAAGTTTGCTCTGGGCTTAACCCAACCACTAATTCTCCACAAATGTGCCTAGAGCTCAAACCCTCAACAGGCAAGTTGACATCTGAACCTAACTATGGCAGTATCCTTGCTTGTGTCCAACCCGTGATCATAGATGCATGCTCAGATATATCCAGGGACTTGTGCAGTTTAATAAACACATCAAGCACATGCGCATGAGCACGGAGGTCTGGGGGGTTCTTAGCTCTCAAACAGCAGCCTTCAGTGGAACCTGTAGCAAGGCAAACACGTCCCTCAGATGCAACGCAGGCAGCCACCATCAGGAACAATGATGCTTTCCTCATTTTCCAAGCAGAGCCAGTATCCAGCTGCTTCGTAATGCAACTTCATTTCCAAAGCATTCGAGCCCCGGGGGGTCTCCTGGGAAGGAGGAGCGCAGAATCTCTAGATGTGATTGATCTGAGTTCAGTGACAGAAAAACGAGCTTTGCTTCCATTTTCTGTCTCAGCAGACACATGACAGAGAGTTCTAGAAGTGTAGCACAGAAGCTGTTTGCCCCACACTCAGATTCCAGCCTGTCATTGCTTGTGGTTTTGCAGGCATAGAGCTGTCTTGGTCTGTCACAGGGTACCATCCACGCTGCTTCTTAGCGAGTGTCCCTCGAATCTTTGACATTTTCATTTATGTTTGCAGAATCCATACACAAATCTATGCTGGATCAATGAGAATTTATGTTGTCAGATAGCTCTGGGGAGGGGATGGGTGGGATTTTTGATGAGAATGGTCATTAATTGGCATCACAGCTAGCCCGTGGTTCCAGAATCAGGACAGCACTGATTTCAGGATGGCTGAAAGAAGAAACAAAGGCCTGCTGTCTTTTCCTTCCATGCATGTTGCACACGAGGGCAGGGTCTGTGCTGATATGAACCGCCAGATGGATCCAGTGCCCGGCTCTCATTCAGTGGCAAGCCGTCGCCACCAAAGCATCCCACCACAGCGACCTCAGTGTCTGCGTGAAGGGTCCTGAGATCACTTGTGGTGAGATTGTTGGAGGGTGAATTTTAACCTGCTCACATTCCTACTGCTGGTTTCTATGTGCAGACGGAAGTGTGGCTTCCTGCTTTTGCCTTGTTTGGTTTGCGTGGAGCAGATGCATCGTGAAGACAGATTCACCCCATGTCTGACCTAGGTAAGTGGACAGACTCCTGCAGTGACCCCTACAATGTCACTCCATGTATGAAGCCTAGGGCGAAGTGCTAGCCCACCGTGGGGCTCATGATCGATGTCTGATGTCCTCAGGCAATGAGGCCAGAAAGTGGACGCCACAGGGTTGCTGGGACAAAGAGAGAGCACCGTGCACCCTTCACAGCTCAGCGACTGAGCAGGACTGAGCTCTCTAGAGCTGACTTAGCACTGCAGAAGGACTGAGCTCTCTAGTGCTGACTTAGCACTACAGAAGGACTGATCTCTCTAGGGCTGACTTAGCACTGCAGAAGGACTGAGCTCTCTAGGGCTGACTTAGCACTACAGAAGGACGGAGCTCTCTAGGGCTGACTTAGCACTACAGAAGGACGGAGCTCTCTAGGGCTGACTTAGCACTACAGAAGGACTGAGCTCTCTAGGGCTGACAGCACTGCAGAAGGACTGAGCTCTCTGGGGCTGACAGCACTGCAGAAGGACTGAGCTCTCTAGGGCTGACTTAGCACTGCAGAAGGACTGAGCTCTCTAGGGCTGACTTAGCACTGCAGAAGGACTGAGCTGTCTAGGGTTGACAGCACTGCAGAAAGACTGAGCTCTCTAGGGCTGACTTAGCACTGCAGAAGGACTGAGCTCTCTAGTATTGACTTAGGACTCAGCTCTCTAGGGCTGACTTAGCATTGCAGAAGGACTGAGCTCTCTAGTGCTGATTAGCACTCCAGAAGGACTGAGCTATCTAGTGTTGACTTAGCACTTCAAAAGGTCTGAGCTCTCTAACATTGACTTAGCAACTCAGAGTGACAGGGCTTTTGCCGCGTCCTTTCCGACCACTCTGGTAGAATATGTCTCAGCTTGGAAAAGATGGATTCAAAGAAACATCTTTTGGGATGAGGACATGGCTTTCTTTAAGAGAAATAAGGAAAAATATGGGAATTGTCAGGCCTTGGTGTTTCTTCCCAGCTCAGGCCTAAAGCCTGTTCCCTGGGGAAGGTCACAGTAACCCCATGGGCAGGTGCTAGGAATTTCTCGGAATGTCACAATAACGCCCATGAACAGGGGCTGGACACTCTCTCCTAGATAATTCGGGTTTTGCCTCCGGCAGGAAGAATTCTGGGAATTAGGAGTGCCCTTTACCTGCTCTTAGGGTATTTTTGGAAATAGCTTCCTGCTCTCTGATCTAGAGAAGAAGGCTGCTTTTTAACTTTTAGTCAAATTCTAAATAGAGATTTCATGTTTAGTCACTTACAATAAATAGACTTGTTAGGCACTGATTTTAAGGAAATTAGAGAATAACTTCTAGAGTCTTAAAACATAGGTGGGTAAAATTCCCACCTATGTACTAACTCAGAAATCCCAGAAGTATAAGACTATGCTATCAGTCCACTAGAACCTTAAAAGAAACTGTGATACCCTCTTACCCTGGCTGAAGACCAAGGAAGAGACCATCATGCCAGAAAGTCTAGATGCCAAGACTGCTCCTGGAGATGGTATTTGCAATCCAAACTGGGAGAATCCATGTCAGAAGCAAAGGGGGCCATGTCTTTCCTACCCCAAACAGCACTCTTATGAGAAATCACGGAGATGGACCATTGGAGTGCACTCCCACCAACGATCGCCTCCGCCCCGAAAGAGACACCCTTGGCATATGGGGCCTGACAGACTGGACCCAGGTTTGGAGAATGCATGGTTCACCGATGGGTCATCTAACTGATGACAATACACTTCTGGAATTCCTCAAAGGAAGACATAAGCAGCCTTACTATTAAAGAATAGAAGGATGCTATTAAAGGGGGAATTATTCTTTTAATAATTATATTGCTTAAGTGTTTTCTTCAGTGCATATCTCAGTAGTGCTCCATCAACAGAACCACACTCTAGGTGCTTATGGCCTTGAATATCCAAGCCATGGCCCCCCTAGAGACGTAGTTCAAGCTTGGATTGCAGAGACTGCATGAGCTGCATGCAACTTCCCAAGTTAGAACCTGCTGCCATGCCTGGTGCCCATGTCAACCTGCCTGACTGAGAGGATCAACCTGGAGAGGACAACAGCAAAAGCTCACGCTGGGACTTATGGGGTGTTGGGGACTCCTATAGTTAATTGTAAAATATGTTCCTTGCTGAAATCAAAAGATCATTCCTCCTCTGTGTATTTTTTAAAAAAGCAGTCTCTGTTAAAAATGTCAACTATGTAGGCTCAGCCCCATGGCTATCCGGTGAAGCATTACAGATTAGATAAGAGAATGTTTCTGTTAAGTGTCTTTACCCTCAAGCAATGGGTTAGGTTCTTGAAAAAAGGTCCACCTTGAAAGTGATTTTGCTGATTAGAAAATTATACATCTATTGTAGGTGCAACATTCTTTACCCCAAAATTTTCTGTATAAAAGCTGTCATGAAAGTCTCAATAAATGGGTTCAGAATTCACTTGGCCTAGAGAGTTGGGTGTGTTCTGTGCTCCACCTGGTCTGGGGGAGCCCTGGTCTCAAGGCCATGACTCTGGTCTGCGGCAGGTTTTCTAGTGTTGACTTAGCACTGCAGAAGGACTGCAGTCTCTAGTATTGACTTAGCACTGCAGAAGGACTGAGCTCTCTAGTGTTGATTTAGCATTCCAGAAGGACTGAGCTATCTAGTGTTGACTTAGCACTGCAGAAGGACTGAGCTCTCTAGTGCTGACTTAGCACTCAGAAGGACTGAGGTCTCTAGTATTGACTTAGCACTGCAGAAGGACTGAATTCACTAGTATTGACTTAGCACTGCAGAAAGACTGAGGTCTCTAGTGCTGACTTAGCACTGCAGAAGGACTGAGGTCTCTAGTGCTGACTTAGCACTGCAGAAGGACTGAGGTCTCTAGTGCTGACTTAGCACTCAGAAGGACTGAGCTCTCTAGTGATGACTTAGCACTCCAGAAGGACTTAGCTATCTAGTGTTGACTTAGCACTCCAAAAGTTCTGAACTCTCTAACATTGACTTAGCAACTCAGAGTGACAGGGCTTTCTAGTGTTGACTTAGCACTGCAGAAGGACTGAGCTCTCTGTTGCTGACTTAGCACTCCAGAAGGACTGAGCTCTCTAGTGCTGACTTAGCACTGCAGAAGGACTGAGCTCTCTGGTGCTCAATTAGCACTCCAGAAGGATTGAGCTCTCTAGTGCTGACTTAGCACTGCAGAAGGACCGAGCTCTCTAGTGCTGACTTAGTACTCCAGAAGGACTGAGCTCTCTAGCGCTGACTTAGCAACTCAGAGAGGCAGCACTTTCTAGGGCTGACTTAGCAGCTTCAAAGGATGAGTTCTCTAGTGTTGAATTAGCAACCCAGGAGGACCGAGCTGGCCAGAGTCACATAGCTTGTTCCAGTCTACACAGAGGTTTATCCAATCTATTTTCATTTTACAGTGGAAATATGGATTATTTCTAATGGTTTGTCTTTCTCATCTCCTATATCTGAAAGCCCAGTGCACTTTACATTCTTTTTATTGTAAGTTCTTTTTCTCCATTTCCTTCTCTTTGCACCAAACAGCCAGAGATGACACAGAAGTGCAGCTTTGTTCCCTAATTCTCTGCTGAGTTACATGGTGATCAGGGCTAATTGCGCAGGGCGGGCGCTCACCACTGCGTAAGGACCAAGTTGAGCCACTGAGTCACAGGTGAAAACGGCTTCAGAAGAATAACAAGGACTTTCTGCCAAGCGGTTCACACGTAATTGGAGTCTCCGGGGTTTTTCTGTGGGTGCGGAATTCAAAGTTCTGAAGCGGGTATGTTGTTTGAGCCAGAATTCCTTTCATTCATGCTGAAATTGGCTATCCTGTAAAGCAAGGCCATTTGCAGAGAGGACTGCTGGATGGGGCAGATGCGCACAAACACGAACATAGTTCAGCATAATTTGTCATTGCTTCCTTCTGTTTATCAGCACAAGACAATTCTATTTTGCAAGAGCAAATACTAAGTAAGGAAGGTTTCACATTAGTCTCTGATGGTTTCACTCGTGCGTATATTGCATCGTGAACACATGCATGGTTCTCTGCCCTCTCGTCGCCTCCCTCCCCCGAACCCCTTCTTCTTCCACACTGACTCCCCTCTTTTTTATGGCTTGCTGAGTTTAGTTAGGATGGTCTGCAGGAGGCTGTGGGGTTATGCACTGAAACCCAGGCAAGACACCCACAGCTGCACAAGCGCATGTGGGAGGGGGCAGAACTCACAAGGCAGTTCGGTGCCAACTCGGCCTTTGATCTTGGCCTCCAAGAGAATCCAGCCGTCCAGTGTAACGGTCTTGGGTGTGTAATACTAGCTGCAGGTGGCAGACAATGTGCAAACCCCTGTTTTACTCATTTGCATATCAGCACATTTCTCTCCTCCGTGATATTTAAGACAGGAAGTACAAGTAACACTGAGTCATGAGGATATGTGCTGCAAGTAACAGCAGTGAGGACTGTGTGCTATAGGTAACACTAAGTAGTGAGGACTGTGTGCTACAAGTAGCACCGAGTAATGAGTACTGTGTTACAAGTACTGAGTCATGAGGACTGTGTGATGCAAGTAACACTCAGCAGTGAAGATACGGCTGTGAGTAACTTACTAATGAGTAGTATGTGTTGTGTGAAACACTGAGTACTGAAGATTGTGTTGGAAATAACCGAGTAATGAGATTGTGTGTTAGAAGTAACATTGAGTCACGAGCGCTACGCGCGGCTGGTCCCGCTGAGTCACGAGCGCTGCGCGCGGCTGTGCTGAGTCACGAGCGCTGCACGCGGCTGGTCTCGCTGAGTCACGAGCGCTGCACACGGCTGGTCTCGCTGAGTGGTGACATCTGTGTGCTCAGGAGTCAGAGACGCCTGTCTAGTCACAGCAGAAGCTCTGCAGAATGTCCGTGTTTACAAACGTCAGTCAGGAGCTGCGAGGGGCTCGTGGTGAAAGTGCTCGTGGCACAAGCCTTCCTCCCTGAGGGGGTGCTGGGAACCCACAGGAGACCCAACGGGCTGGTGCCCGTCTGCAATCCCAGCATTCACAGGGTGGCGTGGGCAGTGGAGGGGGCAGGAGCCCATGGACCAGCTCGTGGGGAAGCAGAGACCAAAACTAGATGAGAGACTCTGATTCTACCAGGGAGCAAGAGAACTCCGACCACCGAACACTGTCTTCTGCCCTCCACATGCATGTGTGTGTATGTGCGCGCACGTACACGTGTGCCCACACCTGCATACGCAACACATACACATCTCTCACACACTCACATCTATGTCCATCTATTTTGTATTTCTTTTACCATCTGCATAGTCAGATTTTGTATTACACATAAGAAAAAAAACAGAGACAGGAGAGATAGCTCCAGGGTTAAAGTCTTTGCCTTACAAGCAAAAAGACTTGAGTTCAAATCTCCAGGTCCCACATAAAAATGCCAGATTGATAGGGTGATAGCCTGAAATTCTACCCTGGGAAGCAGAGCCTGGAAAACCCCAGAGCAAAGCAATGAGGTGGTGAAGCAATCCAGGATGACGATATTACCCGTGGCACACACACCCACGTGCTCTCTTGCACGCCCCCTCACACAGACACAGATACAGACATGCACATGCATGCACATGTGCATACGCCAAAAACCAGACACCTGCTGAAATCTATCCTTGCCTAGTGCTTTTTTTCCTTCGGCATTTTGAAGAAATAAGTGAGAACAAAATATATTTTTCTGACTTTCAAACTGAGGGGAACCTCCACGTGATAACTCTAGTTACCCCGTGAACATTCTTGGCTGAAAGAGTTCCCCAGAGTTTAGCATTTAAAGGTGATATTTCAGGTCCATACAGACTGTGAAAAGAGAGCACTCTTCATCTGTATTCATGGACTGGCCTGCGCGGGCAGCCGTCTGCTCCAGGCGGAGGAGGCGCGAGCCTTTCATTTCTCTTCTCCGCTGATGAGCTTGCAGGTAGCTTAGTGATTTTCAGTATCAGTCATAAATATTTGGTGTTGCTCTCATCTCTCGTCAGAAATGAATAATTTATAAAATAAAATCTCAACAACGATGCATCTTAAGTGCACGTGACTCATTTTGCATTTGATTCTACCACAGACCCCTGTTTTCAGAGATTTTAAAATTCTACTTGATCAAAGAGAGACATGATATATGTTTCCATAGAGTAGAGAAAGGCCTTTAACTGAGACAAGGACCTACTTCTAGAACCATCTTCTGGCTGCTTGCGCGGGGTGAAGCCTTCGCTGTGCTCAGTTTCCATGCAAATGACAAAATAGTTGCTAAGAGGAGTAACATGGCGTAAGCCCGGAGACAACAGGCTTAGAGGAGCTTCTAGAAGGTGCGACCAGCAAACATCAGTTGCTTTTTCTCGTGGCTCAGCTGACCTGTCCGCAGAGGGTTTTCACGTCCCACTCTGATGGTTTCACTGCCACGTGGAGCGGGTCTTCCACCAGACAACTGCATCTCTGGTGTCTGGCTAGGATCCGCTTGGCTCCACCTTGGTCTCACTGTGTGAACTCAGGGGTCAATACATTAGTATAAATGAGACAGTGGTGGTCTTGGCTGTTCTCAGGACAGGAACCCCAACATGCCACAGCTTAACATGAGAACATACTAGAAAGAATCCAGATAGCTCTACAGGAGCCCTCTATGCGTCGTGAGACCACATCTCCTTTCTGCCTGTCTCAGGCCAACTTGCAGGGTGGTCTGGGGGTCTTTGCGACTCTAGGCTCCATGATGTCACCCGGGAGCTATGGAATCAGCCAGTGTCCTTCCAGCTCCTTCTGTCCATGCTTTGCAGACAACTGACAAGTACTAGCACATTTCACTCACACCTGCTCAGATGCATCTTTGTAAGGGTGGCACGGGAAGGTCTGGTTTTAGCTCTTTCTAGAATTCAATGACACCAAGTAAGTATAGGCAATTCTGGAGATGCTGCTTGAGATAAAGGGATGTGAAGACTGCTGCAAACACAGAATGTGCTCCCACCAGGATGGGAGTCATGGGAACAGAGGGGCAGATGCAAAGGCCCTGAGGTATGCTTGAGAAACTGCAGGAGGGTAGGAGTGGCTGAAGTGAATGGAAAACTTGGAGTCGGACAAGAGAGACGAGTCAGGGGGTCCGTGGTGGGCTCACTCAGAAGTGCCCGGAGGAGGAGGAGATGTGAGGCGTCCATGGATGCACATTCTTGGGGCTGTTTCAGGCAGGCAACCACATCGCACAACATTCGTTCTCAACACGCTCCCGTCCCGCACTTTACAGAACAGCCTTAGTGCCTCAAGATTGAGCAGGGGGTGGACAGGAGGGACTCTGGACCAAGGACAGGCCTGCCAGACTCCCTGCTGAGTGCTCTGTGGCCAGCCGCCATCCCTGTTGCCGGAAATATAAAGCCAGACGCAGACACGTTTTATTTCTGTGCTCTGCTCTGGTCCCAGGACGCGCAGCGACAAGGAAATCTAGACACAGCGTGCGCATGCGTCGAGAGGAGAGATCTGCGTGCCCCACTGAAGACAACCTTCTGCAGCGATCTTCACAGGAAAGGAAAGAGATTCAACGGCGCACAGAGGTTTTGTCAGGGACACAGACCGTCCCTAAGCATGTCTGCAGGTGCTTCGCCCTTGGAAGAATTCACCGCGGCACGTCTGACTCCTCTCTAGCGGAACGATTTTCCTGCATCCCTTCCCTCCTCCTTCAAATGTAATATTCCTATCACTTCTCAGGCATTTGGGTAGCGTAAAATATGTTTTCTTTCAGGATTCAGCCAGTCATTTCACTTTGGTGCGGTGTCCCCTGGCTATGTTGCTGGTGTCCCCTGGATCGCTGCACAGGGCTGCATAGCGCTTCCCGCACCAAGGCCAGGGGTGACAGCGTGTGCACCCGCCTCTGACATGAACACTTCTGAACGCTTGCTCGCCTGGCCAGCAGAACTTGCCTGGCGTTTGCACGGATGCTTCTGGAATATTCTCCAGGACTCATTTCATTGACAGAGCTTAGAGATGATTGCAGATTCCAACGTTATTCTTACGCCCTGCAGTTGAACACGGGATGATTTCAGACTTCAGCCTCGGGGCAAGAAACCACTGGGGTCTCACTGTCTCTGGTCGTGATTTGGAAAGCGTAGTCTTGGCAGTGACTGTGTTTGCAAAGATGAGATGCCGTGGGATCTGAGGTGTTCCAGTGTCTTCATGCCCAAGGCCCATTCAGCCCTTGGGGTGCACAGGCCCCAGAACAAGCTTCTGTCCCACAGGGGAGAGCGGGACCCTGGAAAGCCATTGGATGCTCTCCTTGTTTGCGTTTACGGTTGCGCTTTGATTCCAAGATTCTCCTTTCTCTCAGCAATTCTTCATTTGGAATATGAACTGTGAGAGAAAATAAATATTTCTGTTTTCCTTATAGTGACATATGGAAACAAACATAGACATAGTCGCATACTATTAATTGATCGAAGTACGTTTAATGTGTCATTTCTGATATTAAGATCTAATCTAAACTGTATCGAGTTACACATCAGAAATAAACATGAACATCACCTAAGAACCTTCTTTTGAGAGGAAAACTCGCAGAATGGAGGAGAATGAATCACATGATTTCTTACATTTCTGGGTCTGTAAGGACCACCAGTGCTTTGGCGGCACAATGAGGCTCCCGGTTTGGGCAGCCATTGAAACGTCTTATTTAGACCCACGTGATGATTCTGGTGGCAGCTGCCCCCTCAGTCATGCTGTTGCCTTCCGGGGTCCCCTGACCCCGCTGTCTCTGTAACTCACTCATCTCATGTCCAGCATCCCATGTCCCATTCCCCCACCCCCGTCCTCTGCCTGTGTGTGCGCGGATGCGTGATTGAATGCAGAGGTCGCGGGTGACTTACGTTTCTGCTGCTGTCACTTAGGGCACACACTCAGCTAACAGTGAGGGTCGTGATTCATTCACACGTCGCAGTCCACATGGCTTGGAGGTCACGTCCTGGTCTATCCTTCCTCCTTGAAACGCCAGGAAGTGAAATCTTGAGAAAATCCAGGGTCACTAAACGTGACTCAGGCAAGAAGGAGAGATTTCTTCAGAAGTCTTGGCAGTTGACCCCACAGTGACCCAACAGGGCTCTGGTCCTACCTCGTCCAGCCGGCGTGGACTGTCTGCCCCCATCCGATGCTCTGCTTTTCACACCAGCTAAGCAGCTCTCTTCTCTTTGCCACGGCGGTCAGTCTCCCCACACGTGCCTGCGCATCTGGTGGTCGTGCTCTGACGCCCCGAGTCCGAGTGCATCCTGAGCGTTCCCGAGTGTGAAAATCACGATTGGATTGCACAGGCTGTCAGGTTGTGTGTGTCCTTCAGTCTGCAGCTCTACATGCCACTGTGTAAGCAGTGCGCATGGGTAGAAGGGGGGCCGCCGCACCTCGGGGCCGCCGCACCTCGAAGGCCTCCCAGTTTCACATCTGTTCTTTTACTAAATTCACCAACATGCAGCCTGGGCTGCCTCGGCCGCCCTCCCTGGGTCGCTCGCTTACAGAGCCTCCACGTCTCCTCTTTGCTTCCGACGTGACAGGTTCCAGCCAGAGGGTGGCTGGTGCCTTGCTGTATCCCCCCCGCAGACATGTTGGGACCCTCCGCCGAGCACAGTCACAGAGCCGCACATGAGACTCGTGATCTTGTCCACGTTCATGGCCACGAGAGCTCTCCAGACACTCCCAAGCCACAGCGCCATGACTGCTGGCCGAGAATGCGCTTCTCCTTTTCTCCTCTTTTCTCTTCTCCTTTTTCTTCTCCTTTTCTCCTCTCTTTTCTCCTCTCCTTTTCTCCTCTCCTTTTCTCCTCTCCTTTTCTCCTCTCCTTTTCTCCTCTCCTTTTCTCTTCTCCTTTTCTCTTCTCCTTTTCTCCTCTCCTTTTCTCCTCTCTTTTCTCCTCTCCTTTTCTCTTCTCCTTTTCTCTTCTCCTTTTCTCCTCAGCTCAGTTCTCTCTTGCTCATCTTGCTTCATGACATGCTTCGTGCTTGTGGAGACAATCACAGACACGAGAAAGGAAGGTGTGGACATGCGCCACGGTGCACCCAGCCGCCAGCCTTCCCACGCAGGCCTCCCCGACCTCTCAGTGATGGAAGGTCTCGTCCCCCACCAGCTCCGGCTCCAATGATTCTCCCTCCCGTCCTGTCACCTCTGTCTCCCCTGATCGCTCTCGTGACCCTCAAGCAAACTGCTATTTCTCTCAGAAAAGACATACGATCCAAGTGACGTGTCCGCGGACGCCAGGGTCTCTGCTTTCCTTCCAGCATTTTCCTCGGCATATCTGCACTGACCCCTGTTCCTTTATCTCATGCTCCAAGCAGCTGTTCTTCTTTCTCCTTAAGACTGAAGAGAGACAAACTATTTTGTCCAAGTCTCTAACTTTGACATTCAGCCTTCCTTATTGCTCACGCAGCCTTGCTGCGGTTGCTGACGTACGTTCTACACCTGGACCACCGATCACTCAGCCTTCAGGAGGGCAGAGCTGGAGGAACTGGGGCAGGGGTGTGATAGCCTCTGCTTTGATGTGTTCCTGCTCTGACTTCCAAGAGCTTCCTGCCGTGGGCCATACAGTTGCTTGCCCTGGTCCACGTGGCAGACATGTTTGTTTATCACGAGCATCCTCAAGTGAAGGGCTGGGAGGAGAAGCATCGCTTGCTGGAGCTCCTGCTCCGAGGAAGGAAGTGTGTGGGCGGAGAGGGATTCACACCTATGTGGTGTGACTTCTGCTGGGAGACGCCACCAGACCCCAGTAGAAAGGGGGAAAGGGTATTTATTTGGCTTGGGGTTCCAGAGTGGAAAGAGCCTGTTATGGTGGGAATCTTGTAGCAGAAGGCAGGGCTGGAGGCAGAAGCGGGGGGGAGCTGGCTTAGGTCCCCAGAGCCATCCGGTGACAGATCAAGGTCCCCAGAGCTCAAGGAACAGCTGCTGTGACCCCCACTTATTAAAGCTGCTAAAACCTTCCCAAACATTAACGCCAGCCAAAGAGACAAACGTTCATATGACCCAATGTGTGTGTGTGTGTGTGTGTGTGTGTGTGTGTGTGTGTGTGTGTGTGTAGGAGGGGCAACCCCTGTTCAAACATTGGTGGTCCCTTTTGGCAAATCCAGATATCTATGCACAGTTTATAAGTGGACAAAGTTAATATCTGCTCTCTACAGTCTCTAGCGCAGCTGAGAATGCTTCCTGACTGAAAACCTGGGCCAAGATATCATATCCACTTAAGTTTCATCATCGTGTGATGAGTCTTCCTGCTCCTGCCTTGGATTTGTGCTGTGCATTCTCAGCCCAGAGTCATTGAGATGTCCCCAGACTCGTGCCAGAAGGAAAACGGCGAGATGTTCGCTGTCTCATGCCAGACGTGAAGCTGCAGAGATGTCTGCTCTCTCATCCAGAGTGAAAGTCATTGGTCTAGATCTTGTGCGTCTTCTACTCAAAAATTTCCTTCGCTCCCTGCCAATATTGGTCACTTTTTTCGTTGTGTGACATGTTCCCAAAACAAGCAATTTAAGGACAGAAGGCTCCCAGCTTGAAGGAGCACATCATCGTGAGTGAGAATGCAAGGTGGCAAAAGCCCGAGTGGAGGGTCGGTCACGTTGCAGCCATATTGAGGAAGCAGAGAGAGAGATGCATGCTGGCGAATGAAATAACCTGAACCATTTAAATTTGAAATTTGAAAGTTTAATGATTATATTCTGTAGCAAATAAATATCAATTACAGATAAATAGTAAGAATGGAAGTTGGAGCATTGCTGATTCAGTGCTGCATTCAGTGAACTCAGCAAATGCCTGTATCACGCCTCTACAATCAGGATGTGAATGGCTCTGTGGGCTGTTGACCCCCCTGCAGTGCTGGGATCTGTCCAGGCCAGAGCTGACCACGCTCCTGGTGGTCACCGGTGCTCAACATTTTATCCACGTAATGGCACGTAAGTGGGATTTCCCTGGGACTATTTTTTCCTAATCCCTTCCTCCTGGTGTGTTTCTAATAAGTTGTCTATGCCTTCACACTGATGAAAGTTCGTCACTCTGTATTTTTTTTCAATTTTTTTATTATTTATTCAATTGTGCGTGTATGCGTGTGTATGTATGTGTGTGTATGTATGTGTGTGTGTGTGTATGCGTGTGTATGTATGTGTGTGTATGTATGTGTGTGTAGAACCACGGACGAATTCGGGAACCACCATGGACGCCTCCACCTCCTCCTTGTTTACTCTGCCCCGGGATTCACAGGCTCCGCCCACCAGGACCGGAAACGCAGGCCGCCTCCGCTTCCGCCTGGCGTCTATACATGGGGTCTAGGATCCGAACTCAGGACCTTCCGCCTGCAAGGCAGAGGCTTAACCCCTGAGCCACCTCCCCAGCCCCAGTCACTTTGTATTTTACTTTATATCATTGTGTTATTTTTGAGGTTGGATACTTGGGCACTTTTTAGCTGGTTCTGCTTTTTCGCTGTTTGGTACAACCAGCAACGCCATTCTTGTATGGTTCCATTCTCAGGTCTCTTTGAACACATAAGAGGATTGCAGAGCACAGACAGCGCTGACTCTTCTGAGTAAAGCTGAGCAATGCTTTGAATTGCTACATTCTGCACCTCATGTAAGGACACCGGGAATCTACTGAATCCCGTATTCACTTCAAGACCATTGGTGCAAATATTTTGCTTTCTAACGTCTTCGGAATGTAATTTTAATGGGCATTACCTCATGCGTAATTGTATTCAGAAACTTTGAGTGCTTACTGGACACTCGGGTGTGTTTACTGGAGCAATTCCCCTTTCCATCTGACTATGAAGACCTCCATTCTCCCAAGGCACGACCAACAATAGAACATTTTACCACAGGGACTGTTGCTGGCAGCAAACTTCAAGGGAGCTGGGAACGCTTTAAAAGTTCTGCTAGACAGTAAATGCCACCCAATCAGATAGGCCGGAAAAAGTCCAAGTTTATGTGGAACGTAGCTCAGACTCCTTTTGGAAGTATCCGAATTTAAGCAGTATGAGGGGTGTTGGATAGATGCAATGTCAATTTCACAGATGAAGGTTGAGACTTCGTGCACACCTGTGGAGTACTGGTGGGCGGGGCAAGCCCTGAGGAGGTCTGTACGCCATTGTCTAGTGGGGCAAGGGGACCCCGCCCCTGGGCGGGACCAGGTACTGCCAAGGGTGTGGCTCCCCCAACTAAGCACTAAGCAGAGCTTAGTGTAACAAGTATACAGACAAAGTCCTGTGTGTTATCTTAAGAGTAATGTGATTCGGCGAAATCAGCAAGTAATGTGTCATCTTTAGCTATGAAAGATTTCCCTCTCTAGACACAGAAATCTTCACCATGTCCGTGGCATTAGTGAAAGAGACCGTGTGTGACGTCATGTCTAGTAGGGAAAACAATTTTTACTTTGAGTTCGCTGGTTGACATTATTGCTAATATTCATGGGCACTTTTCAGAATGATAGAATAAGGAAACATACATCGACATGCCAAAGTGGCCCTCCAAATCCTTATCCACATCTGATTTCTCTTTTAAGCTATAAATGGTTATACAAATCATGTGAGATAAATCTTGACTCTTTCAAGCTTTAGAAAAAGAAGAATACTTACGGGTTTACTCGCACCTGACATCGCTCAGTAGCTCATCTTTCCGCACTCCGAGCTGTCAAGACACATAGAGCTCTCCTCTCCAGATGGCTCTCTGCTGCCTGGATGGCTTCATTTTGACAACACAAGTACAGGAGAGAAAAGAAATGTTGCAGATAGAATAAAAGAAAGTAAAAGTTTGTCACGTGATGCACGGAGACCACCTGCCCTGACTGCTGCTGCCTCATCCAGATCCAAGGAGAGTCTGGTCTGAACTCCTGTCTGACACTCTGGTTGAGCTCGTTGTCGACGGCTTCACACTGCGCATAGTGTGTTCTGATGACGGTGACACCCCCCTGCTCCGGCCTCCTGGCCCCGTTTCCCTGCCCACCCTACACGTCCTTTGTCTTCACAACTTACCAGCATCTGACCTATTATCTGCCTCTTTTGAACGAGATTCAGTTCTGCCGAAATACTCACTCTGTCCCCTTACATTAATGATGCTTCTCATGAAAATAAACGTCAGCTGGTGATGCTGACCGTTAAATGTGTCTCTGTCAAGAGCTTCCTCCTGGCTGCCCGGAGGCAGGGGACCCTGGGCCCATGATTCGGGTGCTTCTGCTAATGTGACTCGGGGTCCTGGCATGACCAAGCCATTGTCCAACTCATCAATTCTGTTCAAATGCGTGTAAGTCATTTGCTGCCATGTTTCTCATTTGACCAAAGCTCTGAACGTAACAAAAGCAGGTTTTTTCTCAAACTGAAACATGCAGGTATAGTTGTGTCCCGTCCGTCTGCTCCTTGCGTCCCTCTACGCGTTGCATTCAGTGACAGCACAGAGCTTGCACACGCGGACTGCGGCTTGTGCTCCTCTTCAGGTAGTGGACGAGCGCTAGAGGACAACTGCTCACCGCTTTAATGCTAAGCTGGGTTTCTGCTTAAATACTTCCTTAATGTATCCAGAATGCATGCATGCATGAATGAACGGCATAATAATGACTCGTCTCTTTCCTCTCTTTGATATCATAGAAGCCATGGACACTTACCTTCTTTCTATCAACAAGGTGGCCTTGATGTCCAAGGATTAAAGAAGGTGCTAGAGAACAGGTAAGTACACTGTTCTGTCCAACTAAATGCATATTAAGTAAAACTTAAAGACCTGCTCCCATATGTAATTTAACTTTTCGCGGGTCAGAAATGAACTTCTTTTATGAAAAAGTACAAAAAAAAAGTTCAAGAAATGTGACTTGAGCTCACATTTGTGTTCAGAAGATCTTGCAAGCATGAGCTGCGGAGTAATTGGGAAGTCTGCTGTCAGGACAGGATTGGGGTTCCAGTGCGATTTCTTAGAAGGGATTTTGCTGATGGCTCGGCCTCCACTTGGCTTTTAGTGAGGAGGGAGAGAAACCAGACTCGAGGAGCTTAGCGTTCATTTATTTCAGGATTTAGAGATGAGGTCAAGAGAGAGAGAGAAACAGCTTCTCAAGCTGGAGTCTGGTGGAGGGCAGACTCAGCTCTCTCTCTTTCTCTCTCTCTCTCTCTCTCTCTCTCCTTATCCCTCATTCTCTTTCTTTCCTTTCTTTCATTCAGTATTTCATATTTCTTCTTTATCACTTTCTTCATTATTTCATCTCCAGATCTCTCCAGCCAAAGTTTTGCTTCAAAGAACATGTTAACACACAACTTCTATCATGTACATGAACTGCATTTGCATGGACTGTACAATTCGGTTTCACGTCCCGAGGCCACTGCAGGATGTTTGAGTCTCTTGTCTTGTGCACGTGAGGCGTGTGCTGTGTCTCCAGCCCCACGGCTCTGTGCTACATGTGCCAACACCCACTACCACGTCAGAGGACAGCTGCGGCCCTGTGCGCGTCCACAGGCCTGAGCGCTGCAGCTCTGGGGACACGAAGCAGCTGCCAGATGTGGGCTCCTTGGTGGGGGCTGCTGGGGGGGGCTGCTGAGGTGGGGGGGGCTGCTGTGGTGGTGGGGGCTGCTGAGGTGGGGTCCACTGAGGTGGGGGCTGCTGAAGTGGGGGGGGGCTGCTGAGGTGGGGGGGGCTGAGGTGGGGGCTGCTGAGGTGGGGGGGCTGCTGTGGTGGTGGGGGGCTGCTGAGGTGGGGGGGCTGAGGTGGGGGCTGCTGAGGTGGGGGGGCTGCTGAGGTGGGGCTGCGGCGGTGGTGGGGGCTGCTGTGGTGGTGGGGGCTGCTGAGGTGGGGGGGCTGAGGTGGGGGCTGCTGTGGTGGTGGAGGCTGCTGAGGTGGTGGGGGGGGCTGCTGAGGTGGGGGCTGCTGAGGTGGGGGCTGCTGAGGTGGGGGCTGCTGAGGTGGGAGCTGCTGAGGTGGGGGGGCTGCTGAGGTGGTGGGGGGGGCTGCTGAGGTGGGGGCTGCTGAGGTGGGGGGGGCCTGAGGACAGAACTGATGGTCAGAGATGAAAATGTGGACAAGGACGTAAAGGACTCGTGTGTGTCGACGACACCTGGGGTCCGCGTGTGCTGACGAGGGACCGAGGTCCTGTTGCTGCCCAGGACTGCTGAGCGAGACTCGATCGCGCACCATCAGTTCCGCTGCGCCCTGGGCCTGAGCACGAGACACTGGGCCACAGAAGAGCAGCGTGGAGACCCAGCCTGGGGTCTCGAGAGCTGGGCCGCGCTCCATCCATGGCCCGCACGTCCTCCTTTCTTCCTTCTCCCACAGCACGTAGCTGGAGTCCACCTCATGGGAAAAGCCCTGGCAGAGTAACGAGGGCTCAAGCAGACTTTGTGTGCATGCAAATCACACGCGATCACGGCAACGCAGAGGGAGAGCTAGGACATGTCCTCATTGTCTCCCATAGAAGTCGAGAAATGGGAATTTGTGATTTTCATACCTGTCAATAGTGAGAATTTTGTTTACTTCTGTATCTTGAAAACAGAATACAATTTGAGCCTGTCACTACAATTTATGTAGTGTGCAACATGACTGTTCACAGGGTACTCAGCATACCCACATGCACATCCACACACATGCACGCAACATGCACATCCACACACATGCACGCAACATGCACATCCACACACATGCACGCAACATGCACATCCACACACATGCACGCAACATGCACATCCACACACACAGATGAACATAGTAATGCCTGCTACATGCACACACACATGCATATATGCTATACACACACATACACACATGAGCAAACAGAGCTTGCTATACACACACACAAATAATGCTTCATACATATATACACATACATATAAACTCACATCATATATACATAGTGTGGACTATCCTCGTGCATACACACATGTTCAGACAGTACTTGTCTCTCTCTTTACACACACACACACACACTCTCTCTCTCACACACACACACTCACAGTGCATGCCCCCCACAGCAGTTGCTCTTTCAATATGTAAATCTACTGCCATCCTTCTTATTCTTGGACAGACACACAGAAAATCTGCAAATGTGTATTGTGATGTGTAGACGAATGTAGACATACAAAGTCAGAACCATGTACACACACACATAGTGCTATGTCCTGGGATAATTGAAATAAAGTAATCTAACTGCAAAATCCTGAGCGGTGAGGAATCAACTCTGAGCTCTTATATTTTGTGCCCACCACTCAAAGTTTTCACTACCATGTAGCTGTTGGCATCTCTTACACTAGGGTCACCTGGGAAGTCACGCTAGCGCCTCTTAGATCCACACGGCACAGTCTTGCTCCCACAGCACACAGTGGGGACGCTGGTCCACCCCTTTGGATGCAGTTGTCAGGTTGTTTGTTGCTTATGGTTTTCACTTGCTGGCAGCCAGGCACGTTCATAGACTTGCGAGCAGAAGACGTGGTACCCTGGCAGATGACTGGAGGTGCTGAGCCCTCTCTGTTTGGACACCCCTCGCGGGCAGAAGCGGGGAGGGGGTAAGGAGGGCTTTCGCATCCCTTTGCATCAAGACCCTGGGAACCTGCTCCACTTCTACTGACGTTTAGGAGAGGCTCCATCTCCAGTCGGCGATGACACTGACTACGAATGAGCATTTCTTAGCGCACAGACCACACGTGAGCGCTTCTTCCTGCACAGCACTGTGCTGTCGAGACTTCCAGGCGGTTTCGCAGAATCCACTTACTGGGATGAACCTCCCAAATGACCAGGATGGCCACGGAAGCGACTCTCCCCACTGTTGAGTTCCTGCGTGCTTTTCCCAGGGGCAGCGGGGTCGGAGCTGGAGCAAACTGTGCTGTCTGTGAATCTCCACGCCAAGTCTCGGTGGAAGGGGGCTCCGTGGACATACTAAACAGTGGGAAGCACCCAGTAGGCCCAGGGAATCCGAAGAGGGCAGGGAATCAGGGAGGACTGGAAATAGGCACGTCTGCCGCAGGGGAGGATTTCAAGCTTTTCAGGAATCCTGATGGGAAGTTCCCCATCGCAGAGACAGCTTTCATGTCAGTGTGGTTTTAACAAAGCAAACCACACAGACGAGGACTTTCGCATATCTTGTACCCTCAGGACCCCTGGGCTCATGTGTCCAACACGCTTCTTCCATGTGTGCTTCTTTCCATTTACATGATGTAAAGCCACATTGGAAAGATGAAAATGTAAACGGTTATCTGGAGGCAGGCAGGCAGCCATCGGTGCTGGAATTTGTTTTTAATCCTTCGCATTTAGATGCGTACACAAGGATGCAGGTAAACCAGAAATACTCCTAATTCTCAGTCTTCGGTGGATCCCAGTTATTGAAACCTGAAAGCTGGCTTAGCTTTGGCCTTTGCAGTTAATTTGGATTGTCAATCAAAACGGCAGCCGTGATGAGTCTGCAGAATCTTATACACCCCGCCTGGCGCTGTCCATCACACTGGAAGGTAAGGCAGAAAACAGTCTGTGCACGGTATGGACAGAAGCTAAGCTCAGAGGGAATTTCTACACGTGTTGTTTGGAACTGGTGGGCACATCATCTGATCATTAAAGTTCCTGCGTCCGTTTTATTCCTGTTATTTAGCAAGAAGTTCTGTATGTAATGTTTTAGACAGGCCTGTCGCTAGCAAAAAGGGTGATATAAAACAGACAAGGAGAGACATGTGATTCAAGATGCTGGAGGAGGGTCACGTGATTGATGCGTACTTGGGTAAAACAGCGAGACTCGGTGTCTAGAAGCTAAAATGAAAGAAAAGACAGTGTGATCTCAGGCATTTGGCACTAGGGCGTGGTGAGGCATTCTCTGGATGAGTGAATTGTGCGGGCAGTCTTCCATTCTTCAAAGGGTTATCGTGGATTTGCCTAGGATTCTCCCTTGCTTTCTAATTTGGGGATTAATAAAACTTCCCTTAATAGTGTACTTACTAAATTTGATATAGCACTTTTGAAGTGAGTTATTATTTCTCTCTCATTTTGCAGGTAGCATTTGGGGCCATTACTGATTAGACAATGTAATGAATTTCAGTGGCGGCAAATGAATCTTGAAAGCTTCGGTGATTACAAATGTCTGACTGTAATTGCTTTTATTTCCAAGGCTAAGGTGAAAGATTATTGAAGATTAAATTTGTTGAAACTCGTAACAACAGCTTAATGGTTTCCAGTGTGAGCATAATACTGTGTGTGAGAGCCCCGTTCAGACACCTCGATCCTGCACCTCCTCACCTCACTCTGAAGGACTCCGAAGGACCATGACACAGGCCGGGCTTGCAGCGGTCTGACCAGAAAGTTGATCTGATTTGATCAGGAGCACACCAAATTACGGGAAGAGCAAAGTCCACAACGAACATCTTCATATAGCTCCATGCGAGAGCAGCAGTTAAGTCAAGGAACAACATGTATGGAGTCCCCTTCACTTTGCATCTGTCTTATTTTTCGTTATTTTTCCTTCTGTTAAAAGAACCAGGGAGATGTTTTCTGAAGAAAGAATCTTCACATTTATTTGACAAGTCTCCTGGGGCAGTTACAACACCAGGCAATAACTGGATGAGTTAAATCATAAACCCCACAAAACTGTAAGGATATATGCTCCCAGCTCTGGAAGGGAGGAAGCTGAGCTGAAGGAAGCGGCCTGGCAGCATCCTCCTCCTCCTCAGCGTTTGGAGGCTGGTCCGTCCCACCCTTGGGTCAGTGGTCGCTTTCTGTCTTTGCAGGACTGTGATTTCAGCATCTGTCCGCCCTGCCGGATGTCCCTCTGTCTCTGTCTTCACAGGCCACCTTCTTGCAAGAATAGCACTCGACACGCCTCCTGCTAGCTGGTCACCTCCGAAGCGGTACGTCCCCGCCCGCCGCATTCTGACTCGGTGGTGTCTCCCCAGGGAGCGCACATGATTCCACCTGCAACGGGAATCAAACTGTCTTGAATGTAATGGTTACATGTATATTGTCTTTGTCTTCTCAAATCAAATACAATGTCACCATGGGAGAGAATCACGGAGCACATCTGAACTTCTGTGAAAGGAAAAAGGAAATATACATACAGAGAGATGGATAAAAAGATAGACAGAAAAATGGTAGATAAACAGATGATGGACAGTAGATAGATGATAGGTTGTTAGATAGATACATGGTAAATAGAAGATTGACAGACATATAGTAGATAGAAAATAGAGACAGACAGATTACAACTATATCATATCTATATCTATAGATCTATATCAGTAGATAGGTAGATAACCAAATAGATGATAGAGAATAGATAGATGATAAATAGATTGATAAATTGATGGTAGATAATAAAGTGCTATAGAGAAATAGCTATAGATGAGAAATGTCAGCTAGCTGTATATATAGATAACTAGATAGATGAGAGATAAATAGATGGTAGATTGATAGATAGCTAGATGACAGATAATAGAGATATAAATAATAGATAATAAGTGGTAACTAATAGACTAGTTAGCTAGCTCAGTAGATACATAGATGACAAATGATAGCTAACTAGCTAGAAAAGTAGGTAATCAGATAGATAACAGATAGATAACAGAGTTAGATAAACAGGAGACAGATGGATGATGGTAGATGATAGATCTATCCATAGCTGATGATTGATGAAAGATGTGACATGTAGGTAGATAACAGATAAGAGGTGAGAGGCCATAGATATAGACAGATGGCGAGATTGGCAGATAGGTAGATGCTAGATAGACAGTGACTATGTGTTGATGTGTACCTTGGTTGTATTTCATTTTCCTATTTAATTTCACATATGATAAAAGCCCATGGGAGACTGGCTGATATTGAAAGTTGTAATTAGCGACATATTTCACTGTGACCCAGATCATGAAGGAGGAGATTCTTTCTCAGAGATGAGTCTGTTCTTCCATGACTTTCAAAGTGATTTTCAAGGAGAGCGAACGGCTCAATGAAAATTGGGAAAATGGAACATAAATCTCTGCAGGCGCAGGGTTGCATCAGCACTGGAATGTGAACAGAGGCCTCCCTGCGCATTCCAACACTGCTCACCCCTTCCGGGGCCCCTGGCAGTTTGCCAACCTTCCTGCCCAGCAAGCTGGCGCGTCTGGGCGCCATCCCCGGGTCCCGGCCTTGCGTCCGCCTCACAGGCTGTGGGTGCTGAGAGAGCACTGACGACGGAAGAGCAGGGTGCTCTCAGCCCTCGTCTCTCACCCATCCCCGCCCACGACACCCACCAGCCCCGGGCCAGGCGGATTGACGCGCCCACTTACATTGCCAGTAAGATGCCTCATCGCTGCTCCCCTTGAGCCAGGACCCCTCAGTGTCTAGAACACTTGTGGCTACAACCTCCATGGTGTCAAAATATGAAAAATACAAATGGAACCCACGGGAGACAAGTTAAATGAAAGCGACCAAGCGCTTTAAAGGCTTATACATTATCAGGACAAAAAGCAGGAACCTGGTGTGCGTGAGATGGATTGTGTAGGGCCAGCGCAGCGCGTTGACGTCGATGACCTGTCTGTGTGGTGGTTTTGCTTTGCTTTTACCACTGGAGAAAACTGGCCACAGGATTCAAGTTTCCTGCATTACTTCTTACATCTATGCATGACTCTACAATTATCACAATCTAAGTTTTGATTAAAATTTGATTGTTTCTTAAAATGTAGCATGAATTAAATTTTAATCACTTTTCAGATTTTATTAATTTAAAAATGCCCAAAGTTAAGCATTCTGGAATAATTACACCTAGTAATTACAAGTTCGGTGTCAGATACTTAATGAAGCATAAAAAAAGAATGGTCACATTCCTTTTCTGAACAAGTAACATCTAATTCTATGAGGAAAAAAAATCAAGCCATTTTTAGTTTTTTAAAGTAATTTTTCGGATAGATGAATCTATTTTTGAATAACACTTTCATACTGTGTATTATGAATTTGTCAAAGTTGATAATAAGCAACATGTAAATCTGAAAAAATATATATGCTCAACTCATGCTAGACCCTCTGTGTCTCATGGGAATGAATGATCACACGTAAGATTTTAATGAACAGGAAAAGTGTAAATTGTAAAGTGGTTTTGACATTATCCTCTGACTTTTAACTACTTGTATTTCATTCTGGACACTTGGCAAGATTCTAGACTTTAGGTAATGCTAAACTTCCCCTGAGGATTCATTCGTGTGTGTGTGTGTGTGTGTGTGTGTGTGTGTGTGTGTGTGTGTACCAGCAGGCACTGTGTATGCGCCTGTGGAGGCCCAAGGATGACTTAGTGAACCAACCTGGATTGCTGCACCTCCTTCTTGCTTCACTCAAGTTTCCCAGGCTCTGTCTTCCAGGATCAGAAGTACAGGCTGTAGCCATTTCCACCTGGTGTTTTGCATGGGATCTGAACTCAGGACCTTCTGCTTGCAAGGCAGAGGCTTAAGCCCTGAGCCACATCTGCAGCCTGAAGAGTTGTTTGTAAAGCTTGCTGAAAGCTCTCTCTCGGTTGCAGGAACAGCACAGCGATGACCTTGGTAGAAGGTGGAAGGTCAGCTACGAGGAACTCGTTCCTGCAGAATCAACGTGAGTGTGGCTTGCAGAAGCCTTGCTTCCTTGTTCTTCCTTCCCAGAAGTTCCCACGGGTCAGAGCCAGTCACACAGCCTGGCCGCAGGACACTTCCTCCCCCTGGATGCAGGAGAGCCAGTGGATTCCACCACCCTGGGCCAACCGAGGTGACGTTTGGTGCCGTAGGAAAGGAGCCTAGATGCTTCCACCTCTCCTTGGGGCTGCGCACTCTGAGAACTCACCTCCTTGCATGACCTTTGGAGGGGGGTCACAGCGTAAGCTGCCGGGCAGCCTGCCCCAAGTGGGAGGCTCACGGGGGTGTATGGAGGACCCCCAGACCTGAGCAGGTGACCCCCAAACTATGGCTGCTGTAAAGCACATGAAGAGTGTGACGATCTTAGTGAGGACAAGCCCAAAATGCCACCTTAGGAAATATGCCACCCTGCAAGATGCCACCCTGAGAGATGCCACCCTGCAAGATGCCACCTGAGGAGAGATGCCACCTTGCAAGATGCCACCCTGAGAGATGCCACCCTGCAAGATGCCACCTTAGGAGAGATGCCACCTTGCAAGATGCCACCCTGAGAGAGATGCCACTCTGATAGATGCCCACACCAGGGGCCATGTGTCACACCACTGTACTGCAAACATACAAAGGATTGCTTTGAACACCCTGCATAGCCAGAGATGCCCTTTGACTCACTCTGGCGGGTGTGGGCGGTGCTGGGAACCCACACAGGGTTTTCCAGGTGCTGGGCAAGGACTCGGCCCTTCCCACACCTTCTTCTAGGTTACTCCAGCAACCAATAAGGAGCATGCCACCCTGCTTCTCGTGAAGGAGAAGGGCCTGCAGAACCCGTGGGGTTAAAGATCGGCTCTCAGGAGAGTTTGCTTGTTGAGACCCTTTGGGAGGAGATTCTCAACTCCATCCTTGTGAATCGAGAACATTCTAGACATTCGGCCACACCTGGGAAGGTAAAGGACCTAAACCCACTTGGCAAGTTCATAATCCACAGGTGCATAAGTAAAGGCCAGGATGGGATGGCAGAGCTGTGGAATGCCAAGAGGTGGTAAGAGAGCTGTGGAATGCCAGGCCCCAGTGCTGAGTCATGGTGCTGAGTCACGGGTGCCAGGACCCAGTGCTGAGTCATGGTGCTGAGTCATGGTGCTGAGTCATGGTGCTGAGTCACGGGTGTCAGGCCCGGGTGGTGGTCACAGATGCCAGGATGTGACACTGGGCCTCTAATATCCATTCTGTATCACCTTCACGACTTTCAGTGAACATTTACCATTTGACCTTGACCATACTTAAATTATTTGCGCTTAGATAATTCACGCAAAGCCACTGGTCACACAAGAAAATAAACTGAGGAAAGATTGGTTTCCACATTCCTCCCTGTCAATGCTTTTAGGCAGCGAGCTCATCGGGAATCACAGCAAACAGGTGCAGGATACAAGTTGGATGAACTCCTCATGAACACCCAAGCGGTCAGAGAAAGGATGGAAAAGAATAGTCTCACGGGCAGCCGGCAGAAGATACCAGATTATCAGGTAATTCTCAAGTAGAGGCAAACGATTCTCACGTGGATTTCTCTCTCAACTTTTTAAGATCTTGTTGCCTCTTGGAACCAGTTCGCGTGAACTGAGATGGTTGAGAGAAAAGCGTGGCTCCGTCATGACTCAATGTGTTCTTTAAGTTTAAGATGTCCCACGGTATTGCACACATAGATTTAGCTTTTCAATTCTATCTTTCGTTTCAAAAATATGTGATGACTATTTGCCCAAAGTCTCAATTAAAGCACCACATAGAATTTGAAACCTGATTTTGTCCATGACGTGTTTTGATTCTACCACTTGTCCTCACCCAGGTGTCACAATACGAACAACATGTTTTTGCTCTCCTTTACCCATATCCAACCCATTAATGCAATTTCAGTATTCATGGTTTGTGAAATAATCACTGTGAATTGGAGTTATATAGATGATGGGTCTGTGAGGCTTATGGGGCTGTCCTATGTGATGAAATGTAAGGTTTATAGCTATTAGAGATGATGTGTTTGGGAGGTTTATGGAATTTTAAGGCTTATAGATCTTTCCTTCTCTGTGAGGAGTGACACGTGATGTTTTGGCACAAACATCGGAGACAAGTCGCAAGCTTCCTGTCCTGGTGTGGATACCTTTTTGTAAAATTAACAACTTCGGTGCAACTATTTCTGTAGCTCATGTTTTGGCCTCCCGTTGTGAGGTTCAAAGTTTTATATAAACTTTATATACTTAGACAGCTCAACTGTCATTAAAATGGAAGATTGCGATTTTGTGTCTAGAGGTCATTGCCATGTGGGAAAATACAATTTTAATGCATTTTTTCCCTGAGTTTCTGGTACATAATACAGGTAAATCTTCCTTCCAGCTGTCAGAGTTGATCTCTCAATTTTCGGGAGAGCAGTAAATATGCGCCAGCCAGATAACTTGTGAAATAACAGAGTCATGAACAGTAATCAGAGAAGGTACCTTTTTAATAAACTTCTCTCTCATGTGCATGCAGTGTGCGTGCGAGTCTCCAGTGCCAAGTTTTCAGAGCATTTTCTCGGGGTAAATACAAGAAAGAGCCAACAAGGGCTGGCGCTCTCTGTGTGCATTTGCTGGACAAAGCACCTGCCGTCCTGCCAGCTGCCCGTCCCAACAAGGACAAGAAGCAAGTGTCTCAGTTGAAAGGCCCTAAGGACCCCACGGTTGGGAAAAGTCAAAGAAAACCCTGAAGACAGGGGAGTCAGCAAGCTTCTGGCTTTCAGTGCAATAGCAGGAAGCTGCTGAGGTTCAGATACTTTCTGTTGGCACCAGGGAAATGCTCATGTTGCCCAAACATGAAGATCCCAGCCCACCCCCCACTACACGCACACAGGAGATGGGCGTGGCAGCTTGTTCGTGGATCCTGTTGCTGGAGAGACAGAAACACAATGGTCCCTGGCGCTCTGGGCAGCCCAGGGCTCCACGTTCATTCACATCCATGCTGTGCTTTTCTGCATGTCGCCCATAAAGTCACGAACAGATCACCCGAGGAACAAGAGGTTATAGTCTTGCTTTTGATTTTTATTTACAGTCCATAGGCCCAGCTTGGCAGGAGTGTTGTCAGGAGCCAAGGGACCACCACCCCTTCCCATGGGAGGCAAACCTCACGTTCCAGCCTGCAAATCTACAAAAGTGGGTGGAAATCTATCAAAGCACAGAGCAGCCCCTGCACCTAGCCGCGTCTAGGGAATGACCCACCTACGATGGGCTGGGTCGTCCCTCATCAAGTACACGATCTCCTTTAAGCTTGCTCAGGTCTCGCCTTAGCTACCAATTCTTCACAGTTATCCCCAGAGCTTAGTCATTAATTAATTGTCAAGTTGACGTCTATCTTGCTGACACAGAATCTGCCACACCAATTAAGGTAGTAAGCTGTGAGGAGAGACACCCGGCATAGATCTCTGACTTCTTCGTGTGTGTATACACATATGCACATGCACCTGTTCACATGCAAGTATAAACCCACAGGAATGTGCACACGCATATACACACTCAAGACAATATATTTACGTTAATCCATTAAGGTAATGATCAAGAGGAATGGTTTAAAATAGTGATAGTTTTTAGTCGATAGTTTTCATTCAAAAGCAATTTCTTAGCTTCAGTAGCTCACCACTGACCATCAAGCAAGTGGGGATGTGGGAGGCCCCAGGCCTGTGAACACAGAGGAACCCCAGATTAAAGAGGGCACTGGACTCAGAACAGCTGCCCCAGCAAGGGTGCTCGCCAAAGCCTGGCTTTGAAACATAGAAGTGAATATTAGAAGTTAAAGGGAGGTAAGTAGCAACAGACAATCAAAATGTGAGAAATCAAAGTGTTTGGAAATTTGAGCTACAACATGAATACTGAGAGTCACCCGGATATCTTGGTGTGGATGATGTATAACATCTGTGGGCAGCAGGGCAGCTCTATGTAATGAGAGGTTTAGAATGCCAAGGGTGGAAGAGATTTACCTGAAAATGTGATGGATGTATCATGCTTGTATCCATCGAGAAAGAAAAATGGATGACCCCCAAAACTGAAGATATTGTCATGGGCATGCAACTCAATGCAACTCAATGCAACTCAGTGCAATTCAATGCAACTCAATGCAGCTCAATGCAGTTCAATGCAGCTCAATGCAGTTCAATGCAGCTCATTGCAGCTCATGCAGCTCAATGCAGCTCAGTGCAGCTCAATGTTCGTGGGTAAGTGTTGGGACCAAGTTGACCGAAGTGCAGCCATCTTGTCATGACACCTGTCTGCCTGGTATGTGTCTTCTAGCTGTGCTCCCACGGAGGGCTGCCTTGTCTTTCTAACACTGTTGTTCACTCGGGGCAGAAGCTCCAGGTGCCATCCTGGAGTTCTGTTAGGAAGTTCTAGCATTTCATGGAATTCTAAAAGAAAGCCCCAATGTCTTCCTGGAGTTCCATAGGCTTTCTCAGGAAGCGCACAGCCAACAGTTTATAAAGCGCCAGCCCGCTTGGCATAAGCTTGGCACACCCTGCAGCTGCCCTTCCATCGCAGCTCACCCACCCATTCTTAGAAGACCCACCCCTCTGTAAGACTCGGCTACACGGCGCTCACCACACCGTGTGTGATTGTTTGCTCCGCTGCCTTCCCGCCAGAAGGAAGAAACGGTTGTTTATTTACATTTGTCCAAGCTACAGTTGGTTACATAGTGGAACTTGTTAGGCGCTTAGTAATTGTGTTGAAGTAATTAATGCATTATTCATTCACTCTCAGAGACTGTTTACTGATGCTGGAATAAATGAAAGTAATTTCAAGGTTTTAAAGCCATGAGCCTTACTGTATTACCATGGCGCGTCGCATTATTTACCTGGTTTGATTAACGCATTTGCTAGATGTTTCCTCTCTGTCAAAGTTCGTAAGCTGTAAATGTCATACGAGGATGTTCATGTTGAAAAAGAGGGTTTCCAAGTATGCTTGCGTATGCTTGGCCAAATATGCTTGTCTGGCAAGTAAGGATGATCCCTCTCTAGCTGTTATGTGGCTATTGTATGGCCCTGGTGTTGTGGGGATCTCCTACCATGCCGGATAAGGAGCTATAACCAGACATCACAGGAGAATAAGCATCTTGTTCTCTTTAAAAGAAAAAGAGGGTTTCTGGGGCCCGAGAAGCTTCCACATGGAGCTCAGTCCTATGCTGAAAGCTGCCGTCACATGAAGATCTGTTGCATCTAAGGCGCGTAGACTGTGGCTTGGACTTGTGACTATGAGAAAAGAGACCTTTTAAGAGACAGATGCTCTCAAGGAAGTGCCTTGGACAGGACGCGCGCCGTGTGTGGTTCAAGAGGGAGACACGCTTACAAGTTCCGTCGCGGGCTGGCAGCGCATGGTCCCCTCACACTGAAGCAACTTCCTCTTCTGTGAGGTGCGTCGCCCAACATTACTTCATGCAAGGGAAAGACTCACCTCAGTCCTGCTTCCACATACTCTGTGTGCTTAGACTTACCCATTTCATTTTGCTCTCTTCTTTACTTGAGAGAGAGAGAGAGGGAGACGGAGAGAGAGAGGGAGAGAGGGAGAGAGAGAGCATGTCATAGGATAACTCTTAGAAGCCAACTTTCTCTCCCACTCGGTGGGCCAGGGGGCATCATCATGTCCGTTGGTCAGGGTTGCGAGTGGGCAGCTCTGCCCACGGAGCCATCTCGCCAACCACACTCATCATGAGTCCGCCGGAGTGTTGCAGTGTAACTGACGTGCAGGTTGAAAACTATGCAGAAATAGCTGGTTGCCAGCCAACTAAATGCCCGCTGCTGTGTGCGTGGGCGCCACAGCGGCTGGTGAGTCACACGGCGTCTCAGCGCGGCCTCGCTGGCCTGGTGGCCTTTCCAGAGAGTTCTCAGGCCCCAGCGCTGCCACATGTGTTCAGCCGTTGTGCCGGTGAGAGGGTGGAGTGCCGCAGTGAACGCCCCAGAATCAGATGGGCGGGTGAAATAGAGGGTGGAGCTCTAGGAGGACTCACAAAATACAGGTCACATGTTGGGGCACATGGTGCCTCCTAGCCGGCCTTTTACTTCTTGAATTTGGGGGCGAATGTTGTCTTCCGGCGTCTGGTTCTCTGGATGTGGGGCACAGGGTCTCTATCTCCCAGCTTCTTGCTTTCTGCACTGCAGGAGCCTTGGAAGGACTTGGCGTGCCGAGCGGTGTGTTGTCTTCGTAAGGCTGTTTTTAGACGGTGGGGTTGCTCACAACTGAAAATTACTCAGTAACCAGGGATTACAAATTTCAATAAGTATCAAGTTTATTTTCCATTCATAACACAATTACCTTTTTTTTTTAAATTCTCTTCTCGGTCTGTCTTCAAGCTTTCTTCATTACAGATAAACATGTTAGATTCTATTGTTATTTTTAAAGCCAGGGAGGCAGGGAGACTGCTCAGGGGAAAGGCGTTGCTTCAGTGGATCCTGCGGCCTATGTGACTCCTGAAAGCCGCCCTCTGACCTTCCTGTGCCGTGTGGCTGAGTGTCTGCTGTAGCCCTGACCCTCTTGCACAAATGAACCTTAAAAGAGAATGCTAACATCTATTTCAAGACAAAAATAATAAAATGATACCGAGAGTATGCAGGACGTGCTTATCCGTTCAACATTTCTCCCTCCCTCTGAGTTAGCTTCCTGCTGTAGTCTTGCTTGAGCTTGGGACAGTCTCCTGCCTCAGTGTTCCAAGGGTGGATTAGAGTCGCCAGCCAGTGTGCCCAGCTCCCTGCTCTGTTCCCAGCTACCGATCGCCCGGCAGGTAACTCGGGGCTGCTGCTGGATGCACGTTTAGTTTAAATCCCCCCTGAGATCATCTAGCACGGAAGGAGACGGGTAATTTAGAAAGGGCGTCCGTGACCAAATCCCCGCCTTTGTGGCTAGGTTTGGTTTGTTCCCCGGACGTGGTTCATGTGTACTGTTGATTTAAAATGTGGGCTGAGGATCAGGAGTGACTTGTCGGCCAATTTTGTGTTTACAAACCGATGTGCTTTGATGGCTGAGCGAATCTGCCAAAACCAACTCTGTGGATCGGTGACCTTAACCAAGGCGCAGAGCGGACTTTTCTGTTTCAGCAAGTTCTTTACAGAAGCAATTTTGTCCCTTGGCACTTAGAGGGCGGTCTCATTCCTTCATAACGGGACGCTTGATTATCTCCTATACAGCATCGCATGAAGTCCATACGGCTTTGCTCTGCCCCGAGCAAATCTCCCTCTTTTTATTCTTGACTCTGGATTTACCTAACTCAACACACGCGCAGTGCTGGGTCGCTCTGCATTTGAAGTGCATTTTGTTTAAGTTTCGTGTGTCTTGCAGCGTCTGCCTGTGTGCATGCCACGTCTGAGTTGACCTTGGCTTTCGAGAACTCGTTCATTTCCAGCAGGCAGGCTACTGAGTAAATGCTCCTCCTTGGAATTCTTAGCAAGAGGAACAATTTCTTTGCCTTCCAGTGATTTGTGTGTCTCCTCTGCAGATACATGTTGGGCAGTCGGTCACACTTCTGCGTTCTCAAGTGACAGGGGAGACCCGAACCCCTCACTGGGGAGCCCCTCCGGGTGAGGGCAGCAGCGACTGACAGAGCGCAGGGCTTCTGAGGCAATCTGGGGTCCTCAGGAGATACTGACCGCGCCATCTGCGCAGACCCCCGCCTTCCTCTGACCTGAAGCAGAGGCTGTGGAAGATGGGGTCCTGCCCGGTATCTTCTACGCTGAGGGCGTTTCACAGTTCCCTTGAGGACAGCAGCACAGTACAAGAGCCGGACTCAAGGCTGCCAGAGCCTTCCTATCGCCCTTCTCGAGAGACCACCCATCGAGGCAGTGTCCCAGCTCCATGGACTCGGTTCTTGCGCCCTTAAAATTCTCGAAACCTAGTTAGAATTAGACTTGATTAGACTCGGGGTCCGCTCGGGGTCCGCTCAGGCAGCCCTCCAGGTGACACTGAGTGTTTCTTGTGGCTTCACATGAAAAACATGATGCTCCAGGGCCAGCATTTCTGACGTCATCAGCGTCCTCACGGGAGCCTGACATCACTTACACGATTGTGTCAGGTCAGGTGGGGTCTGATGTCACTTACGTTATTGTACAAAGTAAATCGCTCTTCTTTCGTGTGCAACACTCACAGGCCTTGTGGATATTCTGCAGTCTTGTGCTTTATTTTACTCTGGACGCATGTTTATGTTCTTTCACATTCGTGGCTGCTATCAAGGTGCCCCTAGAGGAGTAAATGCTTATGTGTGAATTTTCAGACTTGCCGGCAAGGTGATATCGCACACTTTCTGTGTGATTGTGCTAACATGCATCGCAGTCATCACGTATAATTTTGGCACGTCCACGGATGGCACAACCCTTCCTGCTTTCCTCCTTCCTGCGCGGCCATTGTGACGGGACAGGAATTCAACGGTGATTTTAATTTCTGTTTCTCTAGTTTTCTATTTCTAGAGAAAAATGCACAACCTCTAGTTTTAATCAATCAATGAACCTATGGATGATTCACTTAATGCTCTAGGGCTGTGTGTGTGTGTGTGTGTGTGTGTGTGTGTGTGTGTGTGTTTGTGTATGGAAGGAGGGAGTATATATGTGAATGTGTGTGAGCTCATGGGTTTTTCTGTGTTTCAGTGCATATGTGGCTGGTGACAGTATATGTGTGTGATTATGTGTTGCATATGTATGTATATGTGTTTGTATATATCTCTGTGTGCATATACACACACACAAGTGTGTGAGTGCAAGAATTTATCTGTGTATTAGGGAACATGTTTGTGCATGTGTTGTGTGTGTTTATGTGAAGAACAATTAACCATAGTGTCTGTTGAAAACAGTAAGATATTTTTGTTCTGCTAAAATATATTTAATACTATACAATATCTTTGAAAACCATGATGATGGTTGTTTCACCTTTATATCATGAACTAAATCAGTGCTGAATGTTACTGCCCCTTATTTCTGACACCATAGGATGCCACTTAATGTCAGCGGATAGTACTTGCATATTTTACGTAAAATGCCTCATGTTTTCATTGTGCATTTCATACTAATTAAATCACTGTCAAGGCCCCAAGTTCTGGTCTTCGTGGGTATTAAACCAGGACATCTTTCTGGAGTTCCATTTCAACTGGACCGTCAATCTAGCATCGAAAGACTTTCTAAGTCTCTGGAACACACGAGCCAGCACCATTGAGTTTCATATTCTGGGCTCTCTTCTTGCAAAACCCACGCATCACAGCACCCATTATTTTAAAAGCGCGTTGAACTCTGGGAAAATAGTTAAGGTTTTGAAATGGTGTGTACATGTTGGTGTTCCACAGAATCCAGCTTTCGTCTGCATCAACAGCTTCGGGGTATGCACAGATAGACAGCGTATTTGCAACCCTTCACCTGAGCACAGAGTGGGGGTCGGGGTGGGGGTGGGTGCTTGACTCTGCTCCTGGCTCACTTGTGATGCCGTGTGATGGGGAAGTTGTTAAGAAACATGCATGTGTTCTCACTATAAACACGGATGTGTGCTCACTATAAACACACGTGTGTACCCTAACTGTAAACATGCATGTGTTCTCACTATAAACACGGATGTGTGCTCACTATAAATACATGTGTGTACCTTAACCATAAACATGCATGTGTTCTCACTATAAACACGGATGTGTGCTCACTATAAATACACGTGTGTACCCTAACCGTAAACATGCATGTGTTCTCACTATAAACACGGATGTGTGCTCACTATAAACACACGTGTGTACCCTAACCATAAACATGCATGTGTTCTCACTATAAACACGGATGTGTGCTCACTATAAATACACGTGTGTACCCTAACCGTAAACATGCATGTGTTCTCACTATAAACACGGATGTGTGCTCACTATAAATACACGTGTGTACCTTAACTGTAAACATGCATGTGTTCTCACTATAAACACGGATGTGTGCTCACTATAAATACATGTGTGTACCTTAACCATAAACATGCATGTGTTCTCACTATAAACACGGATGTGTGCTCACTATAAACACACGTGTGTACCCTAACCGTAAACATGCATGTGTTCTCACTATAAACATGGATGTGTTCTCACTATAAACACGGATGTGTGCCCACTATAAACACACGTGTGTACCCTAACCATAAACATGCATGTGTTCTCACTATAAACACGGATGTGTGCCCACTATAAACACACGTGTGTACCCTAACCGTAAACATGCATGTGTTCTCACTATAAACATGGATGTGTGCTCACTATAAATACACGTGTGTACCCTAACCGTAAACATGCATGTGTTCTCACTATAAACACGGATGTGTGCTCACTATAAATACACGTGTGTACCTTAACTGTAAACATGCATGTGTTCTCACTATAAACACGGATGTGTGCTCACTATAAACACACGTGTGTACCCTAACTGTAAACATGCATGTGTTCTCACTATAAACACGGATGTGTGCTCACTATAAATACACGTGTGTACCCTAACCGTAAACATGCATGTGTTCTCACTATAAACACGGATGTGTGCTCACTATAAACACACGTGTGTACCCTAACCATAAACATGCATGTGTTCTCACTATAAACATGGATGTGTGCTCACTATAAATACACGTGTGTACCCTAACCGTAAACATGCATGTGTTCTCACTATAAACACGGATGTGTGCTCACTATAAATACACGTGTGTACCTTAACTGTAAACATGCATGTGTTCTCACTATAAACACGGATGTGTGCTCACTATAAATACATGTGTGTACCTTAACCATAAACATGCATGTGTTCTCACTATAAACACGGATGTGTGCTCACTATAAACACACGTGTGTACCCTAACCGTAAACATGCATGTGTTCTCACTATAAACATGGATGTGTTCTCACTATAAACACGGATGTGTGCCCACTATAAACACACGTGTGTACCCTAACCATAAACATGCATGTGTTCTCACTATAAACACGGATGTGTGCCCACTATAAACACACGTGTGTACCCTAACCGTAAACATGCATGTGTTCTCACTATAAACATGGATGTGTGCTCACTATAAATACACGTGTGTACCCTAACCGTAAACATGCATGTGTTCTCACTATAAACACGGATGTGTGCTCACTATAAATACACGTGTGTACCTTAACTGTAAACATGCATGTGTTCTCACTATAAACACGGATGTGTGCCCACTATAAACACACGTGTGTACCCTAACCATAAACATGCATGTGTTCTCACTATAAACATGGATGTGTGCTCACTATAAATACACGTGTGTACCCTAACCGTAAACATGCATGTGTTCTCACTATAAACACGGATGTGTGCTCACTATAAATACACGTGTGTACCTTAACTGTAAACATGCATGTGTTCTCACTATAAACACGGATGTGTGCTCACTATAAATACATGTGTGTACCCTAACTGTAAACATGCATGTGTTCTCACTATAAACATGGATGTGTGCTCACTATAAATACACGTGTGTACCCTAACTGTAAACATGCATGTGTTCTCACTATAAACACGGATGTGTGCTCACTATAAACACACGTGTGTACCCTAACTGTAAACATGCATGTGTTCTCACTATAAACACGGATGTGTGCTCACTATAAATACACGTGTGTACCCTAACCGTAAACATGCATGTGTTCTCACTATAAACACGGATGTGTGCCCACTATAAATACACGTGTGTACCTTAACTGTAAACATGCATGTGTTCTCACTATAAACACGGATGTGTGCCCACTATAAACACACGTGTGTACCCTAACTGTAAACATGCATGTGTTCTCACTATAAACATGGATGTGTGCTCACTACAAATACACGTGTGTACGCTAACTATAAACATGCATGTGTTCTCACTATAAACATGCACGTGTGTTCTCACTATAAACATGCACGTGTGTTCTCACTATAAACATGCATGTGTTCTCACTATAAACATGGATGTGTGCTCACTATAAACACGCATGTGAGCTCTCACTATAAGCACACATGTGCGCTCTCACTATAAGGACACATGTGGGGAAGTTGCTAAGAAACATGCATGTGTGCTCACTATAAACGTGTTCTCACTATAAGCACATGTGCACCTTCATTATAAGCACACATGTGTGCTCACTATAAACATGCATGTGCACTCTTGCTATAAACACATAAATATATAGTCTATACTATAAAAATACATGTGCACTCTTGCTATAAACATGCATGTGTGTTCTCACTATAAACATGCATGTGTGTTCTCACTATAAACATACATGTGTGCTCACTGTAAATACGCATGTGTATACTCACCATAAACATGCACGTGTGTTCTCACTATAAACATGCACGTGTGTTCTCACTATAAACATGCATGTGTTCTCACTATAAACATGCATGTGTTCTCACTATAAACATGCACGTGTGTTCTCACTATAAACATGCACGTGTGTTCTCACTATAAACATGCACGTGTGTGCTCACTATAAACATGCACGTGTGTGCTCACTATAAACATGCATGTGCGCTCACTGTAAACATGCAGGTGTGTGCTCACTACAAACACGCATGTCACTCTCACTATAAGCACACGTGCACTCTTGCTATAAACACATATAAATATATAGTCTATACTATAAAATACATGTGCACTCTTGCTATAAACAAGCATGTGTGTTCTCCCTATAAACATGCACGTGTGTTCTCACTATAAACATGCACGTGTGTTCTCACTATAAACAGGCATGTGTGTTCTCCCTATAAACATGCATGTGTGTTCTCCCTATAAACATGCATGTGGGCTCACTGTAAACACGCAGGTGTGTGCTCACTATAAACACACGTGTGCTCACTGTAAACACGCATGTGCACTCTCACGCCTGTGGAGGTGGAAAGTCCAAGATGAGGTCCTCACCTGTAGGAGCCTCTCACGTTCCGCCATCCATCTGTCCCCAGGCTGGAATAGGGGTGGTGTGGGGGGTGTTAGACAGTGGACATCATCCAGTCCCGCCCTGACGAATCTCCCCATCACCCCTTGGGGACCTCGCCCCCCCACAGGTCCACCTTGCCACTCTGAGGACAGTGGGGGCCAAAGGCCACAGTGCTGAGATCCCCATTCCAAGGAAATGAGCCCCTTCGTAACCAAGGGCCCGACACCCTCCCCTGGGGACACACCACCTTCCATTACTGTTGTAGTGGGGATTCATTTCCCAAAGCAGCACTTTGGGGATCCACTGGAGACACCTCAGCCCTCAAGTCCTCATTTCGGGAGGATTAGCAGACCATCTAGGGAGGACGGCCTGGAGTGAAGAGTTCCCGAGTCAGCCTCGCGCACTCAGTTCAAGGCCAAATCCCTCAGCAGACGGACGCTGCCCTGGAAGTAGTGTGGATTAGTGTTCAGCTGTTGAGCGAGGGGACGTGCATGAGTGGAGTGGGCGGTCCCCGTGCTAAGTGCTGCAGACCCGCCGTGTAGATGAAGAAGCTCAGATGCAACTTAAAGTAGCGTCTGGGTTTGTCCTTTGCAATGACTTGAATTAGGCTTGGAATAGAAGCAAGTGTTTCAACACAGACACGCTCGGGCTGAATCCCAGGAACATGAAATGCACTGCGGTGCAGGACTCCACAGAGTCAGAGAGAAATGAGCCCTTGGTCCCAGACTCCCTCACGTGGGACCACCACGGTGAGCTCCACGTTTCCCTCCAGCTCCGTCCCACTCTGTCTTTTCCTGCACTGCATTGAAGCCCATAAAAAGTCAGCGAATCGCAACTTGAAATAATTTCTCTCCTGAATACTTATTGAACAACTGTAAAATAATATAAAGAGTTTTGAGCGCTTTTGCAATGCTTTCATGGTGAATGGGGAGCTAATTTTAGAATCCTAAGAAATAAGGCCTTTCAGAAAGAGCTGTAGGCTCACTTGAGAGAGAACATTGGAGGGAGACGCAGACAGGACCAAATCCCGAGATATTTCAGGCTTGCTGATGGATCAAGGAATTAAAGCTGCATTCAGAAAAAAATTCATTCTGTAACATATTTCCAAGACAGATGGTTTATTCTGTCTTTGAAGAATCTCAAAAAGTTTGAAATTTAAGACAAATATGAAATCTATCTAATCTATCTATCTACAGTTTCTTTCAATATTGTAAGGCTCAGTTATTTTTAGAGAATTATGGGGAAATGGAAGAATAAAAGTGATGTTAGAGATTCCTTGAATTTTCGACTTGTTCCGAGGTTGTTTCAGTTATCTAGTTATTTATTAAAGGAATCACAGTGTTACTTCTTATGTTTTGTGTGAAATGTTTTTATACTAACCTACAAAGTTTAGATTCTCTTTGTGAATATGTGTGTGTCTCTCTCTTTATATTGGTTAGCATCTCTTTCTCTGACTTTTTCTACTTCTCTCTCTTTTTCATTTATTCCCTCCTGCCTTCTATCCAGAGTAAAACAAACAGTTCACCTCCCGTAAGGGTGAACTCAGACAACTTCAGAATATGAAATTCATTCCTTCTTTGGGTAAATAATAAAGTAGAATTTCTGTTACAGATAAAACAGTAATAACAAAAACAATGTTCTTTTCTTTCGATTTGATTTTTTTCTGCTAGTTGTAGAAACATCTTACTTTTCCAGAATGATACTGCCATGTTTATCTCTTCAAGTTAACTTAGAGCAAAGCTTATAGATTTCATGGCATGCTAGAACGTCCGTGCATGCTATATTTTTTTAAAAAATTTTTTAAATTATTTATTCAATTGTGCATGTATGCATGTGTGCGTGTGTGTATGTATGTGTGTGTAGAACCATGGACGAATTTGAGAACCACCATGGACGCCTCCACCTCCTCCTTTTTTACTCTGCCCCCAATTCACAGGCTCCGCCCTACCGGGACCGGAAACGCAGGCCGCCCCCGCTTCCGTCCGGCGTCTATACGTGGGGTCTAGGATCCGAACTCAGGACCTTCCGCCTGCAAGGCAGAGGCTTAACCCCTGAGCCACCTCTCCAGCCCCAACATGCTATATTTTTAAATAATACTCTGGCTGTTTTTGCTAACCAATTTAATATTAGCTCATTCTGCAGAAGTTAGTTACTAAAGGAGTAAAGGAAAATAGAGAAATAAAATAATTACTGGCTCAGTTAACATAATACAGAAGCCCGTCTTTGACTTCTTGTGTTAGAATGAATACATCTGTGGATGAGTGGGCAGATGGGTAGTGGACTGGTAGATAGATGGGGAGGGTGAGGAGGAGGTGGACAGACAGATGAACAGGTAGATGAATGGACAGGACAGGAGGAGAAAATAGGTGAATGGATAGGAGGTGGATATGTAGTCTGTGTATGTAGATGTGGAAATTGGATGGATGGGTGGGCAGGAAGTGGGTGAGTGGATATCTTTGGGAGCATATGTGGGGATTAATAGGGAAGGGGCTCTGGATGTATGTCCGCATGGATGGATGAGTGGGTAAGTGGATGGATGGATGGATGGATGGATGGATGGATGGGTGGTGAATGTGTGGTGCGTGGTAAATGTGCAGCGGGTGGTGAATGTGCAGCAGGTGGTGAATGTGCAGCGGGTGGTGAATGTGCAGCAGGTGGTGAATGTGCGGTGGGTGGTGAATGTAGCGGGTGGTGAATGTACAGTAGGTGGTGAAATGTGCAGCGGGTGGTGAATGTGGTGGGTGGTGAATGTACAGCAGGTGGTGAATGTGCAGCGGGTGGTGAATGTGTGGCGGGTGGTGAATATGTGGCGGGTGGTGAATGTACAGTAGGTGGTGAAATGTGCAGCGGGTGGTGAATGTGGAGGGTGGTGAATGTGTGGTGGGTGGTGAATGTGGTGGGTGGTGAATGTGCGGAGGGTGGTGAATGTGGTGGGTGGTGAATGTGTGGCGGGTGGTGAATGTGTGGTGGGTACAGATGGGAGAAGTGGATGCATGAGTGGTGGGCAAGTGGATGACTGGTTGACAGGATATATGATAATGATGAATGGGTGATGGATGAATGAGTGGATAGATGCATGGATGATAGATGGGTGGATAGATAGATGGATAAATGTATGATGGGTAGATAGATGGGTGGATGGATGATGGACAGGTGGACTGGGTGGATGAGTTAATGATAGATGGTGGATGGATGATTGATGGATGATGGATGGATGGATAATAGATGGATGATGGATGATAGATGGATGATGGATAAGGGATGATGGATGGATTATAGGTGGATGATGGATGGATGGATGGATGGATAATGGATGGATGATTGGATGATGGATGAATGACTGGATGATGGATGGATGATGGATGATGGATAGAGGGGTGATAGATAATGGTTGGATTACAGATAGATGATGGAAGAATGGGTAATAGATAATGGATGGATTATGGATAGATGATGGAAGAATGGGTGATAGATAATGGATGGATTATGGAAAGATGATGGAAGAATGGGTGATGAATGGGTGATGGATGATGCCTGACTCTCCTAACGCCCAGCTGTAGCTCATTCTCCAGCTTCTCCTGTTCTCTAGGGCAGGTGGTAAGTGACTCTGGGAGTCACAGAAGCAACAAGCAGTGGGTGGGAGGATCTGTGGGGGAAGCACTGCCACTGCTTGCTCCTGTGGTGCGTGTCCCATGCCAGAGGTGCCCCCTGTCCTGCCGGGTGCTTGAGGGCCACCAAGTAGTGCAGCAGTCTGTCCATCTGCTCCATGGAATTGTCTAGCATGTGTCTATGTCGTCAAAGACAACCAGAAACAAGTGCCAGTAGCGTGGATTGGAAGCGCTGAAGACTTCTCTTCTCTGGTGCAAAGGCTTCTCCTGCTCACAGTAGGGAACACCACCTAGAGAACACTTCCCTGCCAGAAAAGTCCACAGGAGGATCCTAGTGTCCCGGCTGGCACCCTGGATCTGTGGTTACCACAACCCTGGATCTAGTGGTCCACCCAGGGTCTGAGGG